>JAOTAY010000007.1:19582480-19599964 GCA_025629805.1 Erythroxylum baracoense
TATCAATTAAGATATTTTCAACTTTATATCATCAATCAAATTTATGTTTAAAAAATTAATTGTATATTATTACATTAATAGTCGTTTAAATTATGCATTAATTATAACATCATCAAACAAAATTTATTGACGGTATTGACGGTATATTATTAAAAATAATTTTTTGATTTATTTGCTGACGGACATCAGAGGATCCGTTGGTAAAATTAGAACCATTACCGATGGAAGAAGACTGATCGTCGGCAATCACACTGACAACAAAAAAATCACCGTCGGTAATGTTTGAACAATCTTATTAAGCTGTCGGTAATTACAGACAAAATAACAGACCCTAAGTCATCGGTCATCACAGTCAAAATAACTAACCATAATCTGTCGGTAATCACGAACGGAATAACCAACCGTAAGCCATCAGTAATCACTGACGGAATAACCAATCGTAAGCCATCGATAATCACAAGCGGAATAACCAACCGTAGGCCATTGATAATCACAGACGGAATAACCAATTCTGTTCATAAACTCGCTGATGGAAAACAAATAACTGTCAGTAATGCTTGAACAATCTTACTGACAGAAAAGTGTAAACTTTCAATACATTTATTGACAAAAGGGCATGTCCTGTTGATAAATATACCGATGGTCAAGAGTCCCTCAGTAAATTTACCAACGAGACCTTAGTTTCCGTCGGTAAATTTACTGACGATACATTAGTTTTCCATCAGTACATATACCAACGAAACATGACCTTATGTCGGTAATTATTAGCTACGGCCATTTTTACGATGCCTTTGTCCGTCGGTAACGTCCGTCGTTAATATTACTGACCGACAGAATGTTAATGTTTTTTGTAGGTAATGTCCGTTACAAAACGACATTTTTCTTATAGTGATACACATATATTTAATATGTTTTTCTTTTTATTTAATAGTTTTATAGTATTTTTTGTACTTAATTTGCTTCAAGTGCATTTGTAGATGATAACTGGCTTCTTGGACCAAAAGGAGAAGAATTCAAATGAAATTATGGGAAAATTTGAAGATTTGAAACAACTTGGACCTATAAAATTGTGTATAATGATTGTATAAGTCTTTATAAACATGTGGAGATTTGAAGAATATTGTTTTTCGTCGAGTGGAGCTTCACATGTAGTATCTTGTTTTCCCATACTAAAGGTTAGAACTCTAGAATACTGTACATAAAAAATATTATTAAGAGATTAGGAAATGCATTACATGTTCATGGATAACATAGGCGTACACACATGTGAATATTAATTTTTTATATATATTACAATGATTTTGCATGCACTCATTTGACATATTCTGGGATATAAATGATTTTAATGTGATTATGATGTGAATAATGAATATTTTGTCTTGATAATTGATTTGGTGATTATAATTATTGGTTTAGAATTTTTGGTGAAATTTGAGAAATTTCTGAGATTTTGGGTATTTTTGGACTAGGAAAAATGCCAAATGGCAAGATAATTGATAAATGGTAGTAGAAATAAGTGACAATTGACAGTAGAAATAATTGATAAGTGACATTAGGATTTAATGACAAGTGTCATAGAAAATTGGGAGACAAATGGACTAGTTATTAAAGAGGACCAAGTGGAGATCCATAGGAAGTGGACATCTGGCAAGTGACAAGTGTCACTTGCATGTCATGTATCTATCCTACAACATTTCTCCCAAATGAAAGACCATCCTCACGTTAATTATCTTTCGCTTGTTATTTGCCCTCAACTCTTCGTTAATCTCGCTTCTTCATTTTCTTCATTTTTCTTCATCTACGACACTCTCTTCTCCAAGCATCAACATTGAACCTTGCTCTCAACCTTAACTTGCTACTTCCATTTTCGTTATCTTCATCATCTTGCCACTAGAAAACCTGACCTACTCCACCTCTATGTTGATGATTGTGTGATGCATGGAAAGGTAGGGTTTCTTGGAGATTTTGAAGAAACTTTGAGTAAATCAAGTAGCATGTTAATCTTCATAGGTAGTTGTAAATGAAATATTTATGATGAACGATTTGAGATTGAATGATCATGATCATAGAGTTACATATATGCTGTAACGTAGGCATAAAAATAAAAAGGTTTATGTTCTTTTTTTTAGTGTATTAATGATATTCTTGGGTCAGTTAAACGAAAGCATTTATAATGATCATTTGGAGATAAATTGAAATTGTAAATGGAGTTAATTTTTATGCTAAATTGTGGATGAATAAATGAATATATTCATGGCTTGATTTTGTGTTTATGATGAGTAATAATTCATAAATTGTTATAGAGTTGTTTTTGAGGTAGAATGATCATTATAATGGTGTTTGGATGAGTGCAGTAAATTGATGGATGAATACATATGTTTGTGTTCTGTTTTGAGAGTATGAAAACTATGAGTGATGAGTTGTTATGTAGATGTTATAAGTTATGAATTAAGGGCATAATGAAAGTGAAAGTTATGTTAAAAAAGATGTTGATTTATGTTCTTAAAATGAGGAGGACTAGGATGATAGTTTAGAGGTAAAGTGAAGGTGATAAGGAGTTGAATGTGTGTTAAGGCATTAATGAATGAACGGACATGTTTGATGTCCTATTTTTGTTGTTATGATTAATAGTCTTATATGACTTCTTTTGTGAATGTTTTGAATTATAAATTGACGTAAAAATGAAGAGGCTATTAAGTCTAAATGATGAACTATGGAGATGGTTTATTGATGTATTATGAATGAGATGTCTTGAATATAGTATGGAAAGGTAAAAATTGTAGGAAAAGTTTGGAGTACATGTATGATAAGATTAAGTAAAGATGATGAATCAAATGAGTAAAGTTTTGAGAGTTTAATACAATCAATATGGTATCTGAATTAACATGTAACGAAGTTGTATAACTGCATATGAATGCTGGAAAAAATTGAGGTGTAAATAATGTTTTTGTGTATGTAGAATTCATGGAAGAAATGAGGAAGAAAATGTAGGGCACAATCGTGGGCCTCACCCCACGATCATGGCCTAGCAAAATTTTGGTTCTGTCCCAATCACGACCTGGCAAAATTTTGATTCCGTCACAATCGTGGCCAGTTCCTCGAGCTTTTGTCATGGTCGTGGGAAGGATCACCATGATCTTGGGTAGTTACAAAGGAAGAAATGTTGTCTTTTATATGATGTTTGAACCAATTAATGCTAAGGTACTTTCTTATGAGGTATTTAGGCTTGAATGAGGCCTTAAATGAACCTAGTTGATAATGGATGAGATGATTAAAATAGTTAAGATCTATTAAGTATAAATGAATGATGGAATGATGACGTTAAATGATCATGAGATGTGAATTAAGGAAATGTACCTAGAATAGTCAAATTGAGCATGCATTATACATAACACAATCACATTAATACTCATTAATACACATATCCATATTAATACTCAATCATACACATATATGTGGATATGTGTATGATTGAGTATTAATGTGATCGTGCAAATTAGTAATGTGCAAATGTGTATGTGTTCATGATGTAGAAGTGCAAATAGAGCGACCCTATCTAGACATTGCCAGGACATCGAGGCAATAGCTATCTGGAGCATACTGTAAGTAACCTATATGTTCTCGCTAAGATTTGTCTGTCTTTGCTTAAATTTCAATTATTTAATTATTATTGACGTGAATGTGTTAATTTCATACATTAATAGTTCAAGGCATTTGATGCATGAAACTTTTATTGGAAGTGCTCATTGTATGTGAATATGATAGAAATAAGTGTACTCAACATGATTGTTGAATGTCGGACTATTATCTGATGAAAAATGTGAAAGTGAATGCGTAAATGAATAAAGTGACTAATTGAATATATGTGATTTGAGGCATTTCATACATGATATGCATGATAAGATAAAGATAATTGTGACCAGAGTCGCCAGCGAAAAAGTGCTTAAAGCTCAGAATGTGATAAAAGCCTCTAGCTTACTTTGTAAAATGAGTCTGGTATCCACAATGGATACAGGAAAGTTATCAATGATCTCAATATTCACAACATATACGGGATAGTTAAAAAGCACTCGATCACAACAACGTAATAATTGAATGTGAGTCACATGTGCGTTGCATATACATTTGATACTTATGCTTTAAATGATCGAAATGAAATGTTTCAATTATTCTGAATGAAAAACGTGAAATACGTTAATAAAATAATACTTAATGCTATATGATGATTAGTGTAGTGATATGAAAAATGTGTTATGACATATCTGTAAATTAAATGTAAATTATGAATTGTTCTGTGTTTGTATGAGTGAGCCATCGATGATGGTTAGCTCACTAAGTTCGCAAAACTCATCAAAATTGCAACATGGCTTTTTCAGCTACGAGGGAGGAGACTTAATGACTAAGACGATTTAGGAGAAAACTAGTACTGCTATTGGACTTGTGAAATGGCTCAAAGGTGGGTCAACTGAGACTAAAGAGTTAGATATAGTTTTTATGTAATTCCTCTTTCATGTAGAATGTGTAAAAGGGTAGTAGAATCTTATGGTTTTCGATGTTGTATATATATATGGATCATATAATGTAATACTATAATGTATATTATGTTTTTATGAAATGAAATTAGGAATTGAGTTTTAGATATTTTTTCATTCGTGTTTTAACTATGATGCCGTAATGTATAAGTGAATGCAACTACTCTAACGCATTGCTTCCACCAGGCATGTGCTCAAATATCTTATGGACGTATAGGCACGTATTTATATATACAGAACATGTAGTGTAATACTACAATGTACATTATGTTTTTATGAAATGAAATAAGGAGATAAGTTTTAGATATTTTGTCATTCGTGTTTTAACTATAATGCTATGATGTAGAAGTGAATGCGACTACTCTAGTACACTGTTTCCACAAGGCATATGCTTAAATATCTTATGGATGTAAGAGCACATGTTACATGGGAGTAGGGTGCTATAGGGTTTGGTATCAAAGCATAGTTTGGCATCTATAGGGATAAATAGGAATATTAGACATGATATATCTTGAGAAATTCGGATAGTAAACAAAATTATTGTCCATTATAGATCATCCGCCATAGGTGACCAATTGGGACAATCAGCTGACCTAGAATTAGTAGGACTCAGTAGAGAGTCTTCTATACCTCGAACTGAGAGAATGCCTCCGAGAATTCCTAAGAAAGCAAGGGGCTGTAGACTTTTATGGAAGTATAGACCCTGTAGAGGCCGAAGGATGGCTAGAGAGAACGGGGAGAACTTCGATCAAATAGACTGCGAGTCTAATGAGAAATTCGATTACGCAGTCTCATTACTACAAGATCCAGCATACCAATGGTGGAAGACTGTTCTAGGTAGTGCCACCAGTCCTTGTAGCTTGAAATGTGAAGACTTTCTGAAGGTCTTCAAGGAGAACTACATACCGAAGATCTATCTAGACAAAAAGATGAAAGAGTTCTTAGATCTAAAGCAAAGGAGACTTATAGTATCTGAATATGAGATAAAGTTTAACTAACTGATGGGGTACGCTACTGCCTTGATTCTTACTAAGGAAGACAAATGTAGGAGGTTCAAAGATGGGCCGAATATAGAAATCCGAACGAGGTTAGTCATTTCTAATTTGAGTAGTTTTATAGAACTATGAGCTGCTTTGATCCGAATTGAGCAGCTATTAAAGGATGGTCAGGTAGAATATAGACAAGAGTCTTAAATGAAGAGACCTAGTGAATCCTAAGTCGATTTTGGCAGGAGGTTTGGTAAACGTCAAAATAGACAGTTTCGATCATAGTCTAAATCGAGACAAACGGGTTATAGATAGAGAGGTGGTTATATACAGTCTAACAGTGGTGAAAGTACAATGTCTGGGTAGTTCCAATAGCTACCTAACTGCAAACATTGTGGGGAAAAGTACAGTAGGGAATGCTAGAAGCTGTCTAGAGCTCACCTTCAATGCGGCTTTTTTGACCATCAAATCAGAGACTGTCCTACAGTTTATGGAACACAGTCTAGAATAAGAAGAGGAGTGGTGACTGAGACAACTGTCCAGCAGACCTGAGCTAGTGGATCTAAATAAAGAGGCCGTGGTAGTGGCAGAGTGAGTTCAAGGAGTTTTACTGTCAGGACTGAGGTGCGAAGCAACCAACTGTAGTCTCAAGCTAAAGTTTATGCAATGACCAGATAGGAGCTCAGAACACCCCAGATGTCATTATAGCTGTGTTACATATCCTTAATTTTGAAGCTTTTGCATTACTAGATCCAGGATCTACGCATTCCTTTATTACACCACATCTGACATCTAGACTACTTTGTGATAGAGAATTATTGGACTGTGGTTTAGAGTTAAGTACACCGATAGATAGTGTTATAATAGTAAGTGAAGTTTGTAAAGGGTGTTTGATTCGAATTGATCAGGCAGAATTGGAAGTTGATCTGATTGCATTGCAATTAAAGGAGATAGATATTATTCTAGGCATGGATTAGCTCACTGCTTATAAGACTATCATGAGCTGCTACATTAAGGAGGTAATACTTGAATCTCCTAATCAGCTGAGAGTAGTATTTCGAAGTGTTAGTCCAGTAGTGCCAGCCAGATTAATTTCATTCATGAGTGCACTGTGTTTGATCAAAGGTGGATGTGAGGCTTATCTAGCCCACGTAGTTAATACTCGCACTAAGCAGACTATACAGGATATTCCTGTTATTAGGGAATTTCTGGATGTGTTTCCCACAGAATTATCTGGTTTACCTCCAGCTAAGGAAACAGAGTTTACAATTAACTTAGTTCCAAGTGTTGCTCCTATATCTATTCCTCCATATAGGGTGGAACCTATGGAACTGAAGGCTCAGTTGCAGGAGTTATTTGATAAGGGTTTTATCAGACCCAGTGTATCACTATGGAGAGCCCTAGTTTTGTTTGTGAAGAGGAAAGATGGGACTTTAAGATTGTGCATCGATTATAGGCAACTGAATTGGGTAACAGTGAAGAACAAGTACACGTTGTCGAGAATTGATGACTTACTTGATCAGCTGCAAGGAGCTCGGGTGTTCACAAAGTTAGATTTAAGATTTGGGTACTATCAGTTAAAGATAGTAGAGGCTAAGATACTGAAAAGTGCATTCAGGAGCAGATATGGGCACTTTAAGTTTTTTAGTAATGTCGTTTGGGTTGATAAATGCCCCAACTACTTTTATGACTTTGATAAATAAGGTGTTTCAAGCTTACCTAGATCATTTTGTGATCGTGTTATAGATGACATTTTGGTGTATTCAAAGAGTAAAGAAGAACATACTTGAGGTTAGTTCTACATATCATGAAAGAGAAACAGTTATATGCCAAATTCAGTAAATGTGAATTTTAACTTGATCAAATAGTGTTTCTGGGTCATATAGTAACTGGACAAGGAATACAGGTGGACCCAAAAAAGATGGAGGCAGTGATGAAGTGGAAAACTCTGAAGAATGTGTCTGAGAACTAGAGTTTTTGGGATTAGCTGGATATTACTAAAGGTTTGTCGAGGGGCTTTCACGGATCTCATCCCCTTTGACAAAACTTCTGAGGAAGAATGTGCCTTTCATATGCAACAGTATATGTCAGAGGAGTTTTTAACATCAATTTACTATAGCACCAGTATTGACTATTCCATCTGGATCTAGAGGTTATGTGGTGTATAGTGATGCTTCACATCAGGGATTAGGGTGTGTTCTGATGCGACATGGTAGAGTGATAGTATATGCATCGAGACAATTAAAATATCACAAGATTAATTATCTAGTACATGAATTAGAGCTTGTTGCAATGGTTTTTGCTTTAAAGATATGGAGACACTATCTGTATGGAGAGACATTCTAGATATATAATGATCATAAGAGTTTGAGGTATCTATTGAGTCAGAAGGAGTTAAATATGAGACAGGGAAGATGGATTGAGTTTTTGAAGGATTATGATTGCACAATTAAGTATCATCCAAGAAAAGCTAATGTGGTGGTTGATGCATTAAGTAGAAATCTAATAGCAATATGGCTCAAATTTAGTTATCGAGGTTACCGAGCCTAATACAACTGAGAGCATTGAATGTTGAATTGAATTTAGAACAGAATGAGGCATTGATAGCTACATTGAATCTGAGACCAATGTTGCATGACAGAATTAGAAAAGTTGAGAGTAAAGATCCAGAGATTGTGAAGCTTTTTGAAAAGTGGAAGGTGAACCCAAATTCTGAGTTTGAATTGAGAGAAGAGAAACTGTGGTTGATGCAGAGGTTGTGTATGCCTGATATTGATGATATGAGGAAATTGATTCTAGAGGAGGCTCATGTAGTAGCCTATGCTATGCATCCTATTACCACCAAGATGTATAAAACATTGAAGCAGCATTTCTGGTGGCCAGGGATGAAGAAACAAGAGGCTGACTATGTGGCTAAGAGTTTAACTTGCCAACAAATTAAGTCTGAACATCAGGCTCCAGTTGGGAGGTTATAGTCACTACCTATTATGGACTGGAAATGGGAGAGAATTACTACGGACTTTGTTACGAGTTTGCCAAGAACTCCAGGGCAACAAGATGCTATATGAGTTATTATGAACCGATTGACAAAGTCGACCCATTTCTTACCAGTGAGAGAGACTAATACACTGGATTAGTTAGCCCGGAGGTATGTGAACGAAGTAGTAAGGCTACATAGGGTTCTAATGTCTATTGTATCGAATCGGGATCTCAGATTTACCTCGAGATTTTGGAGGAGTTTACAGACAGATATGGGTATAAAGTTAAACTTTAGTATTGCATTTCATCCTCAAACAGATGAACAGAGTGAGAGGACAATTAAAACAGTCGATGATATGCTCAGAACATGTCTATTGGAGTTTCAAGGATCATAGGATCAGTATATAGCTCTTAGTGAGTTTGCTTATAACAACCATTATCACGGTAGTATTGTTATGGCACCATATGAGGCGTTGTATGGCAGAAAATGTCGTTTGCCTCTATATTGGAATAAAAAGGGTCTGAGAATAGTAGAAGGCCCAGAAATGATACAAGATATTGTGGATAAAGTGAAACTAATCCGTAGCTAAATTAAAACAACTCAAGATAGACAAAAGAGTTATATAGATCAACACCGGAGGGATATGGAGTATCGAGTAGAAGACAAAGTGTTTCTAAGAGTATCTCCTTAGTAAGGAGTGCTGACGTTCGGTAAAAAGGGTAAGCTTAACCCTAGATATATTGGTCCTTATGAGATCATAGAGAGGATTAGACCATTGGCATACATGTTAGCCTTACCGATTGATATGGCTTAGACACACAATATGTTCTATAGGAGTATGCTCAGAAGATATCGGTCTAATCTGACGCATATATTACTGGCCTAAGAGATTGAAGTTGCTAGTAATCTAAGTTATGTTGAGGAACCGGTAAAGAAAGTGGAATATCAGAATAAATAGTTAAGAAACTGAGTAATTCCATTAATGAAAGTCCTGTGGAAGAATCACTCGAGTGACGAGGCTACATGGGAAACAAAGAAGCACATGAGGAATCAGTACACCTACCTATTCAAACAATCAGGTAAGAATTTCTAGGACAAAATTTCTTAAGGGGGAGAATTGTAGTATCCCATTTTCCTATGCTAAAGGTTAGAACCCTAGAATAGTGTACATGAGAAATATTATTAAGAGATTAGGAAATGTATTACATGCTTATGCATAACATAGGCATACACACATGTGAATATTAATTTTTTATACACATTACAATGATTTTCTATGCACCCATTTGACATATTTTGAGATATAAATGATTTTAATGTGATTATGATGTGAATAATGAATATTTTGTCTTGATAATTGATTTGGTTATTATAATTATTAATTTATAATTTTTGGTGAAATTTGAGAAACTTCTGAGATTTTGCGTATTTTTAGACTAGGAAAATGCTAATTGACAAGACAATGGAAAAATGATAGTAGAAATAAGTGACAATTGACAGTAAAAATAGTTAATAAGTGACATTAGGATTTAATGACAAGTGTGATAAAAAATTGGGAGACAATTGGATTAGAAATTGGAGATAAATGGACTAGTTATTAAAGAAGACCAAGTGGAGATCCATAGGAAGTGGACATGTAGCAAGTAATAAGTGTCACTTGCCATGCCATGTATCTACCCCACGACATTTCTCCCAAATGAAAGACCATCCTCATGTTAATTATCTTTCGCTTGTTATTTGCCCTCATCTCTTCGTTAATCTCTCTTCTTCTTCTTCTTCACTTTTCTTCATCTATGGCATTCTCTTCTTCAAGCATCAACATTGAACCTTGCTTTCATCCTTAACTTGCTACATCCATTTTTGTTATCTTCATCATCTTGCCACTAGAAAACCTGACCTACTCCACCTCCATGTTGATGATAGTGTGATGCATGAAAAGGTAGGGAATCTTGGAGATTTTGAAGAAACTTAGAGTAAATCAAATAAGTATCATGTTAATCTCCATGGGTAGTTGTAAATGAAATATTTATGATGAATGATTTGAGATTAAATGATCATAATTATGGAGTTACATATATGCTGTAACGTGGGTATAAAAATAAAGAGGTTTATGTTATAATTTTTTTAGATTATTAATGATATTCTTGGGTTAGCTAAATGAAAGCATTTATAATGATCATTTGGAGATAGATTGAAAGTGTAAATGGAGTTGATTTTTATGCTAAGTCATGGATGAATAAATGAATGAATTCATGGCTTGTTTTGTGTTTATGAGGAGTAATAATTCATAAATTGATATAGAGATGTTTTTTAGATAGAATGATCATTATAATGGTGTTTGGATGAGTGCAGTAAATTGATGGATGAATATATGTGTTTGTGTTTTGTTTTGAGAGTATGTAAACCATGAGTGATGAGTTGTTATGTAAATGTTATAAGATGAGAATTAAGGGTATAATGAAAGTGAAAATTATGTTAACAAAGATGTTGAGTTTTGTTCTTGAAATAAGGAGAACTAAGATGATAGTTTAGAGGTAAAGTGAAGGTGATAATGGAGCTGAATGTGTGTTGAGGCATTGATGAACGAACGGACATGTTTGATTTCCTGTTTTGTGGTTATGATTAATAGTCTTGTATGACTTGTTTTGTGAATGCTTTGAATTGTAAATTAAGGTAAAAATGAAGAGGCTATTAAGTATAAATGATGAACTATGGAGATGGTTTATTGATGTATTATGAATGAGATGTCTTGAACATAGTATAGAAAGGTAAAGAATATAGTAAAAGTTTAGAGTACATGTATGATAAGATTAAGTAAAAGATGATGAATCAAATGAGTAGAGTTTTGATAGTTTAATGCAATCAATATGGTAGTTGAATTAACATGTAAAGAAGTTATATAGTGGTGTATGAATGCTGGAAAAAATTCGAGTGTAAATAATGTTTTTGTGTATGTAGAATTCGTGGAAGAAATGAGGAAGAAAATGCAAGGCACGATCGTGGCCCTCACCCTACGATCGTGGCCTGGCAAAATTTTGTTATCACGATCATGGCAGAATTCCCATGGTTGTGGCCAGTTCCATGATCTTCCGTCACGATTGTGGGAAGGATCACCACGAACATGGGCAAGTACAAAAGAAGAAATGCTATCTTTTGAGTGATGTTTGAACCAATTATTGTTAAAGTACTTTCTTATGAGGTATTTAGGCTTTAATGAGACCTTGAATGAACCTAGTTGATAATGGATGAGGTGATTAAAATAAGATCTACTAAGTATAAATAAATGATGGAACGATGATGTTAAATGATCATGAGATGTGAATTAAGGAAATATACCCAGAATAGTCAAATTGAGCATGCATTATATATAACATATACACATATGTGTATGATTGAGTATTAATGTGATTGTGCAAATTAGTAATGTGTAAATGTGTATGTGTTGTATGTTATAGAAGCGTAAATAGAGAGACAATATCCAGACATTGTTGAGACGTCGAGGCAATAGCTATCTGGAGCATACTGTGAGTAACTTAGATGTTCTCACCAAGATTTGTCTATCTTTGCTTAAATTTCAATTGTTGAATTATTATTGATGTGAATGTGTTAATTCCGAACATCAATTTTCCAAGGCGTTTGATACATGAAACTTTCATTAGAAGTGCTCATTGTATGTAAATCTGACAAAAATAAGTGTACTCAACGTGATTGTTGAATGCCGGACTATTATCCGATGAAAAATGTGAAATTGAATGCATAAGTGAATAAAAGTGACTGATTGAATATATATGATTTGAAGCATTTCATACATGATATGCATGATCTAGAGGCAGTTGTGACCGAAGTCGTCAGTGAAAAAGAGCTTAAAGCTTAGAATGTGGCATCCACAATGGATATAGGATAGTTATCAATGGGCCCAATATCCATAATGGATATGGAACAATTAAAAAGACACTCGGTCATAACAACGTAATAATTGAATGTGAGTCATATGTACATTGCATATACATTGAATTGTTTGAATTGTTCTGAATGAGAAATGTGAAATAAGTGAATCAAATAGTACTTGATTCTATATGATGATTAGTGTAGTGATATGCAAATGTGCTACGACATATCTATAAATTGAATGTAAATTATGAATTGTTCTATATTTGTATGAGTGAGCCATCAATGATGGCTAGCTCAATGAGTTCGCAAAACTCCTCAAAATTGCAACATGGCTTTTATAGGTACGAGGGAGGAGACTTAGTGTCTAAGATGATTTAGAACAAACCGAGTACTACTTTTGGACTTGTGAAATGGATCAAAGGTCGATCAATTGAGAATGAAGAGTTAGAAAGAGTTATTGTATAATTCCTCTTTTATATAGAATGTGTAAAAGAGCAGTAGACTCTTATAGTTTTCAGTGTTGTATATATATACAGATCATGTAGTGTAATACTACAATGTATATTATGTTTTTATGAAACGAAATGAGGAATTAAGTTTTAGATTTTTTTTTCATTTATGTTTTAACTATGATGCCGTAATGTATAAGTGAATGCAACTGCTCTAGCGCACTGCTTCCACTAGACATGTGCTCAAATATATTTTAGATGTACAGGTACGTGTTTATATATACATATCATGTAGTGTAATACTACAATGTACATTATGTTTTTATGAAATGAAATGAGGAATTGAGTTTTAGATATTTTGTCATTCGTGTTTTAACTATGATGCCATGATGTATAAATGAATACGACTGCTCTAGTGCATTGCTTCCACCAAGCATAAGCTTAAATATCTTATAGACATACGGGCACATGTCGGATGGGAGTGGGGTGCTACATCACATCTGTGTATATTGATATACATGGTGTGTATGTTGCCATGTAAGTCTCTATTTTTGTGTAAAATTACGAATTCAGGTGTTTTTGGAGATACATAATCACCTACACGATCGTGTATATCCCAAAATCATCGTTTTTACATTAAAAGGATGTGAATGAAAACAAAACAGGAGGAGGCAAGTTTTATAGAAACATAAAGAGGTGATAGTTCTGATCAGAGGATGAGAAATACACGAAGAATACGTCACAAGATCTGGTAAATAAAAATATTCAATCTAACTTGTAAAAAGATCAATTAGCAGAGAAATGGGGATTTAGAATTATGATTTCTTTGTTTTCTAGTTATTCTTCAGCATATTTGTCTGTAATTTTGTTTTCTAGGAATAGGAATTAAACTTATTTAGTGCCTAGATGTGATGAACTCTAAGTTGTGATAACTATATGATTTGATCTTTTATTTAATGCAATATTATTAATTGATTTATTGAGATTCAATTATACGTTACATTCTTGTTTTAATATGTCCAGAATATTAATTCATAATTTGATTTCATATAGTTGAGACCGTGAGATCCTTTTGTGTCAATAGATCTACCATAATTAGAAAGAGTTACTATCAAGCGTAGAGATAGGTCAATATAAATCCTCTAGATTAGGGTCTAATCTAATAATGAAATTCACGAATTAATAATGCAATCCTAGGAGTTTTATCTAAAAAGAGATTTATGTTAATCAACTGAGGGATTAGTTGTTAATAGTCATGAAAATGATATTAACATAAGATAGGAATTTCCATATTCCAATAATCAATAATATAATTGCCTGATAAAGGGTTAATATTTAAGAATTCTTAGGAGATTTATCACCTATGTTCTGTTTATTCAATATTGACTTTTCCAAGTATTTTCCTTTATCTAAGTTCAGTATTGTTTCAATCTTACTTTAGTTTATTTAGTTTAATTTTTGATTAAATTTACAATATGATTCAATGGTTAGATAATAGAAAAAGGGTAAATACTAGTATTTACAATCCTCATGGGATTGACTTGTTCTTGCTTGTGCTAGCTTTAGCTACGCTGTGTGGTTTAACATTGATAAATTCTTATAAGCTTAAGAAATAAGTCAATCAGCCACTTTTGGGAGGAGTTTTTCATGTTACAAAAAGCACGATTGATACGTGTTACTGATATAGAACACAGCCTACCATCCTCAAAGAAATAGTAAATCGCTGCTTAGATATTTATCTCTACTATTTTATGAGACAAAGATAAAAGAATAACCTAAATGACTAGCTTAGGCGAAGTATTGGTACAATATTTCTTACCACATTGCTTTTAAATGCACTCCTTTCTATGCAATGTATGGAAGAGATCCACCTTCCATATTCAAGTATGATTACTCATCCTCTGCATCTACTTTTGATTTAGAGAAAATGTTATATGAAAGGGATACCATCCTAGCTGAGTTGAAATATTAGTTGTTGCTTGCTCAAAACTACATGAAAAAGAGGTGGCTAGCTTTAAGAGGTCGAAAGTGGAGTTCCAGGGTAGGGCAACTCTGGCCATGTAGACAAAAATCCTTGGTTAAAAGGATAAATGAGAAACTTTCGCTTCACTTCTATATGGCTTAAAAGATTATTAGGAAGATGGGGAAGGTGGCTTATCAGTTGGAGTTGTATACAACAATAGCTATTCACCTTGTCTTCCATATATCCTAGCTAAAAAAGGACATTGAGGACTCTACGACCTACTGGAGACAATCAAATGGAAGCATATTCTAGATTTTGAGTCTATATGGGAACTAGTGAGTTTGATCCATAAACAATTCTCTAATTTCCACCTTAATACTGTTCCATTTAAAATTATAAGGAATTTTAAACTAATTCTTGATTTCTTCCTTTTCCAAATATCATCTGAACTCTTTAAATATAAACTCAACTCCATTTTCCATCGTAAGTATCTTGATTGAACATTCATTCTACTTTTCTATAAAGATAATGAGTTTTCATATTTTTAGCAAAAATTTTGAATTTTACTTCAAAAATAAACCTAGCAATATCTTGTTATGTCATCATTGAGCAGTAGGAAATACATGTTCTTATATAGAGACTTACACTCATAAGACCACGAACATCATAGTGAAATGAACTAAGAGTTTTATAACACTTAATTGTTGTTACTAAAAAAAATCTAGATTATTTTTCAAACTAGCAATCTTTGCACATATCAATAATTTCAATAAGAAGTAGTAGGTTGCCATTAGAAAATCTCTTCCATTCATATTGTTCAAACTTGTAAGGTTAAAATGGACAAATCTCTTATGTCATAAAACTTAATTGCCTTTAGAATTATTGTAAGCATGCTTTTCACATTGTTTCTACTTCTTTGGAAATCTTTCACTAATTTTAACATACATTGTTTCATAATAAAAAGGATTAAAGATAGTACATAACTTGTCCTTAAGTTTTAATGAATATCACTTCTCTAGCATTTGACCTAAACTTAGTAGATTTTGTAAAAATCCAGGAATAAATAACACATCATATATGATTTTTATTTTTAAATTTACATGTAATTACAGTTCTATTTTCTTGCACACCCAGACATACACTGTTGCCTATTTATACTCTCAATATATAGATTTTTTTCAAGTTATTTGAATACCATTTCATTATTGGTTATGCTATGGGAATAAGTCATTATCTATAAGTGAAGTTCGTATATCAAGAGTATCTGTTAAATTTGTAATTGTGGTGAAAGCTCCTGTTCCACTATTGTTTGCTTCTTTTGCTCTTTTTCTTTATTTTCACACTTCTTCAATATATTCTAATAGAATATAAGCCTTGCATTTGACATTTAAGTCTCAACCAATAGTAAATTTCAGTATGACTCATTCTCTTATAACGTGAATAAAGCCTAAGCAAGCCTTTATTTCTAGAACTTACGAAGTACTGAATGTCCTTTTTTTCTTTACCTTTTTCATCACCAAATTGTTTCTTTACTCCATTAGCTTTTACTTCTGCATCCTTATTTTCTATTAAAAAGCTTTGATCAAATCCATATTCTTATCTCAATACGTTGAACATCATTTAGCAATTTTGTCAAAATGTTTGAAAGACTTGCTTACAGATGAAATTTTAAGTTCTAGAAAATTCATAAGAACTTAGTCGACTACTGTAGAATCAGTAATATCCTCCGCTAATGACTTGATTTGGTTTACTATCTTGATAAGTTTGTCTCATTATCATTGTTCCCTTTTTTGGGAAATAGATGGGTCAGTATCATTGTTTCACATAACTTTACACATAACTGGACAAATATGCAAATAAAAAACTTTCAAATTGCGAACTGAGCAATAGATGGGTGAGGTTGACACGGATGAAATTTTATGATACTAAATCTTGGAATATCTCATAATTCCCACACGTCCCATCGAGTTAGAATTGCCTTGTCTTATTAGTTAAGCAAGTCATTATCCATCCTTTGTTAGTGGACTAAAACCATTTGTCCTGTGTTTTAGGACCAAAATTATAACATTTGGGTCGTACAACAAGAGTCTAAAAGCCTCCTCTTTCTTCTTCCAATTAATGAATAAAACTAGGATTCTTTTATTGGAAAACTTAATAGTTCAAAAGTTAGTGGATAATTTTAGTAAAATAAAAATTAGACGATATTTGCTTATTTATTGACACACTACAAGAAAAATGCCATTTTGCGACGAACATTACCAACGGAACACGTAAATATTCCGTCGGTAAGATATATTACCGACAAAATTTACCGACGAACAAAGGCATTGTAGAAATGGCCGTAGATAATAATTACCGACAAAAACTTTTTTTCCATTAGTAAATTTATCGATAGGATATTTCTTACCGCCAGTAAATATACCTACAGTTTATACTTTGGTTGACCGTCGGCAAAGGTTAGCAACGGTCAGTTATATTCCATCAGAATATTTACCGATGGTATGAAATATTCCGTCAGTAAATTTGCTAAGAGGTTACTGACGAATATGTTATTCCGTTGATAAAAATTGTGAGGGAATCGGTTATTCCCTCTGTGATTATCAACAAATTTTTTAATAGACCGTCGGTAAACAGAGATCACTTTACCGACGGGTATTGTTTCCGTCTGTAAATGAGCAACAAA
>JAOTAY010000007.1:19611830-19621963 GCA_025629805.1 Erythroxylum baracoense
ACAATTGAAAACATTTCAAACTTTCTTGGTTTGGAAGAAACATTAGGGGCTTATTACTTAATTATAAAAGTGTAACCCACCTTGAAATCCTTATTTATAAAAGTGGCTTAAGGATGTCCTTCCTCTTGCTCCTCTTGCCTCTCTTGATCACTTTCTTGATTTCCTGTAACAATAACTAAAATTCCATTCAATTTGGTTTAGAAATCGGAGAGTCATACCTCAACAATTTAAACTATTTCTCATGCTAAAACAAAACTCTATATTCATCTTCCATCCCAGAATTGAAATGCTTAGGGACTTAATTTAGACTAAATTCCCTGATACAATTTGTATCCTTATGTCTCTAGTTTACAAAAAATTAAAAATCAGTCCATTTGGATAATTACACTAAATGTTATGCCCAAAATAGCAAAACATGTTCGTGTAGGGAAAATTGAGTTAGCCACGGCGAAACCCAGAAGTTTGTCGCGGAGAACTTGTCCAGAAACATGCTTCGAAGATGTGTTCTGTGAATTTTTCTAGTTTTTAACTTCCCACCTTTTACATAAACCCATCTTAACCCTAAACCAACTCTTCTACTTCATTTTCAACTTCATTCCAACCTAAAATCATTAATAACAAATTCATAATCTACTTTTGATCATTAACCAAACACTAAAACATTCACACAAACCATTTATCAACAACTTCCTACACATATTCACTTTATCTTCACTTCTAACCATCACTAAATATACTTTATCTAACAATCAAGAAGGGTTAATGCTTATACTTACTTGTTTAGCCTTAATGTCTTCAAACTCTTCAAGAATCTGCAAAATCCTAGCCGTTCTCTTCTTTTTCTCCTTTCTCTTCTTTCATTCACAATTTTGCTTCTCTAAAATGCAAGACTACCATTTCTTCTTTCTCTAATACCCTAAAAGAATGAGCAAAGTCCACTATGCCCTTCCATTTATACCTAATGTCTATTTAAACTTAAGTGGTCTTCCAAAAATGCCCTTATATGACCTTACAACATTAATAGTTTAATTCCATCAATCCATGAAATAAATCCTCCCAAACTTGACATAATAATTAAACTCCAATTAAATTGGTTTATTTAACAAGACCACAAAATTTATTCAAATGTTGCTTAATAAAATCAATAAAACAATTTGGTGCCCAGCACCATTTCCATGGATTTGTGCCTAACCCAATTTTTCTTTTTCAAATAAGCCTTCAGTTCTATTTTTTTCCTTTCTTTTATGTTTATTTCTATTTTATTTTCTATTTACTTTAATTTCTGTCTTTTCTTTTATGTGTTTTTTACTCCTCTCTCACATTGAGGACAATGTGTTGATCAAGTGTGGGGAGGGATTATGTGTTTTGCTTTTGAATGTGATTTTGCATAATGTTTGATGGTCATTAGGTTACATTTTGTGAATTGTTTGCATGTGTCAATGGCTTAGATGGATTGAAATTTATTTAATTTTGAACATAGTCTATTAGTTTGTGAATAATCATTAGCCTGCAAAATTAGTAAATTAGGGGTCTTTAGATGAATATACAGTTTAATCAAGATTTAGTGTAAATTTAGAACCCCCTAGATTGTCACATTCATTTATAATTTGAGTCCTTTCAACTTAAGTAGCTTAACTAGTATTCTTCATGGAAATGAGTAGCTTAAACAATAAGGTAGGCAATAAAAAATGTGTATTTATTGTTAAATAAATCACTATTTCGCTGACCTTCAAGTTATGAATAGAGCTAGTAGCCAGTTGAAAACATGATATAGCTTAGTAACCTGATCGATATGCATCACAAACGTGTGCCTTCATATCAAAAAGCTATAATGACATTTCAACCAAGCTATTTAATAAAAATGACTTATTCAAATAACCAGATCGACATTCATCACCAATGTTTTCCTCTCAGTAAAAGATTTAGTCCCTGCTTAAATTAAAAATTTTGTTTTCTTAATAAAAACCTAACGGACTTGTAATAAGCTTGATTTTTCATCAAAATATACTTAGGAACAATTATAGAGTCTGAAAGACCAAAGAATTATTAATGTGTGTGTACAATTGAAAAGGGTAAATAAATTAACACTTAGACCTTGATTAATTTGTATATTTAGTTCAAAGCCCCTAGACTCAAATTTTGCATGTTAATGATTAGATATAACTTGTATGACTGTAATTAAGATTAAATTTATTTCATAAAGTCAAAGCTACCTCATTATTGCATCATGTATTGTGTATTTGTTGTATGTTTATTGTTTTGTTATCTTAAGGACAAGCAAACATGTAAGTGTGGGGATGTTGATAGTTATGATCTGCATTATGTTTTAAGGTTCAATTTGTTAGGTATTTAGTGTTAATTTGAATGATGGGTGTGGGTTTAGGTTTTAATTGTGTTAGTTTATGTGTTTAAGTATTTTTATGGGTTAGTACGAGTCTTTGAGCTTAAATGTTATGTTTTTGAGGTACCTTGATGTGTTTGTTAGTGTTTTAGGGTCAACGGTGAAGAACAGAGAAGTTTCGTAAAGTTTTGGGCCCAAAACCACAGCCTACGATCGTGGCATAATAGGCAACGATCATGACAAAAAGATGTGAGCCACCAAGATCCAGGCCACGATCGTGACATTTTGGTCATGATCGAGATAAAGAGGCTAGAACTAGGCCACAATTGTGACACTTTAGTCATGATCGTGAAAGAGAGGGTTAGACGCTGGCCATGATCGTAGCCTGCATCGGACAGACAGAAAAATAAGTGAAAATGTCCCATGTTGAGAAACTTTTCAGACCATTTCAACCCTGAATGAACCCTAGGGCTTCCAAGGTATTTAAGGAACATAAAGAACAGAGAAAGGAGCTTTTGATCAGCCACCATGACAAAACCCTAAAAGAGAGAACCTTGAGAGATCGAGAAAGACATGAAGGAAGAGAGAAGAGGAAGAAGGCGCAGACACGAAGTGTTTCTCAGAATAAGAAGCTTTCCAAATTCATGGCCTCCCATCATCCATTTGAGTTCTGTTTCCTATGTATTTCAGTTTTATTTTATTATAAATTTGGGATATATAGTTTGATGATAGAATTGAATTATGATTGATGTTCTATAACCACCTTTGGAATATTATTTTTTATTTAATGAAATTTGATTGTTTTATGTGTTTAATTAAATAATTGTGGTTTAATTTTACACTTCATATCTCGATAATAAACTGAGAGGCTGAACCAAGAAAAATGATTAAATTGGGCTAACGAGAGTTAGGCAATTTAATAGACTCAGAATTAAATTATATTGGTAAATCTTGTGCAGAGAGATCACATATAGGTTTCCAATTGTTTATTAGAGAACTTAAGAACTGGTTAAGTTTTGGATAGGTTGTTAATTGAGAGATTACAACTTCCCATAGTCTGATTAGGGTTTATGCTATAGGATTCAATTATAACTTAAGAGAGAGTAATTGACTCTAGGATCATCTACGACCATTAATTCGATAAATCGTAATCGGTTAGGTTGGCATTAAAGATTGATAATTTTCCATTTCTCTCTTTCAATTAACTCACTAGGTTGAATTCTAGGGTGTGCTTTCATTGCTCAACAAATCAATCAATTTTAGTTAAGTGTTATTCAATTTCAATTTAAAATTGTTAATCGTTGTCGTGATTATTTTCGTTAAGTGTTAAGCGTCAATTATTATTTTATTATTTGATTTGGTTTGTATGATTTATTTACTTCTCGTGTTTAATTTTATTCTCTATTAAATATATGTTTAATATTTTTCGACCTTAGATTTTAAGATTAAATTACTCCTCCTTGTAGGATCAATACCTTAGGTACCACGCAAATGACCCGTGCGCTTGTGGTATTATCAATGTTATAAATATTAAAACTTAGCATATGTAAACCGTCAATCACTGGGCTCATTAATAACTATCCCGTATTGTTAGGCCCAGGTCTCGATACTTATTTTGTGGCAACAAAATGCACGGATTGGGTGAAGATCACGTAAGAAAAGAAATTAAAAAGAAAATAAAATAACAAAAGAAGTCAAAAAGTCACGGATTATGACTAAGAAAAATTTCACCTTAGAAATAAAAAGTCACGATTGTGACTACGAGGAGTCACGGCCATAACTAATAAAAAGAATTAAAGTCACGGTTGTGACTAGGAGAAGTCACGGCCATAACTAATAAAAAGAACCAATCTATTTAATTACTAGAAAATGGGCTAACTTCGTCAAACAATCTACAATAACCCATATGGAATCATGCTTCCCACTGGTCTTGGGCAAACCCATCAAAAAATCCACAGCCACCCTTTGCCACTTCTGTTCAGGAATGGGCAATGGCCTTAACTTGCCTGAAGGTGCCTGGTGTTCAGCCTTGACTTGCTGACACACTAGACACTTGCTTACATATTCTGCTACATCTCTCTTCAAGCCTTTCCACCAAAAATGTTCTTTTAGATCTCTGTACATCTTGGTGATACCTGGGTGCATGGCATAAGGTGCATTATGTACCTCATCTACTATCTCATTCTTTACTTTCTTGACATTTGGGATACAAAGTCTGTTTCCTATAACCATTAGTCCATCATCTCTCACTACCACCTCAGATTTCTTGCCATTCTTAATTTCTTCTCAGAGCTTTGTTAAATCTTCATCCTATGCTTGTAACTCCCTAACCTTCTCTCTGAGTATCAGTCTCACTCTGAAGGTAGCAATAATACAATAAGGTTCGCCATGCTTCAAACTTATCCTAAGTTCAGCCATCTCTTCCACTAACGGCAGATAAACTGTCTGAATATGTGTTATTGATGATTTCCTACTCAAGGCATCCGCCACGACATTTGCCTTACCTGGATGATACTCAATTAACAAATCATAATCCTTAAGCAACTCAATCTACCTTCTCTGTCTCAAATTCAGCTTTTTCTGACTCAGTAAGTACTTGAGACTTTTATGGTCAGTAAAGATCCTCGTCTGAACCCCATACAGATAATTTCTCCAGATTATGGGTTGGATAAATTAACTCATAAGGCTTTAGCTACTGCGAGGCATATGCTATTACCTTGTCTCCTTGCATCAATACACAACCTAAACCCTTTCTTGAAGCATCACTATACACTGTATAACCCTCATTTCCCATAGGCAAAGTCAGAATTGGAGCACTTGTCAATATGTGCTTAAGCTCCTCGAAGCTCTTCTGGCACCCATCACTCTAGATAAACTTCTGATTCTTCCTCAATAACCTAGTTAGTGGAGCAGCAATCATAGAAGATCCTTCCACAAACCTCCTATAGTAACCTACCAGACCCAGAAAACTCCTCACTTCCATCACTGTCTTAGTTGCATGCCACGTCACCACTACCTCAATTTTCTTCGAATCAACATGTACCTCATTCTCAGAAATTACATGTCCAAGAAATACCACCTCATTGAGCCAAAATTCACATTTGCTGAATTTGGCATAAAGTTCCCTCTCTCTCAGTGTCTGCAATAATATCCTGAGATGTTCCTTATGTTCTCCTTCACTCTTGGAGTACAGCAAAATGTCATCTACAAGCACTATGACAAACTGATCCAGATACTCCTTAAAGATCCTATTCATAAGATCCATGAATACAGCTAGAGCATTGGTTAAAGAAAAAGGCATAACTAGGAGCTCGTAATGCCCATATTGTGTCCTAAAGGCTGTCTTATTTACATCAGATTCTTTAATTCTAAGCTGATGATAGCCTGATCTGAGATCAATCTTGGATACTTGTCAAACAAATCATCTATTCGTGGCAGAGGATACTTGTTTTTAATGGTCACCTCGTTGAGTCTCCGGTAATCAATACATATCCGCCATGTTCCATCCTTCTTCCTGACAAAAAGAACAGGCGCTCCCCAAGGTGACGAACTCAGCCTTATATACCCCTTCTCTAACAGTTCCCCCAACTGTTCCTTAAGCTTCATCAGCTCAACCAGAGTCATCCTATAAGGTGGTATAGAAATGGTTGCGGTTTTGGGAATCAAGTCGATGGCAAACTCGATTTCCCTCACTGGTGGCAAACCAGGTAAGTCCTCTAGGAATACATTGGGAAATTCCCTTACAACTGAAAAATCCTCTAACCTCCCTTCCTTTCCCCCAGTGTCCACGACGAGTGCCAAGAAGGCTTCATACCCTTTTTCTATCATCCTGTCAGCTATTAAAGCTGAAATAAGTCCTAGCAATGATATTCTCCTGTCTCCTCGGAAAGTTACCTTCTTTCCATTTCCCAAATCAAATTCTACCACCTTGAGGCTGCAATCCAACTTCGCATGATACTTCTCCATGGAATTCATTCCCAACATCACATCTAGACCCTGTAATTCCAACGGTAGCAAATCCACTACTAGTTAAGCACCCTCAATGAAAAGCTTACAATCCCTATACACTTGATTTATTATCACCTTCCTCCCTAAAGGAGTACTAACAATCAAGGGACTATCCATTGGAATCAAATCAACATTATAAAGGATCATGCTTGCAGAAACAAATGAATGTGTGGAGCCAGAATCAATCAACAAATACACTGCAGAATTGAATAACTGAGCTATACTCGTAACAACCTCAGGAGCGGCTACAGCTTCCTCTCTGGTCATGGCAAACACCCTTGCCTAAGCCTGAGCCTGACCCCTTGGCCTTCCTAGAAGAATAGCCTTGTTTGTAGCTCCAGAACTGCCCACCACTATGACTGGCCTGGGTCCCACTGTTTCTGCTCTCCTTAGGGTATACAACTGCGACCCCTCTTGCCTCGATACCTGAGGGCAGTCCTTGATCACGTGTCCCTTCTCCCCGTATCGAAAACATGATCCAAATAACTTGAAGCACTCTCATCTGTGAAACTTCCGACAATGCTCACATTGAGGGTTTGTGTACCTGCTCCTCTCCACCCTGTTATCTCCTACAGTTAAGTTTTGCACCGAAGCTGCCCTTGATTTCTTGTTCTTAGTAGAGGCATTACTCCCCACCTCACTCTGAGTATGGAAACTCTTTATACTCCTCTCAGGCATTGGAGCACTCATTCCCTTCTTGGAAGACTACTCCCGGTTCTTCCTCTTCTTATTCACTTCATACTTGATATTCTCCAGTTTCTCAGCCCGAAGTGCAGCATCTACCAACTATTGGTAGTCACAGAAATTATGGATCAACACCTTCTCCTTAATCCCCAAATGGAGACCTCCCTCAAACTTGCGACACTTGTCCTTCTCATTAGTAACAATGTTTGCTGCATACCGGGAGAGATAAGTAAACTTCAGCTCATACTCACTCACACTCATATCCCTCTGTGTGAGATTTAGAAATTCTCTAGCCTTCTCTTAGATATAAATCCTCGAGAAGTATTTCCTCTTGAAAGCTTCCAAAAATTCCCTCCATGTCAGCACTGACGGTATGTCCTGACTATAGGGCACTAACTCCCACGAATGAATTGTGTCCCTTTGCAGCAAGCTAACTACATAATCCAGCTTCTCTTCATCGGAGCACTTCATCTGAAGCAGGACTCTCTCGGTTCTCTTCAACCATACTTCAGTCTCCTCCGAATTTATAGTACCATTAAAGTCTACAGCCCCATACTTGCGGAGCTTATCATACTGCCTGCTCCTCTCCACTGGAGCTGGAACCGACACTTGTGACCCTTGGCCCATGGCATAAGTGAAAGCCTGGGAAAAGGCTTGAAAGAACCGTGGATCTAGAGGGTCTGCTTGAGGCATAGGAGGAGGAGGTGGCACTTTATGTTGCACACTAGGTAGCTCAGAGTCATGAGCAGAGTGTGCCCTCACTTTTTGTGGGACATGAGATTCATCCATACTTCCTTGGCGAGAGCGAGATCGAGTCATAACTCTTCAAGCTCTCCTTCAAGGAGGCATAATCACTCCTTCAGTTAAAAACAGTTTAAAATCTTTAGTTGTTTCATGCTGAGTTTAAACTCGCATGTGTGCATATAAAACCCTCTTAAACTATGCTTTATGTAAAACAATTTCAAATCGTGTGAAACAATGCATATTGTTCATTTAAAACAATGCATGTTCATTTCATGCCTTAAAATGACCCATTTAATGCCTAGGATACTAAACCTAGATGCTCTAATACCATACCTGTAAGACCCCGTTTCCAGAGTCTAACTCGTGAGTAATGAAACGTGAGTGTAGCACTCTGAAGGGTTCTTATAACATCCCAAACATCCATAATTGAGCATTTGAAAAATGACAATCCATTCTTATGTTCATATCCTCATTCATCACCCTAAACACATTCCTCAATTTATCTCTTACTTCCATCACCAACTAAGTACATTTCAAGTTCCATTCAAGCCTAAATGTACCATAGATAAGCAATGATAAGCCCACAACCTAAAAAATATACATGATTTGGTACAAAAAGCATAACTTTCACTAGCAATGTCAAATTAAGACCATTTAAATATGGTTTCGAAGAGGACTTCGACTTCTACAACTTCCGTGAAGACCCCAAAGAGAGATTTTTTCATTTAGAGGGTTAAAAATTTGCACATTTTCATAACTATCCTGAGAAGGTCCTCTTAGCGGACATACGTCCCTTCAAACGGACAGTAACTGAGATGGGACACAAACAAACCTGAGAAGGTCTGTTTAGCAGACATATGTCTCTCTAAAGAGACATGAACTAAGCTAAAACACTGGAATACCCGAGAAGGTCTGCCTAGCGGACATCAAGTCCGTTCAACGGACATTTACGGGTTAAATTCTAGATTTCCAACTCCTACAAGTTATCTAACACCTTTGATGCATATCCTATCATTCCTACTTCAATTTCCTTGTCATTTTCACCTCCATTCCAATTAAAAACTTCCACAAAAACACATCATACAAGATCATTGATCATAACCATCAAAACAACATTCATACTTAAACACATTCATCCTCAATTGTTGATTATAATCACATAAACATAACATCAACCGTGTCAATGCATTCTTCTCTAATTCAGCACAAATTCAACTTCCTATAACACTTCTTTTCATCTTTAAATCATCAAACTAATTCTTCCCCTTTTAAAACATCATAATTGTCATTTTCTATTAAATCAAGTTAAGAAAAAGTCTATAAAATGTCCAACACTTTCCCTATGCAGCATCACTAACTTGTAAAGAGCATAACTCTCAACTCCAATCTCCAATAATTGTATACTTTATATCATTAGAAAGTTAAAAGGATAAGCTACAACTTCCAAGAAGACAACTTTGTCTAGATCAGCTTAGATTAATACAGTTTTTCCCCTGAATTTAGAACACAAATTTTTATCCCTATAGATGCTTGAAAATATAATGTGAAACCCTGGAAAGTCATGAGCAAAACATACACATATTTCACTAATCTTCAAAGGAAAAGAGTTTTACAAAGCTTTAATGGGCATTTCAAGACCCAAATACATCATTGGTTTCATAATCCAAAAATACAAGATATACATGGACGGGTAATACTTGAAATGCGACTAAAACCTTGAGTTTTTGTAAACTAACTTAAAATACAAAAATAAGCATAATTGGAGTGATGCCTTAACTCTCGATCACTCGATCTCTTGCTCGTCACCTGAAGATGGGGAGGAATGGGGGTGAGCTTAAAAGTTCGTGAGTAACAAATTTATAACCGGTAATAAGTAAAACCATTATAAAATATCCAATTCCACGGTAAAATGTTTTGCAACCATAAAACATGTATTTTCCAAATTCTCAGCCTTGTCAAACACATCATAAACAACATAAGACATGTGTTCATCAAACTTGTCAACAAATCATAAACACATAAGCAATCATAATGGTTTGGGTAGGTCCATAAATAGAACGAGCTAACACATTCCCATGAAATGGTCCTGTGTAGTCGTGAATAGAACGAACTAACACAATCTCACATAGAGGTTTTTGCATAGTCGTGAACATGAGGGAGTCCTTGAAGGACCTCCATGCCACTTGCGGGCAAGCGGGAGAAGCCTTTAGTCAAAGTGCACTTGACATACAGAATGGACCAAACCAAACCCACGTAACATGTATTTCATAACTTGTAACCTTGTTGCCCAAAATGGCACTTTTTCGAAAACATGATTTCCATAAGCATGATATTTTTCAAATACAATTTCCATCAA
>JAOTAY010000007.1:19627953-19644979 GCA_025629805.1 Erythroxylum baracoense
GCTTCGTTGTCTTAGGTTATGTGTCGGAATGACCTACGGGCGTTCCGGTACGTATCCTAGGGTAATGGGGTGTTACATAAACTAATTTATTATTTTTAAGAATTACTTACATTATTATTATTTAGTTATTTTCAATAATTGTTATTATTAAATAAAAATTTTATTTTAAAAATATTTGATTATTATTTATAATATGGCTAATTACAAAAAGAAGTTACAAACTTAACTAAATTTTACAATTCTAACTCGAACTTGAAAAAATGGTAATAAAATGTTAAAAAATTACTTTTTTTTTTGAAAAAAGAGCCTGACATTAGTCTTTTTGTTAACATTGTTGACAAGGTATACCACGTTACCTATCGTCTTTGTCACATGGATTAAACATAGATGTTATTTTCTATGTCAACAAAATATAAATTTTAAATGAAATAAATTATAAAAATAAATCAATTTATCTTCTTCCCCTCCCTGATATTTCCATTCTCACTAATACCGCACTAGTTACCAATGTTACATTGGTGCAGTGAAAGTCCCACATGTCAAATGCTTACCTTAAGTTCTGCAACGTTGATAGTTTTACATTTTAGTGAGGTGAAGAATGTTAACCCACGACCAATGGATGAAAGATTCAAATCGGTGACAGAGAATGAGAAAAAGGTTAAGAAACTGATAATAGTATCCATCCCAATTCCCAAATCTGATGGGTTTAGAGTATAGAGCTTTACTAGCATTAGAGTTAGGGACAATGAGGTCACGGGTGAGAAATATGCCGTCATTTTTTAAGTGAGCTTCTCCATGAAGCTTAAGACTACTTAAAATTAAGGTACCAAACTTGAAGTTAGTTCATATGGAAGTTAAGGTTAATGTCCAAAACGGGGACAAGGCAATGTAGTAATCAAATAATAACATTTGTTAAGTCAGTGAAAAGCCATTAGAGATAAAGAGGGAGATGTGTGTGTTCACTATATATCCTCCTATCGCTCTCTGGATTGAGTGTTATTGACAAGGTTGCAAAGAAAGAGATATAATTCATGAGAGAGAGAGAGAGAGAGAGAGAGAGAGAAAGTGAAAATAAATGAATGTTATGAAATTGAATTAGAGAACAAACCAAACTAAGTATGGAATCCAAAGTTATTAATGCTATTGTCATTTGTCATATACATGATTAACAGTTTTCAGATAGTGCCATAGATTATTAACATGCAACTAAAGTGGATATTTTATTGATAAATCCTAATTTTTGATATGATATGTTTCATTAATAATCAGTTCAAACTTTAATGAGAACAACAATCTTTCCTTCAGAAGGAACTTTTATGGTCTATAGTGGAGCTTGTATAACTTAAACATCTTATATGTTAAGGCTTTCACTACATTAGTGCAACGTTGGTGACCGGTGTGACAACGGTGACAACGGAAGTGTCTAGGAGAGGAAGAAGAGAAAATGAGTTATTTTTATAAATTGTTTTTATTTAAAAGTTACATTTTACTGATGTGAAAAATAAAGTTAACGTGTCATCTATGTGGAAAAGATGATAGGTGACGTGGTAGGTCATGTCAACAATGTTAACGAAAAGACTAACATCGAGCTCTTTTGCAAATATTAAAATTTTGAGCATTTTATTGCCACTTTCCAAATTTTGCACTAGAATTGCAAAACTCAATAAAATTTAAAATTTTTTGTAATTAATCCTTTATAATATAATGAAATTATTTCTTATATTTATTTGAAATTACAAAAACAACATTTACAACCATAAGTTTTGTTATAGTTGCACTTTTTACAATTACAAGAGCTCTCGTTAGTATTTGACTCAATTGAGAATTTTGTAACCCAAATCCCTTTTTTCGCCTGACTAAACAACCATTCTTTTCTTTATCATAGTAAGTTCTTATCGGTTTATGTTATATAACCAATTGGTTTATTGTAGTTTTTTGTGACATAGTTATTTAAAAGCATTCTTTATCTTATGCATATATGTTTAGTTAATTAACATGTAGGATAAAGTCTATGAGATAAATATAATTTATAGATGACAGTATGATGAGATCATATTTATGATATTCATATTTTATTTATCTATTATCCATACATTATTTTTAGTTATTGCTATATTAAAACTGGATTAACAAAGTGAAAAGATTAGCATATGTTATGTTTCTCCCTTATAAGGAAGTACTCAATATCATGGACTAAATTGTGGAGAAACTTAAACAAATGTATAGGTGTTTGCTAAAGAATAAGTTCACTTAATTAACCCGATTATGAGGCACGATCATGAAATTTGGGGCACAAACGTGACAGAAAGGGTTAGGCCACGATTGTGGCCTACGCCGGGCATACATGAAAATAGCTGAAAATGTCAAGTTTTAACGAACTTTTTAGACCGTTTCGACCTCAAATCAGCCCTAGGGCTTCCAAGGTATAAATAAAACATTAAAGAATAGAAGAGAAGATTTTTGCATCAGCTAATTCCGAAACTCTAGAGAGATTATCGAGAGATTTGAGGAAGGAGACGAAGGAAGAGACAAGGAGAAGAAGCTTGACGTGAAGTACTTCCCGGAGCAGGTGGTTTCCCATCGTTGCTGCCTCCACTAATCCATTCCAATTGTATTTTCCAATTTTATTTCAATTTTATTGATATATAGAATTTGGATAGTAGTTGAGAGTAGGTTTTGTTGAATGTTGATTTATATCTATACTCACCTTTGGGATTTTTGTCTTTGATATTAATGAAGTTTGATTTATTGTGTTTTTATTGAGTTATTCGTGATTCAATTTTTGTTCTTAATAATTCGGTAATAAAGTGAGAGGGTGAATTGGGTGAATATCATCAAATTAGGCTAACGAGAGTTAGGTAGTTTGATAGATTAAGAATTGAATCAAACCGATAAAATCGTGTAACGAGAGATTGAGCATAGGTTCCCGGTAGGTTATTGGACAATTTTAGAACTAATTTAGGTTTTGGGTTAATTGGAAATCGAGAGATTACGATTCTATAATTTAAATTAGGTTTTATAAATTAGGGTAAAAGATTATAACTTAAGAGAGAATTATCCACCCTAAGACCATCTAGACCTAGTAATTTGAAAATTTCATAATCAATTAGATTTTCATTAAAGTCAGATTAAATCCCCCTTTCTCTCAATTGGTATTTCCTAGGTTGATTCTTGATTAGGTTCTGAAAATTTGCTATCCTGTTTATAATTTATGAATTTAATTCTTGAGATTGATTGCTTGATTGATTTATTTTCTGCGTTAATTCATTATTTTGCTTTGAGTCAAGCCTTATATTTTAGGATTAGATTACTCCTCCTCATGAGATCGATACCTTAGGTACTATGTGAACGACCCATACACTTACGGTATTATTGAGGTTATAAATATTAAAACCAAGTGTATGAAAATCGTCGATCAAGTTTTTAACACCGTTGTCGGGGAGGTGATTAGTTTAGTTCTTTAATCTAAGGCTTTTCCACTAACTTTTGTTTTTTTAAATTAGTTAAAAAAATTTGGGCGTAAGGTAGAGATACATCAAAACTTCTTAGAGTGAGAATGAGACATCTGAAGAGTTGAATGCTAAGAAGAGATAAAAAAAAGATTACTGGGGACGTATATTATAGGGAGCAAAGAAATTTTATAGAATTCATTGAGCCTCAATTTGGTTGGGGAAGTCATCATCCTTATATAAACTCGTACATTTCGAGGTGGCAAAACCACCCAGATTTCTGTTGGTCCAACAATGCAAGTATTTACATAAGACATCAGGAACTATGTGAATTTCAATATAATGAATCCAATTCATGAGATTCCAAGCTGGACAAAATCATGAATAAGCTCACGGATATGAAAGAGAACTAGAAGAGATTGGAAGAGAAGTTTGAGCAAGTAGAAGAAGATCATGCCTCTTCTATTCACTATCTGGAAGTTCGAATAGGCCAGCTTTTTTGGGAATTTTGTAAGCAAAGTGTGAAAAACTGTCTGCGCAACCTGAAAGTAATTATGATAAAGCCATATCAGGCTATCACCCTTAGGAATAGGGTAGAACCAGAAGAACCAGTGAGAAATAAAGCTAAACACGACCTTAGAGAAGACTAAGAAAACAAAGAAGAGGATGATGAAAAGAATGCTAACCCTCCTTTTTATTCACCAGTTCTTGATATACCATATTTGAACATCAAAAATCTTGGGTAGATGTCTATAAGGAGAACCCTATCTTCCAGATTAATGATGACCAAGTGACATTCAATATAAATTATATATTTAAGAATCCGAAGGATACTAGGTCATTCAAGATAGTTGATGTGTTTGAATTTTATGATAAACACGAGGACGAAGAACAGATGACAACAGACATCAAGTTTGAAGAAGCTATGATAGTCTCTATTCCTAAAGCGAAAAAAGTAGAGGAGACGAAGGTGATTAAGGAAGAAAGAGAGCAACTCACCTTCATACAGGACAAACTATTGGATTCAATGGAAGAGTTAGGGAGTTTTGTTATTCTCTGTTTTGTTGACAGTTTATTCGAAAGAAGGACAGTATTGAGCCTAATTGGTTTTCATAATGTTATCAACATCATCCTTCTGATTATGTTGCAATTTGTAGCTTACTTACAGGCTACAAAACTGATATTGAACGAAAAAGGTGGAAGCAAGCCGTTCATAATTGATCCCGGTTAACTTTCTAAGGAAAGAGCATCGAGCTACCGATGTTAAAAGAAGCGTTGTATGGGAGGCAACCCATGGAAAATTAGTTTCTTGTTATTCTTGTTAGAACGTTTGAATTCCGTAGTTATGATTATTTTTTGTTTTTGAATAAAATCAAGACGGAATAGGATTTCGGAATAAAGTGGATGAATTGAGCAAGCAAGTAAAGAGAGGTAAAAGAGGCTACAAAAGACTCAAGAACTGAAATTGAAAATTTTGGCAAAAGAACAAAAGAATAAAAATCAATAAGTGTGGGAAAACTGTCGGCCGCGATCGTGGCCTGCGACTATGTAGAATGAGGGAAACATGCAGTTTTTATAAAATTTTTACCATTTTACCCTTTTAACCACCTATATATTCAGTTCTAACTTCACTTTTACATTCGCTTTCATTTTCACTTTATCTCTCTAGACTTCAAACCCACAAAACTCTCACATCTCTCTAAAAATTTCAAACTTTCAATTTTCTTCCAAATTCTACTCAATTCCCAGAAATTATGTCGCGCATTAAGCAATCAGCCCGACGGGAGCAATCAAGACGAATTCAAGTTGCAGGATGTAGAAGAAGAAATCGCTTAGCAAATTTTGCTGTACCCTTCCTGATCTACACAGAGGAGGAAGGTATTCGTTTTTGAGCTTTAAATGCTAAACAAATTGTAGTTCCCCAGTACTTTAATTTTGAAACACTTGATAGGCTAGAGTTGCGCAAAAGAGTAGAAAATTTAGCGGAGAGAATCCAGTGGGCCCAATTTATACAATTCCAATTTCTTGTCTATCAGGAGCTCACATTGGAATTTTTCACTTCACTGACTTATAACTCTAAGAATCCCAAGGAATTGTGACTTAGGTTGAGAGGAAGAGCTTATGAATTGATGTAGAACTCATGTGCGATATGTGTGGATTCCTTGAATCCTCCATCATCGATCAGCATGAGGATTTCATCCTTCTCAATATTGGAATGAGCTTACCACAATTAAGCAACTTCATGCCAAGAATGCTCATATCAACATTATACGGTCCCACGAACACTTTATATGCCAAGAATTAAGCAAATTCATGTGTCAGTTGGTTTTTGACAAAACAGAAACCATCAAGTGTTCCACAAAGGAACTCTTTATGTAGTGGTGCATGGGCCACAGTATTCCAGTCTACATATCCACATAAGTGGTAAATGTCATTATTGCGACTCTGCACAAGAGGAGCATCAACTTAGGAATGGGGTATATAGTGTTGGCAATTGCTGAATATTTTGGCGTGAACTGTAGTGGGTTAACTGTCCACTTACCTGACTTCCTAAACCATCACCACTTATGGCGGGCTGAGATCCTTCATTCCCACAACATGGAACTTAGGGAAATCAGCGAAAAGACACATGTCAGGATTAGGGCAAGCCAAGCGAGCTCAAGTTCATCCCCGCCACAACATGCAGAAGAGTCCAGTGAAGAATCTAACGAAGAGGAAGAAGAGCAAGGCTAGAAGGAAGTTCTAGATGCCATCTCTGAAACTAACAAGACACTTATGGAGAACACCAGAATGATGAAGGAGATGGTCCATATACAAAGACGCTAGAGTCGGGATATTCGTCGGATCCACAGATATTTCGAGGCTCAGGGCATTCAATTGTTGCCGCTGACACCATCACCACCTCCATCTCCATAGGATTTGTGTCTAACCCATTAATTTTTCTTTTCCAAATTAGCCTTCAGTTCTAATTTTTAGCTTTATTTCTTTTTATTTTCTGTCTTCTTTAATTTCAGTCTTTTCTTTTCTTTTATGTGTTGTTTGCTCCCTTTCTCACATTGAGGATAGTGTGTTATTCAAGTATGGGGAGGAGTTATGTGTTTTACTTTTTGTGTGATTTTGCATAATGTATGATAGTTATTAGGTTGCATTATGTGAATTGTTTGAATGTGTATTAGCTTAGATGGAGTGAAATTTATTTAATTTTGAACATAGTTGATTAGATTGTGAATAATCATTAGCCCGCAAAAATTAGTGAATTAGGAGTCTTTGGATGAATATACAGCTTAATTAGGATTTAGTGTAAATTTAGCACCCTCTAGATTGTTACATTCATTCATAATTTGAGACCCTTCAAATTATGTAGCTTAACTAGTATTTTTCATAGAAATGAATAGCTTAAACAACAAGGTAGGCAATAAAATAAATAAAAAAGTGTGTTAAATAAATCATTATTCCGCTGACCTTCGGTTTATGAATAGAGCTAGTAGCCAGTTAAAAACATGATATAGCTGAGTAACCGGATCGACACGCATCACAAATTTATGTCTTCGCGTCAAAAAGATATAACGATGTTTCAACCAAGTAGTTTAATAAAAGCATGACTTAGTTGAGTAAACAGATCGACATTCATTACCAATGTTTGCCTCTGCGTAAAAAGACTAAGTCTATGTTCACTAATTTAGAGAAAAAGTGTGCTTTCTTAATAAAAACCTACCAGACTTATAATAAACTTGACTTTTCATGAAAATATACTTAAAAACAGTTACAGAGTTTGAATGACCAAAGAATTATTAATGTGTGTGTACAATTGAAAAGGGTAAATAAATTAACACTTAGATCTCAATTAATTTGTATATTTAGTTCAAAGCGCCTACACATAAATTTTGCATGTTAATGATTAGATATAACTTGTATGACTATGTTTAAGATTAAATTTATTTCATGAAGTTAAAGTCATTGCCTCATTATTGCATTATGTTTTTTGTGTTTGGTATGTGTTTAAGGACAAGCAAACGTTTAAGTGTGGGGATGTTGATAGTTGTGATTTGCATTATGTTTTAGGGTTCAATTTGTTAGGTATTTAGTGTTAATTTGAGTGTTAAGTGTGTGTTTATGTCTTAATTGTGTTAGTTTATGTGTTTAAGTGTTTTATGGGTTAGTATGAGTCTTTGAGCTTAAATGTTATGTTTTTTAGGTACCTTGATGTGTTTGTTAGTGTTTCAAGGTCAACGGCAAAGAATGGAGAAGTTTCGAAAAGTTTCGGGTCAAAACACGGCCAGGCCCCGATCGTGGCAGAAAGAGGCGAGCCACCAGGATCCAGGTCACGATCGTGACACTTTGATCATGATCGTGACAGAGAGGGTTAGACACTGCAGACACGAAAATAGCTAAAAACATCAAGTTTCGAAGGACTTTTCGGACCATTTCGACCCCAAATCAACCTTAAGGCTTCCAAGGCATAAATAGAACATTAAAGAACAGAAGATAGAGCTTTTTACATCATCGGAATTCTGAAAACCCTAGAGAGCTTATCGAGAGATTGAGGAAGGAAACGAAGGAAGAGAGACATGGAGAAGAAGCTTGACACAAAGTACTGCCCAGAATAGGTTATTTCCCGCTATCGCTGCCTCCACTAATCCATTCCAATAGTATTTTCTGATTTTATTTCAATTTTATTAATGTATAGAATTGGGATAGTCGTTGAGAATAGGTTTTGTTGAATGTTGATTCATGTTTATACTCACCTTCGAGATTTGTCTTTGATATTAATGAAATTTGATTTATTGTGTTTTTATTGAGCTATTGTGGTTCAATTTCTGTTCTTAATAATTCGGTAATAAACTGAGAGGGTGAACCGAGTGAAAATCATCGAATTGGGCTAACAAGACTTAGGTAGTTTGATAGAATAAGAATTGAATCAAACCGGTAAAATTGTGTAACGAGAGATCGAGCATAGATTTTCGGTAGGTTTTTGGATAATTTTAGAACTAATTTATGTTTTGGGTTAATAGGAAATTAAGAGATTACAATTCCATAATTTAAATTAGGGTTTATTAGTTAAGGTTAAAGATTACAACTCGAGAGAGAGTAATCTACCCTAAGACCATCTAGACCTGGTAAACAGCTAAAAACGTCAAGTTTTGAGGGACTTTTCGGACCGTTTCTACCCTGAATCAACCCTAGGGCTTCCAAGGTATAAATAGAACATTAAAGAACAGAATATAGAGCTTTGTGCATCATCCAAATTCTAAAAACCTTATAGAGCTTATCAAGAGATTGAGAAAGGAGACGAAGGAAGAGAGACACAGAGAAGAAGCTTGACGTGAAATACTTCCCGGAATAGGTGGTTTCTCACCGTCGCTGCCTCCACTAATCCATTCCAATAGTATTTTCTGATTTTATTTCAATTTTATTGATGTATAGAATTAGGATAGTCGCTGAGAATATGTTTTGTTGAATGTTGATTTATGTCTATACTCACCTTCAGTTGTCTTTGATATTATTGAAATTTAATTTATTATGTTTTTATTGAATTATTATGGTTCAATTTCTGTTCTTAATAAATCAATAATAAACTGAGAGGGTGAACCGAGTGAAAATCATCGAATTGGGCAAACGAGAGTTAGGTAGTTTGATAGATTAAGAATTGAATCAAACTGGTAAAATTGTGTAACAAGAGATCGAGCATAGATTTCCGGTAGGTTATTGAACAATTTCATAACTAATTTAGGTTTTGGGTTAACTGAAAATCAAGAGATTAGAATTCCATAATTTAAATTAGGTTTTATTAATTAGGGTTAAAGCTTATAACTCGAGAAAGGGTAATACACCCTAGGACCGTCTAGATCCGGTAGTTTAGTGATTCCATAATCAATTAGATTGTCATTAAAGTCAAATTAAAACCCCCTTTCTCTCAATTGGTAGTTCCTATATTGATTCTTGAGTAGGTTGTGCAAAATTTACTATCTTGTTTATATTTTCTGAATTTAATTCTTGAAATTGATTACTGATTGATTAATTTTCTGCTTAGTTGTTTATTCCAGTTATTTGTGAATTTGAGTCAAGCCTTAGATTTTAGGATTAAATTACTCCTCCTTATGGGATCGATACCTTAGGTATTACGCAAACGACCCATGCACTTGTAGTATTATCGAGGTTACAAATATTAAAACTTAGCATACGTAAACCATCTTGATCACTCATCTCAACCATCATAGCCACACAAGATCTATCTTATAACGATATCCACTGAACAATTTGAGAGAACTTTATGTACAAAGAGGGTTAAGCAAAAAATGCTAACTCCAAAGCTTAAGCCTATTTATAATAAGGTTTGGACATTTTAGTAATTTAATTGAAATTAAATTCTAATTTTAATTAAAATTTAATGACAATTACAAATAATTCTAATTAAATATCAATTATTCTCAAATAAAATTCAATATCTCATATTAATCATTATTTATTAAATACCCCATATTCACTCATATAGTTTATCAAACTTTACATTCAAGTCCAATTTGATTAAAATATTTTTGCTCTCTTTAACCTATTCTTTATATGAGACTCATTAGGTTCTCAAATATGTTAGCAACGATTATAAATTATAATTATAAGTTAGAATTAGAATTAGATAAATTAAAACTCCTTTTAATTTATCTTTAATTCTCCAATTAAACAATTTATAATCATAGATCAAGATTAGCGTCTAGCAATGCATCATTATCACCCAAATATTTAGCAATGTCAAAGTAGTTTTTACTAACCTTTTGTGCATATTTTTTATATATAATTCAGTCCTTTCATCATACAATGCTCCGATCAAATATAGAGGATGAAATTAATGTCTACTCTATTTTAGGTTCAATCGTATTAGTTCTCTGCCATTAGCTATTGATTCAATTAATGGCGTATGTAAACTATTTACAAAGCGTCATTCCACCTTAGCCAAGGATTTCTTGAATCAATACTAATTGAAAACAACAACTCATTCTCCCTAATTACTATAGGAAATGAATCTTATCTTGATCACTCAACTACCTCTAAATAGTTCATGCTATATCCAATGACTACCAGTTGAATGACCCATTATTAGAATAGGTAATATCAGAACATAGCAATCTCTATATATGATAACTTTGGAGATCTTAAGTCAAAGGATCACTTATACAATCATTACAATAAGAATTTCCATAGATATATAAGTAATGTTCCAAATGGATTTCTCATATTGGGTTTGTTTAGTGAACTTGTTCTCTAATAAGCATCCACACATTTGTTTAAGTATCTCCATACTTTAGTCTATAAAATCGATTACTTCCTTTATAAGAAAAAACAAAACGCGTGCTAGTCTTTTACGTTCTATTAATATCCAATTTTAGTGCCTGTTTGGATGAGCTTATATCGGTAGAGCTTTTTTCAATAAAACTTTTCTGAGAAGAGTTTTTCTAAGAAGCTAGTTAACTGTTTGGCTGTTATTTAAAAAAGAGGTTTTTTGAAAGAACTTCATACAATAGGTTGTTTGGCAACATAAAAATAAAAAGCATTTTTAATTTTAACTATATTTTATTTTGTAATAAAAATTATTTATGCATATAAATATTATTTAAAATATGTTAAACAGTATGCAAATTTAAATATATTAATTACTATATAATTTTAAACCATATGAAACATAAATGAAAATATATATAACCAAATCTTTTGTATGGATTATAACATAAGTAAAACTAATATCAAAAATAAATATTAAAATATATAAAAAATCAAATAATATTATATAGATCTCAAAATAAACGTGAAGATGTGTTTATGTGTATTGTTGGAATTATCTGTAAAATATAAGGGTAAAAGGTACTAAAAATAAGCTTATTAATTGATCTGAAAAATGTACCTAACAAAGTGTTTTTTTGAGAAGCTCCACATTTGAGCTTCTTAAAAAGCTGTATTTTAGCTGCCAAAAAAGCTATATCTACTAAAAAAAGTGCTTTTTTATTTTACAGCCAAACACTCATTTTCTTAAAAAAAGCTTTTGCGGTGGAGAAAAGTACTTATTCACCCTCCAAAAGCTCAACCAAACAGGCACTTAATAGAACAATAACTAGGAACAATTTAGGGATAATATAGAAATGCAATATGAATCTCATAATTATAATCTCATCATAATTTCATTTATAATGTATAGTTATCTTATAGATTTTATCATATATATCTAAATATATACAAGATAAATAATGTTTTTATATTACTTTGTCACTAAACCATAACTAACTGAATAGTTGTAGGGCATAAACTATCACATTGTTGCTTGGAACACCTATTATGCTAACTATAACTTACACAATCCAAGTAAACAACATCATATATTTAATTATTTTATAGCTAATGCTACAACCTATTTGAATGAAACAATGGGTATAACTTATAAAACTCCTATGGTTTACAATACAATAAATCTAATATATGCTCCCCTACAAGTTTATAGTAATTTATGTATCTTATACAAGTTTTTAAAAATTTTGAATGCTCCTACTTAAAGATTATCAACACGATGCCTTTTAGAATTAATTACAATAAATTTCTATGTTATATAGTTATTTTTTAAAAGAAAAAATTTATAGTTTGAATTTTAATAGAAAGTTTACATTATTTATAATATCAATAAAATTAATTATGTTACAAATTTAATAAAAATTTATACTTTGCATTGAATTGTGATGTCGATTTTATAATTTTATCAAGTAATATAATATATTAGAAAGGAAATATTTAGGTCTCATGAGGGATAAGTTGAAAAAAACAATATTAGGTGATGTTTTATTCCCCTCACTCTGATATTTCACAATAGAATCTTGCGACTACTCTTTAACAATGTGGTAAGTAGATACACTATTGCGTGGAATTTCTCCGAATCTTAGCTACGACTCGAAAATGTGACAGAACACATTTTAAATCTGAACCAGAACGAAAAATAAAATGTTTTATTAATAAAAGATCAGATAATTATTCGCATTGGGCGCATTTTAGCAGGAACTAGCAATGGAAAATGGGCCACGTATACCTACCCCTTGATACAGAAATCTATGGACCAAATCCGTATGCATTTACAGCCAAATACCATAGATTGCATGAACGCGCGTAAGGATCACTTACATTGTTCATGCATTTGAATTGAAGCAACATATTTACGGAGATAGCAAGGGATTGGCCCAGAATTTAAATTTAGGTGTTCGTTAATGAGCCAATTTATGGGTTAAATCAAGCTTAAAATGATTCGATATTCAACTTTTTAAAACAAAACAGTTTAAAAGGATTAAGCCTTAGCTAAGCCTAAACTTAAATAACTCAAACCTGAATTTAATTTTTAAAATATTATTTTATACTTATAATATTAAAAAAAATTAGCTAGGCGATCCTAAATATTGTCCCCGCCTAAGTGCAAAATCACAACGTTAGTTTTTCTCTCGTTGGGAAAGGGACGGAGGAGTCGAATTATTCATCAACCTAAAAATGTTTTAAGATTATTGATTTTACAATTTTATTTTAATTTGAAAATAATTTTAAGCCTAGACAGACAGAATTTTTGGTTAAGGGACAAAGTAATGATCATTTGATTTGTAATGTATCTTTAAAACTATATAACTACTCTCGTTATTACTACCATTAATTCTTATATTTTCTAATTTATAATAAAGAAAAAGTGATTAATTATTGGCTTGTATACTATAGATAGAACAGGAAGTAAAAAAAAATTGAATTAATTATTAAACATACAAAAAAAAATAAACGAAGCAAACACAAGCATGAATTATAGGCCATTACTAAAAGATGTACAGAGAAAACTAAATTAATGTAATTCATTATGAAAGTATAACAACATACATTTTGATTAATGACAAAAATGTTCTATGAGTTACCAATTTATAAAAATTTTATATTAAAATTCGATTATTAATTAGCATGTCACTAATCTTAAAAATTCTGTTATTGTGTCTCTATTAAAATAAATTTAATTAGGTCTTTAACATGTAGAATGAGAATGACTCTTTGGATTAATTTAAGATTTAATTCAAACTTAAATTATTTATAAAATTATTGCACATGTGAAAAGTTAAATTATGGTAAATTTATTAATACTTTTATTTAAAATTTACCAAATCCTAAATATTTATTATGGTTAAGTTTAATTCATGGGTACAACCTAGCTTAAAACTTTAGGATTAAGTTTCAATATTAACATAATTAATTCAAGCAAATTGAATTTGAAATGATTTAGTCACATATTTGACCTAATCTTGAGTTTGACCTAACAAACAAGTTTGGTTGTACCCAAGTCCAGCGATTATTGCAATGTTTTTTCTAAATAATATGATTATTAGAAAAGATAAATTATATTTTAAATTAAAAATTTTACCTAAATTTATAATATTAAATAAAACCATCAAAAAAGATCAACAATCAAAGGATATCAGGCATTGAAACCCTGGCCATGGTGGTGGAGCAGTTGTAGTGAAAAACGGAGAAATGACAAATTGTTTGTGGTAAAAAAATTGAGTGGTTCTTATTCACTCACTCAAGTACTGTACTATATATATAATAAAGTGACTGTACAAATAAATAAAAAATGTCGAAAATGTACAAATGAACCCTTAATATTTACAAACAAAATTAATCACTATGTGCAATCGTTCATCGTTCATCTTGGGATACTTCGTCGTTCAACAAATGTTTCACACTGTGGTCTGTAATCTCTTCAAGCATAGGAGATTCCAGCTGATCCACGATCTCGTAGATCCCCCCCTCAAGCTTAGCATCCTTTGAATGTACATCAAAAACGCTAAGCTTGGACAATAAGAAACCAAAATGTGGAGAAGGTAATACTTTGGTAAAAATGTCTGCAGGCTGTAAACGGGATGGAAGATATAAAGGTTCTATGAAACCGGCCTTGTATTGATTGCGAACGACATGACAATCAATATCAAGGTGTTTTGTCCTTTCATGGAAAATAGGATTCATGGTGATGTGAAGGGCTGCACGATTATCACATGAAAAGGAAATAGGCAATGAAGAAGGAACCTGCAATTCAGTAAGAATGTACTGAATCCATTGAAGCTCACAGACTGTAGTGGCCATGCTACGATATTCTGCTTCACATGATGAACGAGAAACAGTGGTTTGTTTCTTCGTTTTCCAAGAAATCAGAGAACTCCCAAGGAAAATGCAATAACCAGTCAATGAAAACCGAGTTGTGGTGCATTGTCCCCAATCTGCATCACAAAAAGAGGAAAGCTTGAAGTTGTTCTGTCTAGAATAAAACAGACCAAGTGATGGACATCTTTTGAGATACTTCAAGACATGCATTGCTCCAAGCCAATGTACTTCTAATGGATTGTTGACATACTGACTCAGCTGCTGCACTGCATGAGTCAAGTCAGGTCTAGTAAATCCCAAATAGAGAAGTCTGCCAATCAATCGTCTATACTGAGAGGGATCTGTGTAAGGGGAACTAGTAGTATCCTGTAAGTTGAGCTCCTTAGGAAGAGGTGTCTGAGCTGGTTTACATCCAAGAAGACCAACACTCTGAATAATATCCAAGATGTACTTACGCTGATTAAGAACAATACCATCAGAAGACCTTGCTATTTCAACACCCAAGAAATATTTGGCATAACCAAGGTCTTTAATGGTAAACTGATCATGAAGAAATTGCTTTGTGAGAAGAATCTGTGACTCAGAAGAACCAGTGATTAGAACATCATCAACATAGACTAGAAGAATGATGAAGTAATCAGCTGTATGTTTGAGGAAGAGACAATGATCATAAACTGATTGCTGAAAACCAAACTTCTGCAAACAGTTAGTGAACTCTTGATTCCACTGCCTGGAAGCCTGTTTTAAACCATAAAGAGACTTCCTTAATTTGCACACCTGATGTGGTAAAGCTTTACTATAACCTGGAGGAGGCTTCATATAGACCTCTTCAGTAATAAAACCATGCAAAAATGCATTGTTAATGTCCAGTTGGTGAATAGGCCAATCTTTTCCTGCAGCTAAGGAAAAAAGAATTCTCACAGTTACTAATTTTGCAACAGGTGAAAAAGAGTCAGAATAATCCTCTCCTTCAACCTGGTTGTAACCCTTAGCAACCAACCTTGCTTTGTATTTGTCCACAGTTCCATCAGAATTGTATTTAATCTTGTAAACCCACTTCCAACCAATGGCCTTCCTATTAGGTGGTAGGTCAGTAATATCCCAAGTGTGATTGTCCTCCAAGGCTTTGATCTCATGTAACATTGCCACCTGCCACTCAGTGAAATGTTTAGCTTGTTCAAATGAAGTTGGTTCAGGAATACTTGAGACATTTGCAAGGAAGGTAAGATAAGAAGGATGAAGATTAGATGAGTGTTGGAAAGGATAGGTTGATGGTGGTATGAAGGCAGATTTATGAGTAACTGTTGATCCAACAATGTAGTCATCGAATTTAGATGGTAGTCTTCTAGTTCTTTGGGAAGTTCTTGCTGGAATGACAGACAAAGGCTTAATGGAAGGAGAGATCGAAGGAGTATCTTGGAAATCACCAGTATTAGTAGGTAAAGAGGAGGTTGAGTCTGGTTCAGAATGATGGGACGTAGGCTGATCAACAAGAACGTCTGAGGGTACAAATGGTGTGTCTGAAAGAATGGGAATGATTGTGTGATCTGACTGAGAAGTGGATGATGATGTCTGATAAGGAAAAATTTGTTCATGAAATATTACATCTCTAGAGAAATGAATCTTGTTATCTGAAAGAGAGTAAACTTTGAAGGCTTTTTGGCCAGGAGGATATCCAAGGAATATACATTTGTAAGCTCTAGGAGAAAATTTATCCTTATGTGGTGAAGTATTTGTCATGAAACACAAACTACCAAATGTACGTAGATGTGTCAAATCAGGAGGTTTGGACATAAGAACTTCATATGGTGATTTCCAATTTAAGACTGAAGTAGGAAGTCTATTTATCAAATAAGTAGCAGTTAAGATTGCATCTCCCTAGAAAATTTTGGGAAGATTGGATTGAAACATCAATGACCTTGCTACTTGAAGTAAATGCTTGTGTTTTCTCTCCACAACACCATTTTGTTGTGGAGTATAAACACAAGTTTTTTGATGAAAAATACCAAGCTTAGACAACAGGGTTTGAAAGTTGTTATTGATGAATTCTGTTCCATTATCTGTTCTGATGATTTTTACAGATTTATGGAACTGATTTTGAACCATAGCAAAGAATTGTTCAAGCACTTGCAGAGTTGAATATTTGTGAGCAATCAAAAAAGTCCATGTGGACCTACTGAAATCATCCACTATGGTTACAAAGAATCTAGTTTGAGTAAGGTTTTCATGTGAGTAAGGACCCCATAAATCAACATGAAGGAGCTGAAAACAATCAACAGTCTTTATTTCACTAGTAGGAAAAACAAGTCTTTGTTGCTTAGCTAGTGGACACACTTCACAACAAAAATTTTTGTTTACATCAATTTTCAGAACATCTCTAAGATGATGCATCACACCTATAGAAGGATGTCCTAATCTTGTATGCC
>JAOTAY010000007.1:19653692-19672621 GCA_025629805.1 Erythroxylum baracoense
CACTTCTATGTCATAGCTCCCCAATACTCAGTCATCGGACCTTCTGTCCGGAATCCACAATCAGACACAAATCACAATCCACCATTATTCACCGCAAAATTATAAGCAATTAATAATTGAGAGAACCGTCTAGGTCACTCACAAATAGCTTCCGAAGCTAATGCCTGGAAGTCTCGGCAACGTCTGCGGGTTGACGTTCCAAACGCGCCTCTATAACAATTAAAATACACCAATATTACCAAGTGTACAATCAGAAATATTTAATAATGCACATGTAGAAATTAAAATGTGTACAATGCATGTTCGTGACATTCCCGGTATCAATCCATAAATTTAACCCGAAAATTCACCTAAATAATAATCGATCCACTCACTCTGATTAATCCCTCATTTTCAAATAAATCTCAAAATCCAAAAATTCATATGGAGAGGTAAAAGACTATTTTAGAAATCCAATGCTTCAAAAATCGGGTCAATCGGAGGTCGGATGGTCAAGTTATAAGCAATAGAAGGGCAAAGGGTCGGATGGAAACTTAAAATGGTTGGTCGCACTCGCGATGGTCTCGCGGCCGCGATATGCATGCTGAACGCGGGCACTCGCGATAACGAGCTCTCGCGCTCGCGAGGAGCGCGTATCGCGCTCGTTCTCGTGCTCGCGAGCTCTTGGGCTCGCGAGAGGCGCATAGCACGGTCTCCCTCTCGCTCGCGAGGGGCAAGCAATGCGCTCGCCCTCGCCCTCGCGAGGATCGCTCTCGCAAGCACCCTAGCGTCTGCGAGGAGCGCGCCCTTGCGAGGGCCAGCTTCTATGCTGACTCCGACTCCCAATTTTGTCTTTCACACTTATTTTCCTCTTCCAAAATACATACTCTTTCAAAACACATAACGTTACACTCAGAAATCCAAATTTGACAATTTAGGTATCAATGGAAAGCTAACAAAAAGGCCTACAATTTTCATGAAGGACTCACAAACAAATTCCACCTTTATAGGGGTCAAAATTCACTGCAAACAAGTCTGTCCTATCAATCTCATCCCAAACAATAACACAACTTTTAAACATTATAACTTCCTATTACATTACTCAAAAAATTTCATACTTTATAGAAATGGAAAGATCAGAACGTGATCTACATTTTTCATGAAGCACTCAAAAGCAAATTATACATCTAACTAGGTCAAAATCTCAATCAAAGTTTCTGCCATGTTACATTAGCATCTAAACCATATCCAAACTTCATAAATTCATATCTTTCACTTCCAACATCCAAAAATAGCATATTATATATCATTAAAAAGCTAAAACATTCCTCTACAACGTTCATTAAGGCTACTTACTCCAATTCAGACCATAACAATCTAGAATCGGCCTCAGAACACAGTATGCACAAAATCTTCACTTATAGGCATTTCCACACAACAAAGCACCTTAATCCTTCAATACATCCGAAATTCAACAAGTCATAATTTTTAATCCTTATATCATTTCCGCTATCGGTAAACCCTTATTCTGCCACTTGACAGTTTTTCTAGTCCGGAAACGATCCCGAAAAATTTCCGAAAAATTTCTAAAATTCTCTAAAAATCAGAAAACCCAAATAACCCTCTCCAATACAATTTTTCATTTACACAAATCATATTTTTCATAAATCACATTTATTCACAATTATACCGGAAATGTCATGAATGCATGTACAATCATTTACATGTGCAAAATTTACTATTAATGTGCATATATGAATGCATGAACATATCAATACAATTTTAAACACTCCTAACCCGTTCCAAATTACTATTTTACCCTTCCTATAGGTGAGGGGATGTTACACAAAACACCGAGAGATATACTTGAAAGAGAGAGAGATACCTGAGAGACCCATACTAATGAGAGAGTTAAAAAACCTTCGGTGGAGCTAAATAGAAGTGACAATGCAAACTACTAAAAAGATGGAACGACAATGGCAACATAAAAACTAAAGAAGAACTAAAGAAGACAATTTTTTTTACGTTTCGTTTTATTTTTTAAAAAATCAAAAAAAATACTTCAAAAATGTAAAGTACACAGTCCCTGTGCCCATCGAAGAAATTCAAACCTGACCTTATTCCTCGTCTTATTATCTTTGTCATCGATTTCTTCTTCTGAAATAACTGACTTATCCTCTGTCTGAGCAGTTTCTTCAAAAGCAGTAACTGATTGTGAATCTAGAAAATTTCTTGTTTTTCCTTCAAAAAATCTTTGTGCTTGTAATTGACCCTTTCTAATCTAAGTGTGCTTCGGTACCATAGGCTGCTGCTGGAGATTTAATAGAGAGTATCTAGATTTTTTATTTTGACCCCTTTAAAACATCATTTGTAACATCTTATAGCATCTCGGCCTTATGTGCCCGATAACTCCACAAAATGACTTGTGAGTACAAACCTTCAATTCTTCCTCTAAGTTTCTTCTTGGACAAATCTGGATATGTAAACTTTCTCATCATTCACCTTGGAACAATCACCTTTCTAGCCAATGCCTTGAAGATCTCCTTTAACCTTACCGATTTTTATTAACTTTTCTAACTTTTCTGTACCTCCATTCAACATCCTCAATCCCTTTTTAGTACTTACTAGTTTCAGTCTAGCTTCACCAAGCTCATCTAAAGTTGACATCAATTTCTTCTCTAAGAATAGTATTCTTCATAAAGAAGTTTTCTTCCGTCAACCTCTCATTCTTCCTACATGTTTTTACCCATTTTTCGTACATCAATTCGTAAGTCTCATAAATGTTCTTCTTTTTATCACCTGAACCACTTTCATCACTGTCATAATCTAAGATTGAGCCTTCAGCTGATTTGTCTGCGTGTATCTCGAAATTTCTATTTACTCCTTTTTCATCTTTAGTTCCTTCTCAGTTGTTGTCAAGTAAGTAACTGAATTTTTTCTGTACAAAGTAACTAACACAGTACTATTCACAACTTCTTCACTTCTATATTCACTTCCAGATTCGTTCTCACTTCAAGTGCTCATATAGGATTTCTCTTTTCTCTTCTTCAAGATGTTAGCACACTCTGCTTGAACATGTTCGAAGCCTTGACACTCATGGCATTAAATTCTCTTCACCTTTCTTTTTCCCTTTTGAGTTTTGGCTTGTTGTTTAAAGTTGTTGTTCAGTGAGCTCCCTCCGTTTTACCTAAACTCGGGTCTATTCTTTTTCACTCTCTTCAGCCACTTACTGAACTCTCGTGTTAACAGCTCCATATCCTCATTCTCGTCGGATTCATCTTCTACGTCATTCATACCTTTTCTAGTTTCAGCCTGTAATGCCAATGGTTTGCTCCTTTCTTGTTTACTCCTTAACAAATTAATCTCAAAATTAGTCAGAATTCCAATTACCTTATCCAACGACAAATCATTGATATCATGAGCTTCCTCGATTGTTGCAATTTTTAGAATGAACCTCGGAGGTAATGATCTCAGCGTCCTTTTGACCAGTTTTATATTAGAGTATTTCTTCCCAAGTTGATGAGCTTGGTTTGCTATATCACGCAATCTTTCATGAAAATCCCCAATAGTCTCATTTTCATTCATCTTCAGTTCTTCAAATCTCACTACTAACATCTAAAGTTTTGACGTTATCACAGATTTGGACCCTTCATGAATAGTATACAAAGTATCTCACGCTTCTTTAGCTGATTCATAGGCCGATATCATTGAGAAGTGTCCTTCATCAATAGCATTGAAAATTGTGTGCAATGCTTCTGAGTTTCCAAGTGCTCTTTCTTCTTCGGCTCTTGTCCATTTGGATGGATCTTTTAGAACTACCTCTCTCTTATCGTCAGTAATCATCAGATGTGTCCAGCCATGTAACACCGAGTTCCATGCTTTTGTTCCCTGTGCCTGAATAAAGACCCTTATCTGTAATTTCCATGCATGATAATTGGAATCGTCGAACAGCGATGGCCTAATAATTGATGCTTCTTCCCTTATGGCCATAATTGCGAAACTTGGATCTGCACCAACTTGATGTACCAAGTTCTGATTTAGTGACCCTATCTAATACCAATTGAAAAACCGTAGGGGATAGTAGTTTCGCAAACTTTCTGATTCATTTATAACAAACAAACAAAAATCAGAAAAAATTAAAAGAACCAAAAATAAATCAACATCGAGATTTGTTAACATAATTCGGCACACCTTGCTTACGTCTGTGGGGCCCTCACCCAGCTTAATACTTTCACTAACGACAACAGTTTTATACAAGGCTTTATTGAGCCTACACTACTCAACCATTGACACTAACCCTCGTCCTCACAACCCATGAAAGTATTTCACATCCAATAGTACGACTACCTTGTACTAACCTCTACAGAGGATTTTCTTAAACAATCTTTAATGAAAAACAATAAAGAAAAGGCTCAAGTTTATGAACAATTAATATCAAAATCTGAACACACTTGAGATTGAAACAAAACAACTCTCTTATGAGTTTAGCTCCTCCAAAAGAGATCTGAAAGTTGTTTACACATAATCAGTCCAATCGTGAGTCACTCCACAAAGATGACAGTCGAACATGACCAATCCTCATACAGTCAATACATATTAGTGAATCTTCCACTAATGTTCGCTCTAAAAACAAACGTAGTTGTGTCTCACCAAAACAAGAAACCACAAAGTCACTTCTGTTATATGTCACAGAAACGCAATTGACGCACCAACAACAAAAGCACTAAAGATAGCCGTGTCTCACCAAAGCCAAATGTCACAAATTCAATTAAGCTATCTTGCAAAAAAAAAACGCCATTAACGCACCAACAACAAAAGGACTGAAGATTGCTGTCAATTAACACAACAAAGATACCCACGACAAAGACCCAAAATTCATACAAAAAAAAACTGTCACGCCTCTGAAATTTCCGCAGTACACCTCAACACTCAGACACGTAATACACCATACTTCTTGTTAAGATACACATTAATTAAAGATAAGACTCTATCACAACTAGAAGATTATCCTCAATAACTTTTTGAATCTAAGTCATTGTCTAATTAATTCCAATTATCTTAATGGTCCAATTAATAAAAAATGCCAAAACAAAATAAAAAATATACCATATGTTCCTAACACTCTTCTTTCTGTTTCTTCTAATTTCTTTCGTCTTTTCTTACTTAATTCTAGTGCTTTAGCGTATCTTTTTTCAGCATTATCAGCTCTTTGCTTTTCTGTTGTGTAACTCATTTGTTAGCCTTTGCATTAGATAAAAGAAGAGACGAGGAAATTTATCAACAGATTAAGAGATGAACAAGCATGAATGAATTATCCACTATCAACAGAAAAGAATCGAGATTATTCCACAGGTTTGTATATACTTAATTAACACTAGATCAAAGAACTATATAATATGCTAGTTTTCAACAGCTATCCACGCGAGATCTCTGAAGTTGCTATCGCTTGCTATGGTCTGGAGTTTCTAGTTGTGTTGCTGGCGGTGAAGAACAGAGAAGCGATAGTGTTAAAAGAAGATTTTTTTGCCATCATTCACCAATCGCAATGACCAAGGAGACGCAGTAAGAGAAAGAGACGTATGGCTATCTAGTAATGCTTCTCCTCGCTGACGGCTAGGTGAGCTACGACTGGAGAAGGAGGTGCAGCTGGCTGTAGATGGTTGGAAATAGGAGGCGGCAGAATTTGAAGGTGTAGCTTGGACTGGAGTGTGCGGAACTGTCACTTGCGCAATGGAGACACAAGATACTGCCAACATATCTGAATGCTTATGCGTTTGTTTATAACTCCAGCACGACCTAAAGAGATGGGAGTAATGATTTTCACACTTGTAGTGGTGGTTGTGACGGTGATGAGAATGAGAAGTTGAGCTTTTAAAAGCATTAAGATTGTCACAGATGAGAGCCAGAGAGGCAGAGAGAAAAGCTGCAAATTAAGCTATGGAGAAGGATTATGTTTTCACGTCAGCATTTGATGGAGGTTTAATTGTCAAATTTTTCTCCAATCAGAAGCTCTTTTGAACATTTTTCAAATGTTAAAATTTATTTTGAACGTTTTACAAACGTTAGGTTCATTTTGAACATTCCAAAATGTTAAGGTCTAACTCAGCTTTCAGTGTCAACATTAGGATTAAATTGCTCTTTTGGTCTTGAGTATAATACGAAAGAAGAAAGCAAAATTGACTGAACACAGCCGCATTGGTATTACTCCTTGTTTTCTGTAATCAAACTCGAATGAGTAGAATACCAAAAATACACGCACAACTGGCTGAACTTGTGCAGCAGTCACATTCAGATTCTGCGGACTTTGAGGATTCACAATTTAAGCAAAAGCTGCTTGTTCATGAACCTAAAAGGACAGACAGAAAAACAAAAACTTCTGTTCCACAATATACGATTAAGACAACAATATCACTTAAGGTAGAAGTCAGGTAAAACAACCTACACTTAGCCTACTTGCATGTTACCTAGACAATAATTAGGGATGAAGAACAGAAGTAAATTTAAGAACCTCTTCTCACTTATGTGTTTATTTGCTTGACAACCTTTTCGATCTTACATGAATGTGCCCGCTAAGAAGGTGATATAATAACTGCTTTCTTCCCCATTTCCACCATCTAGGCAAATCAGCTCGACGTCTCTTCTTAACTGGTTTCTCTGCAAATACAGGCCAACAATTAGTTTCATATCTGAGCATAATCTTGACTGCAATTCAGTTTCATTTACTTGTCCAAATTAGTAATCTAATTTTGAATAACAACTGCAAATGAAAAGAAAATTCATTGAAGGAGAAGAACCCCTTACTTTTATTTTCAAAACACTGAATTTCCCATTGTGACTGCAATTTTTCAATGCTAGATCCGAGAGAAGGCCAGAAGTTCATCTGAATTTTCAGGACCTCCATAACAGTTTGTATGCCAGCCTTGGTGGGTACAATGTTGTCCAGTTTAGATCCAAGACTTTCACCCAGTAAAGCCTTCATATATGAAGCCAGGCAGGAGGAGATTTAAGAATGCAGAAAGAATTTTGTTGGCAAATTGCACGAAAAACAAAATTAAAAAAAATTAACAAAATTAAAAATAAAAACAGATTTTTCATTGCACAATTCGTGTTTTTTACAGAATAAGATCCACATGTGTGGAAGTACTCATGTAAAATTTTTATGTTTCAGATGTCAAGATTCACCTTGATTACAGCAGTTGCGGAAGAGGAAATTGAACGTAGATTGTAGCTGCAGGAAGAAAACAAATATCACTTGGTTATTCAGCCCCTTGTGAAAGATGATAATGATAATAAAACTATTCACATGATAATGATAATAAAACTATCTGCTAATTAAAACAGTGTGCACACCCGCCCTCAAGAATCACAAGCAGCTTTCCACCAAAGAGGGTACACAACATATCTGTCATCCGAGCATAGCCAACAGGAGTTACCTATAACAACAGCATCGCAGAGATGTCAATCCTTAACAACAAACTATCACAAAATGCATGTTGCATAAAGCACATCAAGAGGTATATCAAAATATATAAAGAAGAGAAGGTAAAGAAACTCGTCGTTTGATGTAACTTCCAAAGAGATTGTGTTCTTCATACATCACTTAATTCATCTTACAACTCTGCAAAAAGCAACCTTAAAATAACCCAAAAGGAAAACAGCAAGAGATGCTCACATCACAGCCTCCCAAAGGATCACCACGTGCGGCATCAAATCCTGCTGATATGATGGTGAAATCAGGAGCAAACTCAGCAGCTGCAAAATGTGATCTAAGCATTGTCATGTAATTCAACTATAAAAGATACATCCTTTAACAAACAAAAAGTTGCAGAAATATAGGAATCCAGGTGAACTGCTAACCCACAGCAGAAACACAAATGTGGTGGAGAATAACAAAGCTGAATACACCAAGAAAATTTTGACAACACTTCAAACATTAGCATCAAGGTCAATTAGATGCTAAAACAAGTATAAAGATCTTACAAGTAGAGAACATTTTCTATGCTTAATCAAACCTAGTGAACCCAGGCCAATATTTGCACCTCATTCAAGATACTTAGCTCTATACCTGAGTGATTCCCCCAACATTATGCATACTGCTAATTCTAGATACTTGTAAGTTTTGACTTATCAGATGGGAATATGATATATCTAGAGTACTGATTGTCATTGCTAGAGTCTTTTAAGAATTCGAACATGAGTGAGAGAGAGAAAAAGTGAGGAACAAAATCAACCTCAGCATTCATCTTTAAGTTCTTACTTCATGAACTTGGTTAGAAATGATATATTTGAATTCACATGACAAGATAAATTTTCCAGCAATTTCTTCTTTAACTACGATTACAAGTATTAAAGCAATATTACTGTAAGATAGTAATAAGACATATTAACTTCACCAAAATGACATAGATGTTAAAATGGAAGTAGATGCATGAAAAAAAAGAGGTTTTATCAACCTATAGGTAGCACAACATGCTGAAAAGCAAAAATATAGTCATCATCACCAACTCCCCCACGACTCCATGGAATATTCACACAATATCCTTCAGCACCATGAGTACCAACCTTCAAAAGGGATAAGAAATATAAATAAATACATTCCAAGATCCATCTGAAAAGTGTACTAGTTCTTCATGTATATGAAGGCACAAAATTCAAAGTGTAAAAAGCTTGAAAAAGATGTAAATCAACGTTGATATAAAAAATATAGCCAGTCAAGCACCTCAGCAGCGGCCCCAGTGCCAGGATAGAACTTCCCACCCTCGTGTCTATGCAAGGATACATACAAAACCTATGGGCAGATACAATATAAACCAATAAATATTTACACTGAACAGATAATTGGTGACAATTGCACCGATTAAACAACTAAGCTAAATCCAATAAAAGAAGGAAGAGGAGAGGCCATTGCAAACTTCTGATGGTTAAAACTTCAGCTCACTTTCTTTTAACAATTTCATCACTGAAGAAATCATTTGAGGTAACTTCTGGAAGGCTAGTCATTCCAAATTTTCAAAATATTCTACTACAAGTTGTAAGGTAACAGTATCATACAACCTCCTAAATAAGTGCTTCACTGCAATCAGTAGATTTCAGAAGTTAAGATAAAAATATGGGGGTAATTTATCTTTCTTAAGCTCACCGATTTGTTTTGCTCAAAAATTTCTTGTGTTCCATTTCCATGATGAACATCCTACAGAAACAATGAATGCCAGAAACAATCAGAAACACCGGCAAACAAGGCAGGGAAATGATTGGGGAAGAAATTGCAGGGAAATTGGCAAGGACATTTACCCAATCGACTATCAACACCTTCTTGGCACCAGCAACCTGAGCAGCTACCGCAGCAATCGCAGCATTGTTGTGTAGGCAGAACCCCATGGCCTGCCGCACACCAGCATGATGACCAGGAGGCCGGACCTGATTCAGAAATTGAAAACACATGAAGATCCCATATGCTGATTCATTATATTTTGTCCAGAATCTTCAAATATATGATGATGAATACCAGAGCAAAACCATTTTTTGCACGTCCAGAATAAATTGCTGAAGCAAGATCAGCACATAAACCTGCTGCAAGTCGAGCAGCGCGTGCTGAATGTTCATTGGCATATGTGTCGGGAGTGAAATAACTGCAAATAGCAAAGCATACAAAAAAGGGATCAACCTTAACATTACCTCATGCCGATGACCAGTAGAAAAACTTATCATCTCATCTTCAACCATTATATAGTTGTCTCCATATCTATTTGTTAGATGCCAAATGTGGAACAAAAGTTTTTATTCCTTTTCAGAACAAACAAAGGGGTCTTAGCGAGAATGGAGAGAAGAGGTGGGGGTTCTTTGAACAAAAAAAAGATAATCCTGGACCTAAATAAGCATCCATTGAAGTACTGGTCCATGCACAGGAATGATAACTCTAAGCCCATAAACATGAAATAATCAAAAGACTAGTTTTATCTAAAAGCTAAAATTTAGAAGTAAAACACTTGAAGTTGTATCTTGATTCCTTCAATCAGAAATTTCTTTATGACACATATGGTAGAACCCGAGAAGCTGAAAATAGTGAAGATTCCAAGAGATGTATAAGTAGAAGCTAATTTTTGTGGCTAAACAAAAAAATTCCCTTAGCAATCTCTTCGACATGATTTCTAATATTATACCAATTTTCACTGTGCTTGCAGTTGAGGACATAACTGACAAAGAGGATAGCTTGGTTAGTCATTAATGCAGATGTAACAATGAATGACATGTTAAGGACTCTAGTGAGCAATGCTTGAGACAGTAGAACCTAATTTAATGAAACCAATGAACAATAGACCAACAAAGCAACTATGCTTGGATAAAGAAGCCTAGCGAATACTATGACTGTCCCTTTGTATAGACATGAATACACCCTTTAAGTCCTTTTTAATATTTAGATTAAATGACCCATATAAACCCAGCAAGCTTTTGAAAAGAAATCTTGTAACAACCTTGGTTTGCAGGCTTTTGGATAAAACAAGTACTTTAGGTTTGCATATTAACAGGATTGTATGAGTTCAACTCCAAGATCAACATAAAGCTTAACTTAGTCCAAGTTGAATCCAAAGCATAATCTATATCTCACTTCCATGAGCAGTTTTAAAGTCATTTGCATTTGATCAACTGTTTGAAGCCCTAAGAGCATCTCTTCTATCTTTACACCCATGCACATCAAATAAGATGTGAGATATAAGTATATCAAAAATAATAATAATAATAAAGCATACAGAAAAATGTCTACACATACACAAAGGAACATACAAGTTGACAAAAGCAAGAATGCATACACACTTAAAAATGGAAATATCTTTGCGTACCTAGAATAAATATGGCTTGTAAGATCTACTGCTTGAATATGCTCCAATGAATGCACCTTAAATTTAAAAGGAAAAACCACCAAGGACATCAACAAATGCTTTAAACGATGACTAATAATATTTTCAATAAAAGAAAAGGACAAATTGGTGAGTTAAGCCCCAAAGTAATATTGTTGTATCACCACCATACATGAAATGTTTTATCAAAAAGTATCTATGAAAAGCAGACTGATGGAGCTTCAGGAATTGTGGAAGCAGAATTCAACCTAATTATTTCCGATATACTAAAAAAAATCATCTTAATCACACTGATAAAACATTGCAAAAGCAAAGATCAAAAGAAGAATTTCCTCCTTGTCTTTACACAAACTCTTTGAAGGATAACAGTAAAAAGTTTGTATTAAATATTAAACACTCAATTATAAAGGTAAACTCAATACTCACCATCTGGAGTTCTTCCTGGGTAATCTCTCTTGCAGTAATTGGAAAGCATCTTCCAGGAAATATACCTGAAAATTTTAAAAGTTGGAATCAAGCAGCTGGTAGCCTTTGGAAAATTTTATGGCACTTTCCAACATAACTGAGACTAAAAAATGATTATTAGAAAGTAAAAACTCTTAATTTAAGGAAGCAATGATAAGATGGAATAGCAAAGGTATTATACCTGCAGTCACAAGGCTAGCTGCCATAGCTCGAAGCCGATCAGCTCTCTCTGGGTGTGGATGTGACTTCATTTCAACCTACTTTAACATAAGAATCACCAATGTAGCCATATTGCATCAACAACCAGAAGTTAGTTTCCAAACCAAAATCAAATGAAATAAATAGCTTGTGAAGCATTCAAAGAAGTACTATAATGCTTGAAATGACATCGTGAAAATGCATGAATTAGAAGATTACACTGTCTACAACCAAAAAAAAAAAAAAATTTCAGTATCATATCTTCTCCTCCAAGGAGATAACTATAGCAAAATTCACTTTGCCAAACAACTAGGCATTCCTTCCATTTTGCAAACGTAGATGTTTTTACACATGTACATAATCATATGAAGATCATTATCATAAAATTAGAAAATGGGTATTCTTTGGAAATCCAAAATGTCAAAACTCCTCACAACAGTCTCCACTTGTAGCAAAAAAAGGTGGTATGTTGAATGTCCTGACATAGAAGTGATATGTAACAATCCAACCAGTGCCTCTAACTAATATAGGGTCAATATAAGGCCTCCAAAAAAAAACACTACTTATTGCAATGTTATATCACTTGCAAACTACCAACACAATCCAAAAGGAAAAATCGTTAACAACCTTATTGGAAAGGAAAAAACTGAATATCCAAAGCCAAGAAGCAACATAAACAGATAAGCCACAAAATGGATGGATAAAATTATCAATGGGTCCAAAAGCATCACCTTCTGAACTTCATTGCAGAAAGATTGATAGATAAAGAGTAGAATAAAAGATACATACTTCTGAGTGTAGCAACATCCTTTCATCAAAACCAATGGCCGTGGAACCCATTGCAGCTGAATGTTGCAGGCAGATGCCTACAAACACAAGAGAGAAAAAGTACATGTATAGTCAAACTTCCTTAATAAAAAGATGAGACTGATCAAAGGTTATCTTTAGTGTATAAGTTCACGTAAAGAAGTATATGACATTGCAGATACTAAACTAGTTCATGTCATTCACAAGTAATCAAAAATTTATTACTATCATATAAGAAAGTATACTCAGAAAACAGGATAGTACCAAAAAACAAAATATTTTCTTTCACATCCAAGACATAGTACTAAGGCATGTCTAGGAAATAGCTAATTAGTCAATGAAAACATACAAGTGAAATAGAGACTTGGCCAACTCAACTGCACAAGATACATTGATATCACTTTGAGACTTTTCCAAAATTGTGTCATCAGTTAAAAAAGCAGTTAATTAAATCATAAATCGAATTTCTAAGTACAGTCCTGTTCCAGTTCTCCAAATATGACAGTACAACAAAAAACAAAGCCTGCACAAAGCCACCAAAGTGATGTCCAATGCTTTCCAAACAATTTAGATTGTCCATCATTTTCTAAACAAAATAAAGGTTGTTAATTTATTTTATATAATAAAAAACTCAAACAGACAAATATATGCAATAAATTGACTTTTGTAACCTATAAATTAAGAAAGTTTAATGAGACAAATGTGTCATACTCAAAACTTTTATGTTTATCACACCAAGAAATTTGCCGGATAAAGAAGCCATACCATAAAGAAACATCAATCATTGATTTTTTCTAAAACACACCCTTAGCCTTCCTAAAATTATATCCATACAAGCCTCATCGTATGATTTTGACATTTCTCTTATTTTTCTGGATGTACTCGTACATTTCATTATCATTTGATTATTGGCCAAAAAGGAAAAGAAGACAACAAGATCTTTTTCTACTGCAGACTTCTTCTAGTACCTACTAAATCCAGTACTAGTTTATAAGTTCAAGATATTCATATTTCTAAAAATGATAAGCCAAAAGTGGTCATAGTCTGTTTGCTATTGCAGTTGGATTTACAAAGGCACAGAGTATAAACCTACTGTTTACAGAGTGTTTGGTTTTTAATAATAGATTGCTTATATTAATAAATTTTAATAAGACTATATTCAAATTTTAGTTATTTTTATCTTTTTATGTTGAAAATTTTATCATAAAATAAATTTTCAAATGCAGGTTTCATCAGCACTCAAATAGCTGCATCTTCAAAACCTTCATATGGAAAATACAGCTTTTTCCTTTTACCAAACACTTGTGCAGTCGTGTCTGTCTGGGACTGCAGGTTTGGCAAGATGCAATCACAATGCCAAACAGAGACTAAGATCATTAGGCATCCCTGAAAAAATAAATTTCTATACACATGGGGGATGGAGATATCTCGAGAAACCACTTAATGAATTTCCCCCAAAAAAAAAAAATGAAACCACTTTAATGTCTTGATACACCCCCCATACTCACCCTCAGTAAGATCGGTATCTTGTGACAAAGGAGATGCAAAATACCCATGCCTCAGGATACCAGATTCCATGTGTTCCCCACATACCTGCGTAAAGACATATCACCAAATTATCTACTGGCACATTGTCCCACACAAAACCCATTGTTGCAAGTGTTATTCATAACAAGATGCTTCAACCTGAAAATGCAACCATTTTGAAACGGAGATCAAATAAAAGGAAATAAAGAATTTGATCATACATCACAGTGAACAGCATCACCAAGATTAATCATAGTGCAGTTAGTGCAAAACCACTTAATAATCTCCACATGCTTCTGTAATGGTTCCCAATCACTGTCATCTTCATCTTCATCATCATCAAAAATGTCTTTGTTGTACAAATCTTGAAAACTCAGGTTTTTCGGTCTTGCTTTCTTCTGCTAGTAAGTCACATAAGAAAGAAATGCTAAAATCTTTAATATTTACAATCCCACATACAGCTAATATTTAAAAAGGAACAGCCTTACGGATACAACATCAGGAAATGCCTCCTTATCAAAGCTGTCATCTCTATCTCCTGTACAAATTGCATGAATATCTTCTCCAGTTGAAGTTCCATCGCCAATAGGATTAGCAACAGTTTCCTTGGAACCTAACTTTGAATGATGATCCGTGCCATTATGTGGAAAGACATGGGTACGTTTTTGAAGACTCTTGTCAACCTCACCATTAGTGGATAGATTTATTTGAATTGTTTCTGAAACCATGCTGTCATCAGATTTTGCGCATATGTTTCTGCCAAAATCACATATCTCATTAAGACCATACATATAAACAAGAAGATAACAAACTACATGCATAGAGGACATGCGTACAGATATAAAGTAAAATGGATTCATCTATGAACGAATAATGAAATCCAAAGTTTTTTGCAACTAGATCATGAATAATTCATCCTGTGCTAATGGCACTGAATTAGGAAAAATGGGAAGGGTTTAGGTTGGAAGTGAATCACAAATTTATCAGTTTGTGCCTCATTAGTGCATACACAAATTGTTAAGAGTACAACATTTTTATACCTCTACATCCGTTACCTCATTACATCAAGCAACTAAAAATTAGCCAGCATCTGTTTTGTCCATACTTTTTTCCTTCTTATGGAAGTTTTTCTTGGTTTTAACTCCCTACCCTTTCTCTCCTCCAGTTAAACTTCCATTGATACCTTTACCAACTCAAACAAAGACTGGTCATTTCACCATTAAAGCCCCAAAACTTATCCAATTAAAGTCACTGTCCATCCAACACCACTAACCCCAAAAGAGACTGCTTGAGTATCTGTTCTTGGCATAAATTTTATCTCTCCTTTCATAATCTATGCTTTCTATCTTTTCCTCTCCCGCTAGGTTACAGCAGATAGGTTGGAAATTGTTGTGGCAAATACAGTTTGAAAAGCAAGATCCATGCCAATGTATGATGGTTCTATTATGTATGATTGTGGACGTTGCTCCAAAGTTGTGATGAATCAATGACCATAATCGAGTCAATGAAAGGAGGTAATGCAACCTCATTATGTTAACTGACATTTGTGGACGGTGAAATGTCAATGTGACATGATGCATGTGTCCGTGGAAGAAGCCCAAAACCAATCAACAGAATCATACATTATATAGTTTACAATTTAAACAAGTACAATTAAAATTCTGTTCAAGTAAGCTAAAGAACTAGAACTGATAAACCAGTTAACTGAACGCGTATGATCAATTTTTAACTAATCACATCAGCTGGGTGAAAAAGTAGAAAGCAGTTCCGTCAATCATTCTTACAGAAAACTAATGGAAACCAGGTAAGGGTTTTGTTTCCCTCCATATCTTTAACATATGAAAACAAGCCCCAAATTGAAAGCTGCTAACAGCTATAATCTTTTCAGTCGGCTCCCACATCAGATTTCCAAAGCCAAAAATTTTTGTTACCCATTTCAAACCCCAAATTTTCCTTTCTATTCACCTGTAAAAGTCCCCTTCCATCACCTGAAGTAATCAAATCCTGGGATTTGAAACAGTAAATGGTCCAGGACATTCACCGAGCTTGAAATTTAACAGAAAATTTGTCTTCAAAAGAAAAAAAAGCCCACACATCCACTTTGAATATATATTTGGACCCGCATTAACGATATAACGAAAGAAAAAGAGGAAAGGTTAAAGCTTTTTTCATGTTACTATTCTTTACTATTATTTATATTCAGGTAGTAACTACCCATAGTTTGTTTTGAGGGACGAGAACATGCAGATCCCAGTTTCGCAAATTCAACAAAATAAAAAACAATAACGACGAGTTTAAAGCAGAGGATCAGCAAAATAACAGATGATGAAAGAACAAGTCTAAAGGCTGACAAATTTAGTAAAAATCCTCGAAATTTAAAAGGAAAAAATAAATAAATTTACCTCAGATCATATCGAATAAACACCACAATCGAACCGAGGCGACGACCGATATGATATAAAATTAAATTTTGTTTTCAAATTTTTTTCTTTCGAGTAATTTCACTCTGCTACTTCGCTGATTACGAAGTTCAGTTCTAGTTTCTGGTTTTATTCCTATTCTACTTGTAATGTTTTAGTTGCAGGTCTTGGAATGCTGAAGAGTCGGGTCGGATCTTTCCTTTTCTAATTTTAATTAAATAGAATTTCATATTTGCAATAATTTTCTTAATTAAAATGCCTTTCCCATTTTTCAAGATTTCATATGAAAATACTTGGATTAAGGGGATGGTTGGTTCGCACGGAAAAATATTAATAAGAATGAAAATAAATATAGTGAAGAATGAGAATAGATATTATCATTATAATTATGATGATTGTTAAAAGAAAATTACCATTACAGTGGTTGGTTTGTAAAATATATTAAGAAATAAAAATTTATTTTTTAATTAATTATAATGCTATTAATTAATTAATAATAATATTTTAATTAATTTATATTTTAATTAATTATATTTAAATTAAATAATTAATTATAATATTTTAATTAATGAATAATTATATTTTAATTTACTACTTTTATTTTAATTAATTAATTATAATGTAATTAATTATACTTGATACATTTATATTTGAGAAATTAAATAATTAACCCCTTCCTAAATTCATTAATTACAAATTAATTAAAATATTACAATTAAGTAGTTAATAAATTTGGGAAGTGGTTGAGAAATAATTATTTAATTTCTCAAACTATAAGTGTATATCAAGTGATTAATTCTATTCCTCTTAATTATGAGGGGTACGGACCAATACTCAAAAAGTAGCAACGAAATCACTGTTCATTCAATCATAGTTCTTTACTAAGCATGTGATATTCATTTGTTACCCGTACCTTCCTTCCCATACTCATTATCCAAACGCACCCTGAGTCTGGAGTCTGGACTATTAGTCGGCATACAACAATCAAATAGCCAAATCAGAGTTAAATTAAGACAAAATTGAGTTTTCATAATATATACTAAAACATAATACTCTAATTTAGTAAACAAAATAGTAGTTGTACATTTTTTGATAAAGCAGATATTATATTGAGAAACACACAGAATCCATATATTTGGGAATATGATCACAAGGAGTAAATTCTTTAAAGGTGTGAGGTTTGAAAACTTTTTTTGTTAAGAAAAAGGTAAAAATTAAGCCATAAAAGACATAAGCAAAATGTACGCACAGCAAGAGTCTACAATTGAAATATGATCTAGAACACAATCCTTATTAAAACTTTATACAACTTAAAACCATACTTGGCTCATACATGCCATATTATGCTACAGCAATCTAGATCTTGACAGTTGATAGTGTATTCGTTAATGAAGTTTCTAATCTGTTGAAGAGCTCTACTATTGAACTATTGTGAAGATAGAGCTTTATCTTGAAAAATGCGGGAATTCCTTTCTTCCCATATAGTTTTAACTAGAAAGGTCACAGACAAGCTAAAACAACACTTGGTATTGTTGTTGGGATGAACAATAGTAGTACACCACTTTTTGATAGAATTCCAATTAGTTGGAGCCTGTTGAATGTAACATTTTTGTAGCAACAATTTCCATGTACTAGAAACAAACTGACAATGAAAAAACTGGTGATTTCTGCTTTCTTTATCACTTATGCACAACGAGCATCTGTTTGGGATATTAAGAAACCTCCGCTTCTCCGGAGTTTGTAAATTGTCTTTCATAACTAGCCATAACATTAAGAATGCTCGAGGATGATACTATTTGTGCCGTACTAGTTAAGCCCAGGATGTGTAATTGGATTGTCTTTGAAAAAACTTCATACAAGACTTGTTTGCGAAAATCCCATTGCTGGTGTGTTCCCAAATAATTATGTACTCTTAATCATTTAAGTGAGTTCCAATAATTTTAGTGACAATAGAGCTTGGAATAGAATTAAACCTAATGACTGGCTTGAGAATTTCCATCTCTTTGTAAGTACTGTAGTGGACCACATGATAACCAATTGTCACACCAAAATTTAGATGAATTGCCATCTATAATATGGTGAATAAACTCCTTCCTTAGTGAACTTTTGGTTTTTAGTATTGCTATCAGAGAAGAAGCTATAAATGTGTTGATTTCAAAACCCCAAATGCCACTAGTTTTTATGTGAACTTCATGCACCCATTTATTCCATAGAGCCTGCTTGTCCGTCATGACTCATGAGTCTCCATAATCTCTTTGCTAACATAACAATGTTCATTAGTCTTACGCTACGTTTAGTTAATGTTTCTAATATTCAGAGACAGAATGAGACAAATTTGAAGACCGAATAGAACAAAAATTGGAGACAGTAAAGTGTTTGGTTGTGATGGACAAAACAGAAAAAACTGTCTCCGTCTTGAGGACAGAAATGTGTTTGGTTGCAGTGGATAGAATATAAAAATAGTGTCAATGACGAAAATGCCCCTGTAGTATAATATGGTTGGAAATATATAATTTATTGATTATTTTATAATTGTATGTATTTGTAATTTTTAATTACGATAAAATAATTACAATATAATTAATTAAATTATTATTATCACTTAATTAATTACATTATATTTAATTAAAATATTATTATTAATTAAAATATAACTAATTAAAAATAACTATTCATT
>JAOTAY010000007.1:19672721-19684602 GCA_025629805.1 Erythroxylum baracoense
GTAGTGATCGCACGTAGCGCTCCCTTATCTTAGGATATGTATCAGAATGACCTACGGGCGTCCCGGTGCATACCCTACGGCAATGGGGTGTTACAGTACTCCATCTAGACTGTTAGGTTAGCCGTGGTTGCATGCATCACATGCATGCGAATGCACTAGAAGTGTCCGAATCAAGATTCTGAAACCATGACAACCCCAAATCCATAAGATTAAACATGCATGCAAAGATATGTATAAAAGAACATAAAATGTAGACTTTTTACCTTATATATCTACTCCTTTCTTGTTTCTTCTCCTTATTTGGGTTGTTGCAAACACCAAACCCTTCCTTGATCTCCCAAGAACATACAAAGAAGGAAGATGAAACAATTTGTAAGGGTTAAAATACCAAACTTGATGAATTCAAGTAGATGCTCAATATGGGAGATAAATCAAGGTTATCTTGCATGTATGTAAGATTTATACAACAATTGCATAAATTTGCATGAAGATAACTCAAGAACACTTCTCACTCTCTCTAGAACTCCTTTAGAACCCTTTCTCTATCGATTGAGTGTGTAAGAAGTGAAGGAAGGTCATGTACATAAGTGAAGAACTCACTTATATATCATTTCGTGCCTTCTATTATGATCATAGCCTTGCATGCCACGATCGTGGCATGTCTCGCCTTCGGCCATGATCGTGGCCTTATGAGGCATGATCGTGGCCTGCTTAAAATATATCATACATACTTGTTTTCAGCTGATTTTTTATGCATGTGACCCTTAAGTTTTCGGTTATTTTAGGCACTTGAATTAACTCTTAATTCAAGCACATATTTACCATAATATAAGTGGATAAACACACAAACTCTTTGATAGTTAATTATCTAACTTATGAACCTTTCCATAGATAATTATCATGCAATTCATCCTTTCACCATACTATACCCCACTTAGTTCGGAGTATGGGCTATGTGTCAACTCCCACTAGATTGACTACGTCACATCTAGTCCAAGTGATGTTAGTTATTATCCTAGGATCTCATTACTCTATGTGTCATTGAAGACTCTCTTAATGACACATAGTTGCTCTGGCCAGAGACTCCCCAGTAAGGACCTCGACAAGAGGCCGTGGGTATCATCTCCTTCTATAGGAGTGGTGAATCCTTTATTGGCTACCCAATTACCTTCGAATACAAATAGCTATAACCCAATCACTACCCTAAGAGCGACCTAGTCTTGAGTTAACAAGGAATGATGTCAAAGCACAAAATTTATATCCAAGATATCCTTGAGTACCTCAAGTCTGAGGATATTTGCACCATTGCTATGATGAGATTAATCATTAACATTCGATAGATCATCCATATGATAATCTCATAGCGGGTCATCTGATGTACTTACTACTCTTAGTAAGCATCCATATATTAACTCTAAATATCTCATACTTACAGTTTATGAGATTCACTACTTGATCAAATCAAGCAGTATAATATGCGCTAGTCTGTCTAGATTAATAATGTCCTGTCTTATTAATCTTATGACTAGGGATTATTTAGATACTAACATAATTGTATATGATAGGAATCTCATTATCATGATCTCAATATGATTTTCTTAATGTTATGTTTTGTATCATGGACTTCATTAATTCGATTTAAGATCAATATCAATTCATATATAAACGAATCTCAAATCAATGAAAAAATGCCTTTTGCTTTATTAATCAAAATAAATTCTGTACAAAAGTGCTAAAGGTGATTGCCTTTAGAGCATTACTATGACAAAAACTCTCTGACAACAAATCCCACGATCGTGGGAAATTGTCCACGATCGTGGAAATTGTTCAAACATCAAACATACTTCTTTTAAGTGTAGGTTCAAACATCAAATGGTTAGATGCTTTCATGTGATTCTTTTAGGCTTGAATGAAGCTTGAATTGAGCCTAGGATGATGTTTGAATAAGTGATAAAATGAGTGTTATGTTTAGGGTGATGATTAAGGATATAAATTAAGAATAAATTGTTATACATTAGGTGTTTAAATCTGGAAATTTGTTGATGTTATAAGCATAAAAGGAGTCCTTTGATGGCTAAAGTGATTCATGAAGATGAATGTTGTGTATTAATAAATATGAATGATAAATTGAGTATTTTAGTGATCTTAGAGTTGCGATAATAACCTTAGTAAATGATTGATGAGGAATTTAGAATAATCTCGAATAATTGAGGTGCTAACCTAAGTTTAATTTAGATTTATGTGAGTTATGGAAGGTGAATGATCTTGAGATGTTAAATTATGGAAATATACCCAGGAATTTGTCATTGAACATGCATTAAACATAACACACATATATATGTAAATACTTAAGCATTAATGTGAATGTGCAAATTAGTAACGTGTAAATGTGTGTGGTTGCATGTTATAAAAGAGCAAATTGAGCAACCACTTCCAGGCGTTGTAGAGACTTCAAAGTAATAAGCTAACGAGGGAAAACTGTGAGTAACCTAAGATGGTCTCACTTTGATTAATTGTTTGTTTAATCTCTGTATTAAATTGTTATGTGATGTGTATGTACTAATTCTGGACCTTAAATGTCCAAGGCATTTGATGCATGAATATCGTATTTGGAAGTGCTCATTGTATGTGAATTTGATGAAATAAGTGATTCTCAACTTAAATGTTGAATGCAAGACTAAGGTCCGATGACAAATGAGAACAATATTGTGAAAGTGAATGTGAGTGTGATTGATTGAATACATGTGGTGCATACCATTACATGAATACATGAAAGATAAAGGCACTGGAGTCGCTAGTGAAAAAGAGCTTAAAGCTTAGAACATGATAAGAACCTCAGGCTTAATATGTAAAATGGGCCCTGTATCCCCAACGGATAAGGGATAGTATTAATGAGCCCAATATCCAGAACAGATATGAGATAATGAAAAAGGCACATAGTCGCAACAAAAAAATAAACAAATATGAGTCTTATAAACATCACATACTCACATGATATGTATGATTTGAATGATTGCAATTGTATTGATAAATTGAGTTGACTGAATACATGTGAAACGTTATGAGCAAAGTGCTACATGTTGGTAAATGTGAATTCTGTGATTATTTGAGTTGTTGTGTTATGTGAAATGAGTGAACCATCGAGGATGGTTAACTCACTAAGTTTGCAAAACTGACCAAATTTGCAACGTTAATTTTTCAAGTTCGAGAGTGACGACTTAGCTTCTAAAATAGCTTAGAAGAGATATAGTACTGCTTTTGGGATAGAAGACATAGCTTAAAGGTCGGTCAGCTTGGATTGGAGGACTTATATAAAACTTTTTGCATAATTTCTCATGTGTGTAGCATGTTTTGTAATAGAGCTGTAAACTCTGATAGGTTATTGATATTGTGTGTGTGTATATATATATATATACATGGGTGTTTTATGAAATGCTACATTGTAAATCCAGTGAACATGTAGGCTAGTGAGTGCTAAATTAATAAGAAAATTCCTTGCTACAATGGATAAGAACGTTTTATGCCAAGCATTAATTCTAAAATGGTAAGCTTCAATGAAAGGTATACAATTTGAAAATTTAGGCTTGGAAGGAATAATAGGAATGCCAAGGTATTTAAAGGGGAAGAATGAATGCTAAAACTTGAGCTACTACTCAATGAATCTTGATTTTGGACATCAGAAGAGACATATAGATTACACCTACTTTGTTCAGTTTCAAACCAAACCATTCACCAAATAGATTGAGAATATTCAATAGTATCTGAGTATAATGAATATTAACCCTATATGTCATCATAAGATCATTAACAAATAATAGATGAGTGATCTTAAGTTCTTTACATTTGTGGTGGAATAAGAATCTACCATTACTAAAGAGACTTCCATTACTAGAGTGAACAGGTAAGGGGAAAGAAGAGGAATTATTTCAAAAGAGAAGGAAGTAAGGTTATGGAAATACCATTAACCCGGATGCTAAAAGAGGAGGAAGTAATATAATCCATTATCCAATTCACAAACTAAGTAGGAAAGTCAAGAGCATTTAAATAAGCTTAAATAAAACTCCACTTGATAATATCAAAAGCTTTAAAGAAATCTATTTTGAATAGATAGCTTTTGATGTTCTTACCATAATTATAATCCTTCAGTAATTCCTACATGAGATGGATATTATCACCAATTGATCTCCCAGCAATAAAGGAACTTGAGTAGGGTTAATAAAATCAACTAAGGCTTTCTTCATTCTCTAGGCTAATAGTTTAGCAATAACCTTGTAAATTGTGTTGCAATAAGAAATAAGTCTAAAATCCATTATAAAAGAGGGGTTTTAGTTTTTTAGGAACAAGGAAAATGTCGGTGAAGTTCACTTCTTTTAGCATATTAGAGGAAGTAAAGAAATTAAGTACAACCTCAGTAAATAAGATAGCTAAAAAAAAGTTGAGAACCTATCAGGGCTTAGAGCTTTAGAGGGATGAAGATTAAAAAGAGCTTCCTTAATATCCTAATAAGTGAAGGGAGTTACTAATAGCTCTTTCATCTCCTAGTTTATAGAGCTATCAAAGAATTTGTTAATGTTAAAATTTACCTCAGATACTTCAGATCCCATTAATTTGATGAAAAAGTTCCTAGTAATTAGTTAGAGATCTTCCAGCTCAGTATAAGAGACCCTTTTATCATTCTTTAGCTCAGTGATCTTATTTCTATTTCTTCTTGATAAAAGAGTAGAGTGGAAGAATTTGGTATTAGCATCCCTTTCACCTATCCATTTCACTTTAGCTTTTTGCTTAAGAATAAAGCTCTACAATCTAAGTGTTTTAAGGTGCTCCTGAACTCTCTGATTTTTAATTACTCTCAAGGCACATTTTATGGATATTTATAGCATTTCTCTTGAATCTCCTGAAATATGATTTTGAACCATAAACATTAGAGTTTTGATTCCTAACAAAAATCTTAAAGCTTGCTTAACCAATTTGAGTTTCTACATCAATTATAAAACCCTATATCCTATAATAGGATGATTCCAACAATTCAAAACAATTTCCATAAACCCCTCACTGTGAGCTAGGCTATTGAAAAATATGAAGGGAGAACCAATATTTGCAGTAGGAATAATGTTTTGTATAAGGACAAAAGAGTTATTATAGCAAGCATTTTCACATGCAAAATGTGCATAAGATTGAGTGATTTGAGACAACCAAGCATGATTAACCAAGGCTCGATTAAGCTTTTCCCTAATAAACAATTCACCTAACTGTTTATTAGACCAAGTGCAAAATCTGCTTGTAAAGCTTAAATCCACCAAATTAGCTCTACAAAGCATATTAGATAACTCCCTACATATTCCTAGGTTGCTTTTTTCCCCCTCTTTAACTTCATATGATGAAAGAATGTAATTGAAATCATTTGCTAATAGCCAAGTATTTGAATTACTAGAATAAATAGAAAGGAAATCCTCCCAAAGCTTTTATCTCTAAAAAGACAAATTGGAAGCATAAATTACAATTAGCTTAAATAGTGGATGCACACCGATCATCTACCATTATAAAAGCATAAGATGCTCACTTTCACAAGCTACTTAAACTTCAATTACGTTTAAATTATAACAATAGATAATCCTGCCATGATAGTAGCATAAGTGATTTGAAAAAAACTTCCATTTTGTAGCCAAAAAGTTAAGGCCATATTATAAATAAGTGGATTTTATTTTTGTTTCAAGAGGGCCCACTAAGTAAGGTTTCTTGTCAACTATGGACTCCTTAACAAAAGATTTTTTTAAGAGGATAATTAAGACCTCTAACATTCCACACCATAATTGTCATCAGGGGTAAGGTCACCAATTATTTTATTCTTCCTTTCTTCCTTACTGGTCTCCTTTTTATGCTAGTTAGTGATTCTTTAACAATTTTGTTATGCAAAGGGATTTCAAATGGTTCAAGTGGAATTTCCTCATCCAATTTAGGTACCATCTGGGGCATTTTAATTAAAATATCTCTAACTACAACATAAATAGCAAGTTTTTCTGGTTTAATTTCAATAACTTCAACATTGTCAACATTAACAATAGCATTTTCTGTATAGTGGAATAATATCATATTTATCCAACCCCAGCAGTTCTTCATGCTCATCAGTCTTGAAAACCTTACCTATAGGTTTCCACTTCTTAGATCCATTATTAGGCTTCCAAGGGTAAGTAAATGGAATTTCACAACAAACCATATCACCATCCTCCTCGAGTTTAAGGATTGAAATACTTGTAGGAAGTTCAAGATCTCTTTTAACTTCAACACAAACTTTAGCATAGCAGTTCCTCCTAAATGAGCTAGCCAAATAACTCAAGCCTTCAATAGCAAAGAACTCTAATGAAACATTATGAAAGTTAATCCATATTAGACAAGAGTCAATATTACCTTTATCACATTTGTTCCTAGTTTCCATCTTTTCACAAACATGGGCAGACCACCTATATGCCATAGACCCTGCTCAATTTCATTCAAACATGAATTATCATTGAACTTGAATAGAAAGGAACAATCTTCCATTAGTACAATTATTTCAATCCCTTTTTTCCCCATCTTATAGTGGCTCAATCTTGAACCATAAGGAAGGCTGGTCTTTGGCTCTAAAAGAACCTAACTAAGGTTGAAGGCCAAGCATTTGCTCCATCTTTTAGCAACTTAATAGGAGGGTCAACACACCATTTTACATAATATTATGAAAGTGTTTTAATTGGCCCTTATAGTGTTGAATATCAATTTGTTTTTCCAAGGCCCGGTAATTAAAGAAGGAGAATTCTTAACAGGTTGCATTAAAGGAGACTTATTGTTATCACTTTCAAGAGGCTGAGCTAAAGATTAACCTTTTTTAACCCCTAAAGCTTCTCAAGAGAGCTTAAAAAATCATCCATAAATAAAGCATGTAAAGAAGCTAACACATTTTCTCTATATAAGCAGTACGGGGCTTGAGTATGGCCTTCCATTGAGGCAAAGCTTCCCAAAGATGCCTTAAATGCTTTAGATAACCTTCGACAACCCTTCAAACACGAAAGCTTACTAAAAAATAATGTTCACTTCACTATAGATTAATTATAGTTAATCTACAGTGTAACACCACGCCCATAGGAAACTCGCACGCTTCTCGTCTCACTGCCATCTTGCTTCCCCTCTCGCTATTGTCACTCTTTGGCAATACGATCACTAAAGACTCACTTGTTGACTAGACACTAGTTTATGGACTCTCACTCTCTAGTTTCTGTTTAGTTTTTATTTCAGGACAGGTTTTATTATGTAAGTAAGTGTTATGGCTTGTTGTTAGGTGCTAGGGATCAAGGCTGTTAGGTGCTAGGGATCAAGGTTGTTAGATTAAGGCTGTCAGGTTTGGTTGGGGAGACTCTCATCATTGTTGTTGTTGTTGTTCATATTATTGATTTTGTTCACTCATGGGCCAAATAGGCCAAATTTAAGTAGTCTTTTATTCTCTTTTCTAACTTCCACATTCTTCTCTTATGACTTTTGCAATTATGACTTCTTCTTGCTAGGCCTCTTTTTCCTCCTCAACAGATTCTACTCAGCTAAATGCCATTAAAGTATGTGTCTAATTCCATCATTATCCAAATTCTCCTATAATTTTTCTTAATTCCATTTCTTTTGCAAGCCGTTAAACTTAAAGTGGTCTTCATTCCATTTGACCAATTAGGTAAAGAATTCTTACGCTTTAATGTTCCTTTTAACCTATCAATTACAACATTTGAATTCTTAGCTTCAGCAGTGTTAAAGTCTGTCCACACTTTGACCATGAATATGGCCTTTTTCTTACTATTAGTACTCCCCTGCCTATGGATGTCTCTCATCTATCGCTCCCTTATCTTTGATAAATAAGTAAGTCTAATTTCTTCCTAAAATTCACTTTGTTCTAGACTCCTGAATCCTTAAAACCATGACCTAGGAACATAGGCCAATAGGATAAATAGGTAGATAGATTATACCCATCATATCATTCGACCTGAAAGAGGAAAGGGCTTCTTTAGATGATAGCTCTTTCCAAGAATCCTATTTAGTATCAGCTTAATCTCATATCTGCGATTTTGAAATTTTGGATTCCTTATATAATTCATTTATCTTCCCTTTTTGTCATGTTTTTATTTCTTTGTAAGACAATTTCTTCTTAATTGGATAGCTTATCACTCGAGGGGACTTTTTTTATTCGGTTAAAGAAGTTCCTAATTCAGATTTTGACATTTTTAAATGTTCTTATTCTAGAATAACAAACAACTATGCTTCTTCGATAACTCTTATATCTAAAGAAGAACATATGAAATTCATTTGTGTTCTTCTAAACCAATTTGTCTTTTGTCTCGCTAATAATAAACCTAGTTTGGAATTGCTTTCATTTTGTAAGGCAATAGCTTTTGGTAAGTTTTGTTTCCTTAGGATTTGTTTTCTTAGGATTTTTATATAGAAATATGAGGAGATGTCTTTCTAATCTTCATTTAAAAAACCTAATTCTATGTGTATGGTTTGTGCAGTTTTGGACTTTTTCTTATTTTCCTGAGCATAAGGATAAAGAAAGCCTTCCTTCTTTAGACCCTAGATTTTTTTTATTTTCTTGGCTTTTAGTTTACCAGTTTTTATTGACTTTGAATTTTTGATCTATGGATCAATTTAATACTTTTAGAGACTTCTTTGAAAGACCTTACTGCCTAAAAATATTTAAAACTTTTGAGTCATACTATCTAGTTGTCTATCAAATGCTCTTCTTATTTTATACCAACCCTAAAGTCTTCATTATCGGTGGTGACAAAATCTTGAAACCCAAGCCTTCTATTATGACTTAAGGTTTTAGAATGTATCTCCCTTACATATGGAGCAGGCAATTTGGACTCTCTCTAAGAATTCCTCTTGCCATACATTTCTTATATTATCTAATAGGAGTTCCTTTTAAAGCAAGTTTTGTTAACGGCGATTCCTATGAGAAATTGCATTTTGAAATACAAGATTATTACTACTAGTGTGGCTAACAATAAAGCTTACTACTCTTGGGGGCTTAAAAGCTTTCAGAGTTTAGTTCCTCTGACCTGATTCTACACTCCTTAAAGGTATTCCACTCTACTCATGCATTCTTAATTTCAAAAAATTCTCGTAACATTTATTTATTTACAGACTTTGGAATCTTAGATGTTGAAAACAAAGAAGATAGTCAACATTATTCTGATAAAGATGTAGCTCATAATCCTATTTATAAAAGAAAACTTAAAGAGAAGTCACCAGCTATTTTTAGTTCCAAAAAAGCCAAAACTCTAGCTCTAAGAGTTTTTGTTAGAAAGTACACGTGCACCTCCTCTAAATTGTTCAAATTTATGCCATCCACTTGCTTCGCCTCTAAATTGCTCAAAGAATTTGTGACCACTAGGCCTTTTACTAAAAACATACTTCCTTTAGAAGGTACTTGTTGGAACCAAAATTTTTCTTAAAATTTAGTCTATTAATTTAGTAAGCATAAATAGAAATTAGAATAATTAAATTAGAATCTGTTGGATTTTAGTCATGAATATATTTTATTTACATGTGTTGCATGAATTAAATAGAAATGTTAGAATTAAGTTAGTGTGTAATAGGCACAAGAGAATACAAGAGCAAGTAGACATTAAATTAAATGTGGAAGGTAAACTTGGAAGGACTAAAAGTGGTCTTAAATAAATAAGAAAAGAAATGAGAAAGATGAAGTGAAGCATGCTGGAGAAGCTAGGAAGAAAGAAAAGAAAAACGTAGAAGGAACTAGAAGGAGAGAAGGAGAAAACGAACCAGGAAAAAAGAAGGAAAGAAAGAAAAAGGAGAAAGAAGAAGAAGGAAGAGGATTTAGCTGAGCTTTAGGTAACCTTCAACTTTTCTTCTAGCATTGGTAGAAAAAGGAACTAGGGAAAATGAGTTTCATGTGCTGGAAATGAAGGGAGAAAGGAGAGGATGAAGAAACCCATTTTTTATTTTCATGGATTTTCAACTAGATCTTAGTTATTCTAGCCTAGATAAACCTTAGGTAGACTAAGTCTAAGCTCAATTTTGATTATTAAAGCTTTATGGATTTTCTATTTGTATATTTATTTGAATGAAAATTTGTTTGTTTGAAGGAGACTAAGAAAATCCAAGGCAATAGCAAGAGGAAAGGCAAACTAGAGTTTGGACTTACAATCAATTAAGTGGGTAATATGTTTATAGTTATTGTGGATGATGGGCTGATTTCTTGCTTGCTTGAATGCCTAATTGCTTGACTTTGAATTATTGCGATTGCTAGGAAATGCACTATGATTTATTATCATTTTATGCCTTGAAAGATGTTACAACATTTTATATTAATGAAAAAGGGAAAAAGCACAAGAAGAATGAAAGTATGAACGTGTGGTGAAATGAATTGAGCATCAAAATTTGCTTGTGTTTGGGCAAGAGAGATACCATTTTGTTCGTCACTTGCGTATTGACTTAAAGCCTTCTCCCGACTGCCCGCTTGTGGCATATGGCTCCTAAAAAATAGACTCATTTAGTTCATGGTGTAAACTTCGATTTCTCCATTTTGATTTATGGGACTCTTCTATATCTTCTTAACATTGATACATGGAAAACATTGTGAATCTTAGATAATTCTAGTGGCAGGGCTAACTTGTAGGCTGGAGGCCCAATCTTCTAAATAATCTCATAAGGGCCTATGCATCTTGGATTGCGCTTACCCTTTTTACCAAATCTTAAGACTCTTTTCTATAGAGAGGCTCTAAGAAATACTTTGTCTCCAACTTCATATTCCATCCCCTTTCTATGTGCGTCCATTTAGCTCTTCATCTTGTCTTGAGCTGCCTTGAGTCTCTGCTTCACTAAATTAATCTTGTCAACTGTAGCTTGTACCAACTCAGGTCTTAAAAGTCTCTTTTCTCCTTCCTCATCCTAACAAATAGGAGTTCTACACCTCTTACCATACAAAGCTTCATAAGGTTCCATTTGAATACCTAAGTGGTAGTAATTATTGTAAGCAAACTCAATTAAAGGTAGATGATCATCCCATGAGCCTTTAAAGTTCGTAACACAAGCTCTTAAAAAGAAGGAAGAGGATTCAGCTGAGTTTTAGGTAACCTTCATCTTTTCTTCTTGCTTTGGTAGAAAAAGGAACTAGAGAAATTGAGTTTCATATGTTGGAAATAAAGGGAGAAAGGAGAGGACGAAGAAACCCATTTCATGGTTTTTCAACTAGATCTTAGTTATTCTAACCTAGATAAACCGTGGGTAGACTAAGTTCAAGCTCAATTTTGATTATTAAAGCTTTATCGATTTTCTATCTGTATATTGGTTTGAATGAAAATTTGTTTGTTTGAAGGAAACTAGGAAAATACAAGGCAAGAGTAAAAGGAAAGGCAAACTTGAGTTTGGACTTACAATTAATTAGGTGGGTAATATGTTTATAGTTATTGTGGATGATGGGCTGATTTCTTTCTTGCTTGCATGCTTATTTGGTTGACTTTGAATATTGTGATTGTTGGAAAATGTACTATGATTTATTATTATGTTATGCCTTGAAAGATGTTACGACATTTTGTATTAATGAAAAGAGGAAAAAGCACAAGAAGCATTAAAGTATGAACATGTAATGAAATGAATTGAGCATCAAAATTTTCTTGTGTTTGGGAAAGAGAGATACCATTTTGTTCATCACGTGCACGTTGACTTAAAGCCTTCTCCTGGCTACTCGCTTGTGGCACATGAGCTCCTAAAAAATGGACTCATTTAGTTCATGGTGTCAACTTCGATTTCTCTATTTCGATCTATGGTATTCTCTCAAGCCATTATGTTTGTGCATTTCATTTTGATTTGTTGAGCATGATACACAATTGAGTGTTATGTTTTGATG
>JAOTAY010000007.1:19694002-19716924 GCA_025629805.1 Erythroxylum baracoense
ATAATTATATGATTGACCAATTTAGTAATATGTGGATTATGTGCGTATTGTATGATATAAAAGCACAAGTTGACTGACAACATCCAGACATTACCGAATACCGAATCATCAAGGCAATAGCTCACCTGGAGTATACTGTGAATTGACCTAGATGTGCAATCTCAATTATATGTATGTTTCGGTTTGAATTATGCAAGTTAACCTAATTGTGTGATCTCAATCAGATATGTGCTTCTGTTTGAATTGTTTTTGTTTAATCCTTATATCTATATACTGAAATGATTTTGATATGATTGTGATATTGATGATTCCGGACAATTGATTGTCAGAGGAAATCATTATTTGAGACTGTATTGGAAGTGCTCATTGTATGTGAATTTGACTGAATAAGTGATACTCAACATTATTGTTGAATGTCGGACCAAAGCTCGATGAAAAATGTGAATGTGAATGTGAATGGAATAAATGATACTCAACTGAATTGAATGCCGAACTCTGATCTGATGATTGTGATAAATGACCATGCACACCGAATGAAAGTGATTGATAGCACATTATGTGAGATGATGGATTTCATGACATTGATGTGCATGATCAGATAAAGGAGTTGTGACTGGAGTGACCAGCCTAAAATAAGCCCAGTATCCATAAGGGATATGGGTCAGTACCTGAGATAAGCCCAGTATCCATAAGGGATATGGACCAGTGCTTGAAATAAGCCCAGTATTTACAAGGGATATGGGTTAGTACCTGAAATAAGCCCGATATCCACAAGAGATATAGGTCAATTAATAGGCACTCGGTCACAACGAAATAAAAATGAAAGTGGAGTATCATGTGTATTACATCCATATCTTTACATATACCATTTAAATACTTGCAAAGAATGACTTAATTGCATGGATACAATGATATGCTGTGTTTGTGTATATATGGATGATATGAATGATTAGATTATCCTGAAATGATTATATGAGTGTTCATAACGGACTTGTTGGAAATGCTTGTGCATAACGAACTTGTTGGAATATGATGTATTTTGCGATCACGTACTAAATTCTGAATGATGTGATATATGAGATTTGATTTTAAGTGATATGAAATACTAATTGAACTGTGTTATATACTTGCAATATTTATTTCTGTTTTGAGTGAGCACATCCATGATGGTTCACTCACTGAGTTCGCAAACTTACCAAAATTGCACCATTGTTTTTCAGGTTTAAGAGAAATCTAACTAGTCTAGTTGAAGTAACTTCTGCATTTGGATATGGGTTGATGTCGGGATCAGTTATACCTACAAATGTCTTAGTTATGTTGTATTAAGGATTGTATCTCTCAACTGTTGTACATTGTATATGTGAATTTTGGAAATGTAATGACATTTGAGATTGTATATGTCTGTGAATAAAAATGGAATAATATGATTATTGGAATGTTTTATATTATGCGCGATGAATTAGAAAGTAAAAAAAATGAATTGATTTAACCGTCTTAACATGCCATTTTCGTAGAGTATGTTCCCGAATATCCTTTGGTATGTCGGGTATATGCTCTATGGGAATGGTATGTTACAATATGTAATTTCATTCTCAGTAGTTTAGAGTGGCTTGGTCTTCCTCCAAAGTTTGTCTCATAGATCAGAGAGTGTCTCTAACCCCCCTCTTATAGTGTGCTCATTAATGGTTCCCCCTCCAAGTTGTTTAAAGGCTCAAATGGGATAAGATAAAGGGATCTTTTATCTCTATACTTGTTTGCCATCTCAATGGAAATACTTAACAAAATCATCAAATCAATTAAAGATGTAAACCCTAATTTCATTTACCATCATAAATGTGAGGTGTTCCATTTAACTTATCTCAGTTTTGCAAATGATTTAATGTTGTTTTGTGCTGTTGATCAGAAATCTATATCACTTTTACATAAATCATTAATGGAGTTCTCTAGGACATTTGGATTGCGAGTTAATTCTATGAAAAGCATAATCTATTTCTCCAGTGATTTTTCCAATACCGATTGTTTAAAGAACATCTTTGGTTTGAACATTCAAAATCTTCCTTTAAAGTACCTAAGGGTGACAATTTCATCTAAGAAGCTGAAGACTAAAGATAGACTAAAGGGAATAAATGATCAGATTTATGTTCTTTGCAACTCATTGCCTGAATCTATAAACCATATATTTTTCAAATGAAACTTCTCAACTACAATATGGGCCAAAATGTAACATAACATGAATCTAGCTTACCCTACAATAGATTGGGAAAATATTTTAGTTTTGGCAAAAAATCAATACAAAAAATTGGAGAAGATAAGAAATGCTAAGTCCTTGTTTGATTTGCTCAGTTTACTTAATTTGGAATGAAAGAAATAGAAGAATTTTCAAGAATATTCACAGAGAGCAAGATGCAATTGTACATAGAACTTGTTACTGGATCAAAGAGATTCTTATTGCTCATCATGCCACTGAGGACATAAGTTATTATGTTAAAAGAAGATGGACACTGGAGTAATATAGCTCTATTCTATAACAGTATTTGTATCAATGATAAGTTGTTTCATTAACTATCTATTCCTTATTTTTTTATGTTATAGCATTGTAAATTTGCCTTTTTCTTTCTTTCTAGGCTTATCAATGAAATACTTTATTTTTCAAAAAAATATATAAAAATATTAAATAACACATTAAAAGGAAGAATGAAGATTATACATCCAAAGCTAACAATTGGATGAAAAAATTTATTTTTGAACAGGATGATTAGGTATGGGTGCATATGAGAAAGGATGGGTGCATATAACTAAGAGAAGATGGATCATTTCAAGTTATTTAATGAATCAATTATAAGGCTTAAATAGATATTCTAGAAGAGTATAATTTGATTGATAATTTTAATGTTTTTATTTAACTCCCTTTCATGTAGGTGATGATTCAAGGATAGATCTTTTTAGACAAAGAGAAAATGATAGGAATTAAGTTACCTTTAATCATTTAAGTTTGACAAATGGACCAATTACACCAATAAGGAAGAAAGAACTTCGAAATGCACTTAATGATGTTATGTGAGAAGTGGCTCCATGTATGCAATCAAACTAAATTGATGGACAAGCATTAGTTAACTTAATTCAAGCTAAGCTTAAAGACTTAAATATGAATATAACCTTTAATTTGGTGATACAGTAGCCTAGATAACTTTTCGAAAACTCATTTGTAGACATCATCTTAGTCACAGGAGTTTTCTAAAGAGTGTCTAATTTTACAAAAGTTATAGAAGGATCCACGATCTCTGCCACGCATATGCTCCAAACCGTACAACTTCGTCGAGTTGCAAGAAGACCTATGGTCTTAACCACACTTTGTTCCATCCTATGTCTTTGTAAAGTTACATGGAGATCTATGACCTTAGACGGGAATATAACTTGGATCTTACTCTTTAGTGATAAAAATTTCATAACTAATATGGCCTAGCCCATATGCCCACTTGAAATTCTAGTTTTTAATTATATATTTAAGATATGCTTATTGTTGGTTTGAGACAATTTTTGAGATATTTTTATTTAAATTTACTTTTTGAATTCTTATATCTATTTGAATTATGAATTTATCAAAGAATTCCTTCTTTTTGTCGTCCAAATACTTTGTTGTCAATCTAGTTATTGAACCAACAGAGCAATTTTTATTTAGCTTAACTTTTGTTTATTTGATTCAAACTTGGTCATAAATTTTCTAGAGTATATTCTTAAGTCGGTTTGCATTGATAAGTGCATATATAGGTGTTAAGGATAGATTTATTTATAAGCAACATAAACATATAACAGGACATTCCTCGATGATATAGGACATTCACTTTGAACTTTTCAGCTTCTCTTTCTACCACAGACCAAAGAATAAATTTACCAAATTATTGTGAATTACAAAGGGAGATAAATCTGGTCAAAGTAAAGTCCAAGAGTGTTTTTACAGACTATTCTTGTATACAATCGTAGATTTTCACCAAAAAGTAAAAGTTTTGGCTTAAAGATTGATTCCATGCGACAACATATCTTTGACAAAAGACCAAAAATGTCCTTTTAGAATAATCTTGTATAAGGCAGTAGATCTTCACTAATAAATACAAATATTATTTTTATAAAATAGTAGATCTCTGAATTACCAAGACAAACTTGTGTTATTATGATAAAAGTTAATTCAATTAAAGACTTTCAAACTTGTAACATACCTGCGGGTAAAACTTAAAGCTAAATTGTATATAATGAAAATATGGTCAAAGGTCGAAGTACAAAAGCCCAAAAATCTTCAAATATTGTATAAGATAGAGACATCTATCTCCATCCCATATACCTACAAAACATTATAAAAGTGATCATTATTTTTATTAACGGGATCACTTCTTCTTTTTTTTGAAAATTTGATGACATCACTTAATTTTAATAAAACATTAATTTTTTCCAACTTTCATCGAGTTAATCGTCATAAATCAAACGTCAAAAGATAAATCGAGACATAACTTTACATTTTCAGAAAGCAAGAAGTATGTTTATTTGAAATTTGATTGGAAAACAGAAATTGGTATTTACGAAAAGGTTTGTGTATACACGTAAAATCATGGCCTATTATGGACCGATCACATCTCGAATCAAACGACTTAATGAGCAGTACGAAGATCCACCATTTGTTAAGGTCCTTTTACTCTTCTCGCTCATCTTGACAACTCTCTTCCTCACCTCACTGTCACGCTCCATCACACTCCTAATCCCACCCTCTATGTCTTCAGAACTCACGAGAATCGCACTCTCACTAGTCAATTCCTTCCTATAATCCATTTTGATCTCCACCGCTATACCCAATTCTACCACCATTTGAAATGCCAAGAATTGTTGTTCTGCATACATAGGCCATGCAGCAATTGGCACGCCGTACCATACACTCTCCAGTACCGAATTCCATCCGCAGTGAGACACAAATCCACCAATTGCTGGGTGGGCCAGGATGGTACCTTGTGGGGCCCATCCTATCACCTTTCCAATCTCAGCCGTTCGATTTAGGAATTCGTCGGTTAAGATATCTCGAACATCTGCATAGTCTGTTGGGAGTCCCATCTGACCATTTGGTGGAGGCTTCCGTAGGGACCATAAGAAGCGATTCTTAGTGTGTTCTAGAGCGTACGCTATCTCTTTCACCTGATCTGAGTCAAAGCATCCCATGCTCCCAAAGCACAGGAACACAACTGATGATTTTGGTTGTTGATCAAGCCATGCCATGATCTCTCTGCTTTTTTCGCTTTGATCACTGTTTATATTCAAAACGGGTCCCACAGGGTACACTGGTGGGATCTTACACCCAGAAAGGGAGTTGATTGCCTGAGATTCGTACTCCATGAATGTATTGACCAAAATGCCCTTTGTTTCTCTAAACCTCCTTGTGCTTCCAAGGAAATGGGGAAACAAATCTTTGTTGAATACTAAAGATGGCAAGACCTTTGTGGGGAGGGGTTTAAACAAACTCGGTATTATCAACTCGGCATTTGAGTCCTCCAACTCGGTGAAATCCAGTTTCTTCTCATCGTAAAGAGTCTGGATGTGAAGTACAAAAGCAAGAAAAGCTGCATTGGAAGTGTAGTAAATGTAAGATGGAATTCCGAGTTCACTTGCTACATCAATCATTGTGGAGCAGAACATATCGACAAAAAACCCGACAAGACGTGGGGAGCCGGGGCTTGAATCAGACTGAGTTCGCTTGGAAACAACTTCTTTAACAAGGGTTTTGTAGCTGGCAACGTAAGAAAACACGTCCTGTCCAGGAGATCCACTTGAATTGGGATTCTTGGCTGAAAGATGGAGGATCTCGATGCGTTCAGAGAAGGTGGAGGAGGTGAGTGTTGAGTGTTGATTGTGACTATCGAATGGCAATCTCATGGTTAGAACTGTCACATATATTCTGTCATCTCGGTCCACAAGAAGCCTTGCAATCTCTGTGGTTGCTACGACATGACCGAAGCCTGGTGCTGGTATGAATACCAACTCTGCTTTCTTCACTCAGTAAGAGGTTTGAGTTAGCAACGGAACAGGCATGATTTTTATCTCATGTACAGTACTTCTTCATAAGTTCTAATCTGTTTTTTCTTTTGCTTTTTTTGGCTAGTTCCAGCTATAATTACAAAGATAAATTCTTTTCACGACAATTAGTGTCGACTTACCTGTTTCTCGTCACTGAAAAAATCATCTCCATTGTCTTCAAGTTCCATTGTTGAGAAGGAATGGAGACAATACTCGGAAGCAATAATTAATACAGAAAATGTCATAGGCCAAACATAATCAACCATGTTTTTAAAGCTCATCCAAGGTGTGAAAATTTAAATGACATTGTTCAGCTAAATCAAACTTTTTCGTTATCAAACCCATTCCGCAGTTACAACGGTAGAAAATTTATGATGTCAAAATTTAAAGTTACAATCTATGTCATAAAGATGGATATCTAAAAATAAAGATAAGCGCAACTCTTTAAATTTTAAGTATTTGTAGACACATTTTTAAGTCATTTAATTTTAAAAGTTAGCGTGGTATGATTAAAGGATAACGAATAAGTATATGTGGTTCACTATATATAATATCTATATTTTTATATATTTAAAAAAATTTTAATACAATACATCACTAGTTAATTACTTCCTAACATCATAACTAACTTGTAATGTAAAAGAAGAAGATGTTAATAAACAAACGTCTGAGAAGTTTCTGGTAACTCGCAAACAACAATTTAATGGAACGTTTAACTAACATTAAGAAGAAAGTTATTCGTACACACTTGAACTTTGGAGCTCCACAATTATAATAGGGATTGACAACACCCGTAATCTTTTGGTGATAGGATAGTTCTAAAGTTATACGTTTCCTTCAATTCAAACAGTTACAAAAAAAGTGCAAGTTAAAATTTTGGTTGATCTGTAGGGTAACTTTCGAAAAAAACCAAATGCTATTTCTCGAAAATAATACAATGTGAGGAAAAACGGTAGCGTATGAGTCGATAATCTTGTAGCATCTAATTATATGAACATAGAGTTGTGACATTGGCATGTTCATTAAAGGCTTAATTCTTCAAAAGATTAATATCCACTAACCATCCACCTACTGACTCTCGTTTCAAAATTTTATAGATTTTGGTTTTAATTTCTTTTTTATTTTTTATCAAATATAAATTTTATTTAGATGAGATTTGTAATAAAAACTAAAAAAGTCTATTTAATTGAAGTTTATAATAAGAATTTGAAAATAAAAATTGATTCCATTATCCTATTTTTTTGTTTTATTTTATTTTATTATTTATTATTAATAATTTAATTACTTTTAACATGTTAAATTTTATTCATAAAAAGGTTCCCCCAATTATATCATCATCTAAACAAATTGCTTTTATTTGAAATCGGTTACGATTATTTAAAGAAGTTATTTAAAAACGAGGAATCGAATGTTAATAACCTTTGTACTATTCTATACATAATGATATTAAGAAAAGAATATTATTCCATGATGTTCTCCAACTAATTTATTTTCATCTCAAAAAGCTTTCGAACCATGTTATTCACTTACTTTGTGTAATGATTCCCCTTAAATTAACTGTAAATTTTTTATTTCCTTTGTGATCCTTGTGGTCGTTGACAAGGAGAAGCATTTAGCCAAAAAAACTTATACCAACTACTTCCATATTGTCACATTTTCCGGGCTAAGAGAATTTAGCCACACCTTGGCTCGATCTTTAAGTGTGAATGGAGATAGTAACTTCTTGGCTGCATCTCCTAATAACCCCATTATATCTAAACTTATCACATATCTTTAAGAAATTGGCCAAATAAGCATTAGATTCTCATCGGCTAGTCCATAAAACTAAAAATTAGTTTGTAGCATGTTTAGTAAGGTCAATTTAATCTCGAAACTATTTATCTATACTAGTGGTCTTGTGATCCCTTATTGATTAGCATTAAACTCTGACTTCATAAAGTCCAACGGGGTTTTTTTCTGACCTTCTTGGTTTCCTTCTTCTACCATTGGTCTTTTTATAGCTTGTCGACATCTTTCTTGCCGAATTTCTCCCTCTTATTTAGTGATGTCAAAAACTTAGGTATTTAAGAATTTACTCAAACTCCTTGTTGTTTGTGTGTTTATGCACCTATAGTCACACAAGAAAGGTTTTGAAATCCTTAAATCAAAATAACTCGAACTACATTAGATGCTAAATTAAATAATCCCTAAAAATGGTCCAAAAACTTGTTGATGTGATTTTTAAATCTATCTTTACCGCAAATATATGGGTCATATTCTTATAGTATAAACAGTATTGTCCCTATGAGAATTGTTCTAGATGCCTAGAAATTTTTGTTTAAGATAAACAATATAATAATACAAATAGAAAATAAATGAAACTAAAGAAAATTAATAATTGAATCCCTAATAAGTAGCAGTGAATTTGTTGATTAATTAATGATGACAACCTAAAAATTAGTTATGTCCTTTTTTTTCACCTAATCTTCTTGATTTAATAATACTTGACCGTAGATGTCCAATATTTATGATTATCCTTTTTCAAGATCTAACAAAGTAATCACAATTAAAATAGATATGAATTAAATTGTAACCTCTCGATCTATCAAAACTCTTCCTATCTATCCAATTGGATTTAAAGCAATCTTAAGGGTAACTAACAAACAATTCAGATATATCTTCAATTAACTATTAATATAATGTTTATAGCTCTATTATAGTACCAAATCTTACTGTGTAATATAACACAGATAATTCAAACTAATCTCTCAATTCAGTTCAAATATAAAATAATAAAGATTATGAAGTATATTTATATTAAATCAAGAACACAAAAGTTTAACAAAACAATTCAAGAGTAAATAACAACAACAATAACAACTCAGTATAAATATCGCTAAATGCAAGGTCTGGGGAGGTCTACTGTATACAGCCCTACCCCTAACTAGTAGATAGATTATTTCTGAATGATTCACAAGAAAAAAACAATTCAAGAGTAATCTCTAAAATAAATTTACAAATCCATAGTCAAAATATGTCCCAAATTGATCATAATCAACATTCAATAACAAGGGAAAAAAAAGAATAGAATAGAAGTTTGAACTCTAGATGTCTTATTTTTCTTGTCTTTTAGGGAAAATTTTGCAACTTTGTTCTTCCAAAATTTTGTTCTTATAGAATTTTGCCTTTCATACTTCATGATCCTCTTAGGGCTCCTTTTGGGATTTACTAATTTAAATTTAAAAAATAGTCCTAAATCATTGAAAGTCTAAAAATCTCACGACTTGAAAAAATCTAGAAAAGTTATGAATAGGGGTTTCCAGCTACTCCAGCTTCCATCTTGCACGATTGTGATAGACCTCTTCCTCTAGCTTTTTCTTTAACTTTTCTTCAAGTTTCCTATCTTAACTTGTCATCAAAACATATTAAACATCCCCCAAAATATGCATTAAGATAAATTTCTTGTCATAATCAACAATAATCAAACAAACACACACAAAAACACTAACAAAGACATAAATTTAAGTCCTAAACACATAATTATCACTCAAAAATACCTTACAACACACTAAAAAACACATCTATCACTTGCCACCCCCATTCTTGAGTTTATGGGATTTCACAAAAAGGTAATGGCACTTTGTTTTTTGGTTTAGTTTTTGCTATGCCTAAATCAATGAGTTTTTCTTCTTTTCTTCTAAGTTTGATTTCCACCAATATGGATAATGGTCATAATTATGTTTATAGTTTATGAATATGTTATTCTTGGGTTGTATTGAGATATTTACCTTTAATTTTTGACTATGAAAGACTTGGTGTAATTTTCTTCCCAATAATTAGTGGATCTTTTAAGCATACTTTGGTCTCGTAGTTTTCCTTCATATTCAAGGATTTCATGTAAAATTTGTGGCATTTTTATGCTTGGTTTTTAATGAAATTTTTTTATTTGATTACTTTGTGTTATTGCTTTATTGTGTTTAACTTTGTTAGGGAAAAGGTTTTTTGAATTATTTATTAATTCAACTATTATGCAAATATTGAAGCCTACAATTATTTTTTTCTAACAAAAATGCATAATTGCTTTTTTCCCACATCTTTGATGATACAAGAATAAAATACTACCTTATAATTAGCATATATTTAGTAATTCCTTTAAAAAATACTAATGATATTCTTCTAACTATCGTAGAAAGGTGCTTCAATCTCCACTCCATCAGCTTTAACAAATATTCGAGCCAACGGATTTCCATGGTGGTGAAAACTAGTTAGAACCATAGATATCTCAAGCGAATACTCTTAAAAGTCGAACATTTGAGAATTTTCAAGTTACTACACTAAGACCTAAATTTGAGCTAAAGCCTCTTCCTTAACCTCTACCAAGTAACAATAAACATTAACATTTAGAATTTGTAATATGGATATACCAACTCTCTAATCAACAAAATTAGTTGTTTTTGTATCAATAAGACCTTCAAAACTTCGTCTACATAGAACATTACAAGCAAACTCCTCTAGATTTAGATTTTTCCTATAAGATAAGTCAAGTTAGCAGTACCTTAATCATGCAATTAAATATATGGTTAGTTTCAAATATGGACAAGGTTTAACCAATATATATCAAACATACAAAATTTCCAAGATATGTATTTGTTAGAATTTTATATGAACATATTAACTTGGGAATTATATCAATGATAGATCAAGAAACCAAAATGCATATAAGTGGAGAAAATATTTCACTAGGAATCAAAACATCAACCAAGCATATTAATTACATCATTAAATTAAAAAAAACAACCAATGTGTATGATCAAACAAAGTAAAAGATCCAAAATTTCTACTTCTTGAACATCTAAAAAGAAAATTGAATTTATTGAACTAATCGAAACCCAATTAGAATTAGACCCTCGTGTCTTTAATAATGACACTAAGAAAAGAAACGATCTTGGTCAGGCAACAAGAAAAGAGAGAAGTTCAATTCACAACGTGATCAAATAAACCCAAATTCACAGTCTTCATCTTTGATTTACCCCAAAAGAATACAGACCTAGGCAAGTATTCTAGCCACAATAGAAAATAGCAAAGTACTAAAAAGTGAGAGGATTGTAAGACCATCCTTTGGTGATCTTACACAAGAAATAAACAATAATATGTTAATTTATTATCACTTCCTCAGGCTCAACCTAAAAGTATTATCAACAGACGTTAAACACACAAAAAACTGATTTATTATCTCAAGAATTTGGAAAATTTTACGGGGATCGCAAACAAGAACTAAAAATGAGCGTCAAACAAAAATAAAATATTTTAGGAACTTTGTTGCTTCCTTGAATCCTAAAAACGAGTAAAGTCATCGTGAATGGAGGTAGTTAAAAGGTGAGGAGGAGTTTTTACTTAAAAAACAATGGCGCAAGAGTGATTAGAAGCTGAAAAAAGAATGAAGTTTCATATAGAACGTGAAGAAGTAAAAGAGAGCACAGAATCATAAAAAAGTAAATCCGAAAGTATACTAGTCACTTTGAGATGAAGATTTCAACCCACTCTGCACGTTCTTCCTATAATTGCCCAAGTAAATCCCCACTCTGCACGTTCTTCCTTTCATTGCCCATGTCGTATATGTTTCCTTGGTTATTATATATAAACTCCTCTTTTCCGTCTTTTTGTAATGCTTCTTTTGCCTTTCACATTTGTTTTTCTTCCTGTCAAAGAAGACTGCAGAAAAAAGAAGGAAGGGAAGCAATAATTACTATAGTTACTAATTTTTTATTTGCTCTTCCAAATTCAAGAAAAAGTCGGTTTGGTTGAATTTCTAATTTCTTTTTTTATTTTTTTAGTTTCTTCTAATTTCCATTACCTATTCAGCCATAAAAATTTAGATTTGAGTTTTTTTTCTCATAATCTAATTTATCATTAATTAATACAATTTAATTAGTTACTGTTACTTACTATTAAGAATTATGTTATTATAGTTTAATTATCTAATTTACTTTAATTTTTGTAATTATTTGACATTTTATTTTTTAAAAATATTTTAAAATCTGATAATTATTTAATTGATATATTTTGAATAAAAGTAAATAAATTTTAAAATATTTATTTATGGAATAATTTTTGAAATATCAAGTATTTAATTTCAATTAATGCACTATTTTTATTAATTGTAAATTTTATTATAAAATTTACAATTTATTTATTTATTTTTTGATAAATATAATTTATAAAAATATTTTTAAAAAATAAAATAAAAACTAAAAACTGTAAAAAAAATGAGAAGTGAAATTAAATGGCTCCTATAGAAGTACTTTCTCTATATTTCATTTTAGAGAAATGAAATGGAATTAATCAATAATCGTTATTGACAAAATGTCATATAACAACCATAACAAGGGTTGACCACAATGTAAGACTATGAAAGTTAGTGAGCACTAATGCATATTACTAGGCAACTTACTAACCAATGCAACCAGGATTCAACACTAATGCATATTAAATGGTTTATATTTTTCTTTTTCCGGTTTTAGTTTCTGTTTTTTTAAAATAAAAACAATTTTCTATATTAATATCAATGTAGTTGTATTTTTATTACTATTCATAATCACATATTAGATAAAATTTAAAGATAAAATTTTTAATTAATTAAATTTATTCTAATTTCTTATATAATATTTATTAATAAACCATCAATAAAAATTATTTAGTTTTATTAAAATAAATAATTTAGAGAATAAATTTTAATTATAGAATAAATTTTAATTTTAATATATTTTAATTGTTAAATCAAATTTTATTTGAAATTTATATATTTTAAAGATATTAAATTTAATTATATTCAGTAATAACTATTAAATTAAATTTATTTAATTTAATTGCAAAATTAAATTAAATTAAATTATTCATAAATTTATTAATAATTAATTAAATATAATATTAAATTAAATTATTTATAATTCTTACTAAAAATTAATGTATTAAATAATTAAATAATACTTATTTGGTTAATAATCGATCATATTATCAAAAAACAAAAAAAGCACTTTTTGTAGTTTTCATAAATTTTAACTAATACAAAAAAAAATCAAACAAATATAATTTTTAACTCAATTTAAAAGCACATAAATAAAAATAAACATGCCGTAACGTTTTTAGAAGGGAAGTTATTAATACCTTTAAGCCATAGAAACCGGTAGTAGTTCTCATCTTAAAAGACGAGGGATACCCAATGGATAGATTAACATCCCATCAATTTATGTTATTACGAATTTAAAACCTTCTTTTTTTAAAATAGAGGGACCTGCCACTATCTTTTGGATGTACATTAGATAAATTTCTGGATTAACGCAATATCCTCAAAATCATATCAATCAGGTATTTCACACTAAGGCAAGCCTTGTACAAACAGATTTGATCGAAAGAATGTAGGTATGGAGACTCAAACACAGGATTTTTGGCCCTATATCCTCCACTCCACCAACTCGACCATCCTATTGGGGCCCAAAAATAGGATAACTCTTTTTCCAAGTTTACTAAAAAAAAATCTACTCTACTAATCATCAAAATCTATTCTAGTTTTTTAAAATTCAAAATTTTGGTATTTTCTATTTATATATAATTGAAATTATTATATAGTTATTTTCCAAAAAAATTATTATATAGTTAAAGTCTCAATTATTGTTAGTTACAAATCTCATTAGGAATTTCATGCTCTTGGAAAATTTTGATTTTCTTAATATATGACAATAAGAAGTAGTTAATAAATAACTAATTTTTAATTTAAACTCAAATAAATATTTCAAAATAAATGCTTAACTAAGACTTCATACATTTGAATTTCATACGGCTAGTTATTAAATAGTGTTTTAATGTAATATTTTTATTTTAGTTCACAATGATAAAACTAGATTCATAATTTAAAAAGACAAATACACATAATTAGGTCATAAAAATTATATTACTTAATTATATCCCAAAACTTAAGGCATATTTATGTCTTTGCACTTTTAACTAGAATTTGATGAATTTGAATTTCACCGGGAAAGTTATTAAATAATGTATTTTAATGTAATCCTTTTATTTTGGTTCAAAACAATATAGTTAAATTAAAAAATTAAATATTAGTACACATAATTATGTCATGAAAATTATAATACTTAGTTATTTCTTATATATATATATATATATATATATATATATATATCTAATATAGTTAAAATGAGTTGTTGTCGACCTTTTTTTAGTGTTAATAGTAATAAGATGATTGAAGAGTTTGTGAAGGTTCTTCGTTTGGAATATAATAGTTTTTGTTTAAATTGGTCTTTCTTTGTAATTGGTTTATATTTATTTGAATAATACAAATGTGCTATTGTTTACTTACTTTCTTCTCTTTGAGGCATGCATAAAACTTTTTCATTATGAGGTGTATATTAAATTTTTATTTTAGATTTCTATATTTTATTTGAAAACTCATACTTTTGGACATGCATAGTCTAGATACCAAAAAGTAACTTAAGCAAGTGGTGTTTAGGATGGCGATATTGAAATATGACCTTTATATATCATAGATGCATGAATTAAGGATGAGTGCATATTGCATTTTACTTTAACATATAAGGTCTATTGATACGAACTTAGTTAAACATAAAATATAGGGAACCTATGAATAAGATTGAAATTTACTAAGAAAGCGAAATTATATGTATGGGGAACAAACATGTTGATTATAAGAAACCAAGAACTAAGTTGATCAAGTATTTTGAACACCATAAAGAATCAATTCTTTGATAACTTCTGAAATTTAATAAAGAAAAAGAATAAAGTATTTACATTTCTCAAAAATAGCACCTCATCCAATTATATTTAAAAGGCTCCTTAAATAATATAAAATTAAAGTTTCAGTAATAAACATGGGCTAGAATATGACCGTATACTTTGAGTGCGCCCAATACTAGAATTTTGACACCAAGTGACATAAGCTCTGTTTTACTATGTATAAGATTATTTCCTTAAAAACTGATCTTTGAGAATATGACCTAGCATATTCTTGCATGTAAAGTTGTGCTTAACTTGCTCTTTATCTTCTCATGTCTAATGAGGAATATAGGCTACAACGAAAACATGTATCAGGCTATGTTCAGCCAATGATAAATCTTATGCATCCAAATCTTTGCTAACCTTAGCTTAGATCATGTTAACTAGTGCTTGATCTTTGGATTTAATAAGTCACTTAAAATAGTTTTCGGCATAAACTTTCAAGTTATATATATATACTTGAATCATTTCATTCAATAACTCTTTAACCTTCTTACTTCTAAATCTTATGATTGGCCAATTATACATATGCAATAAATCTTTTTCTTAGCTAATTTCACTCACATAATTCTCTTCTTCTTAAAAGGATTTGACCTCGACTAGTTACCTATATCAAAAGAAGAAAAATTAGAAACATTAAATGTAACAATAATATTATACTTACCTAGAATCTCTAGCTTATAACCATTATAATTGAACCTCTTAAAGACTTGAAATGGACCATCCACTCTCAGTTGTAGCTCAGAACGACTCTACAATAGAATATTTTTCTTCCTTATATGAACTCAAATATAATCACCAAGTTCAAAATTTTAACTCTTTTTCTATCCTTGTTAGCTTCGGTTGTATATTTCTCATTCTTCCTTTCTATTTAATGCATTACATGTTCATAAAGTTGTTTCACTAGCTTAACTTTCTTCTTTCCATCTTAACTAAATCTTGCATTAATAGTTACAGGGAATAAAGAGATATTAGACTAAAACTATAAATAGTCTAAAACGGTGAATGAACAGTAGATTAATGCGCACTCTTACTATATGTAAACTCAACAAACAGTAAGCAATCATCACAATTATTTAATTTCCTTAAAATTATATTGAGAAATAAAATAGTGAAGTCATATTTACTCTTTACATGCTTATTATTTTTAATAAAGTATAGGTAAAGATATATATAGTCCATATGGTAGAATCCTATGTTTAGCCGTTCTACAAGTAATATACTATACACTTTCTCCACATCACGTCTCATCTTAGGCCAATAAAAATAATCATATAACATTTCTAATTTCTTTCTAACACCAAATTGACATATTAAACCTCCATATGACTCAAACATATAATAAATAGGCACATGTAATTTATTTTCACAAAACAAGCAACAATTATGCTTATAAAAATTACTAATTGCCCCTTTTTCACATGTCAAATATATATTTCCAATTCATTTTCATTAAAATATAATTCATTAACATATTCCGATCTTGGCAACTTTGCATTCAATAAGTGAAAATAAATTTCTTTTAAGATAATGCATTAGCAACCACATTCTCTTTAATATTTTATACTTGATAACATACAAAAAGGTCTATCAATATATAAGATGATAAATCTACTTTTACAGGCTTTTTAATAAAGGTAGAAATAATAAAATTTCCTTGGACAATCTTAGCTCTTCTGAGCAGCACCATAGCTTTACTTATTATCAGCGTATCATAGGAGAAGAAATTAGCGGAGCTTTAAGGAAGATGAAGAGTAGAAGGGCAGTACGATGTGATTAGTTACCCATAGAGGTGTTAAAGAGCCTAAGAGAAGACAATCTTACTTGGTTAGCCAGGCATTTTAATATGATCCCTAAGTCCACCAAGACGAATGAGTAGAGATTTAGCACATTGAGCCCTCTCTATAAGAACAAAGGGGACATCCAAAGTTGTAACAACTACAAAGCCATCAAACTACTTAGTTATACTGTGAAGTTATGGGAGAGGGGGATTGAGAAGAAAGTGAGAAAATATGTAGCTATCTTGAAGAAATAATTTAGTTTCATGCTAAGGAGGTCTATACCAGAAGCTATACATCTCCTTAGAACCTAAGGAAGTCATGTAGAGGTGTTTAGAAGCTAAGAGAGTTTTTTGGCCTATATATGGGTTATTAGGAATATGTATGAAGGAGTTAAGACTAGAGTAAGGACTAAAAGAGTAGATATAGAGCATTTTCTATTGATATTGGGCTACATCAAAGATCCTTGTTAAGCCCCTTTATATTTTTAGTAGTTATGGATGAGCTTACCAAGAATATTCAAGGGGACGTGCCTTGGTTTATGTTTTTTTGTATATGAAATTATTTTAGTGAATGAAATAAGCAGGCTGTTAATGTCAAGTTAGAACTTTGGAGGGATACACTAGAGTTAAAGGGCTTTAAATTGATAAGAACTAAGACTAAGTACATAAATTGTAACTTTTTGAGTCACATGGTTGCATTAGATATGGGGATCAAAGGTGGTACAAAAATTATACTATAAAAGGATGGATTCAAGGACCTTAGATCCATCATTTAAAGTAATAATGATATAATTCATTGTATCAAATTAAGGTGGCTTAAATAGAAAGGCGACTCAAGAGTTTTATTTGACAAGAAGATAATAGTCAAGCTAAAAGGTAAATTTCACTATTTAACAATTAGGCTAGCCATGCTCTATAATGTAGAGTATTGATCCATCAAATAGGTGCATAGTTATAAGTTAATGGTGGCAGAGATGAGGATACTCTGCTGAATGTATAACCTTATAAGAAGAGAAAAGTTCAAGATATAATGGTAAGAGACAATTTGGGGTGGCTAATATTGATAGTAAATTGAAGGAGAAAAGACTTAGGTGGTTCAGACATGTTAAGAGGTGATATCCTAGCATTCCAATGAGAAGATGTAAGAAAATTGTACTTAGGGATTATAAAAGAAGAAGAGGAAGACCCAAGAAGAATTAGGGAGAAGTGATCATAAATGATATGGCCCTATTAAAGCTTACCGAGGACCTGGTCCTTTATAGAAAACTTTGGCAAATAAGGATATAGTTAGAGGACCATACATAATGAGGTCTTTCTCTTTTCATAAGCCTTTTAAACCTTTTCCTTTGATTCTTATGTTCTTTAATTAGCTTGAATAATTTTATTTGTAGCATTTACTCCTTCAGTTATTTTATTTTTTACTCAATTACTTGTTTGTTTTATTAACTTATTTATTTTCTCTTTTGTCTGTTTATTTATTTATCTACTTTTATCTTTATTTTTTTTATTTTTTAATTTTAATTTTAAGTTTAATTTTTATTTATATAGTTATTTGTTTATGTATTTGGCTATTGTTTGCTTTCAACTATTTCCAAAAACTTTTTTCTTGTGGGTTTATCGAAAACAACCTCTCTACTGGTTAATGATAAGGCTGTATACTTCTATACCTCTCTATATCTTGCATCTTAGTGGGATTCCTACTGAGACGCTATTATTGTTGTTGTTGTTGTTGTTTTAATTTTAACATATGAAAAAATGTTAATTAATTCCATCCATCTATCATGATGTTTTTTTAACTTACCATACCCCTCATATGCTTCAAAATTCATGGTCAGTATATACATTAAACTCTTTAGGCAATAGGTAATTTTACCCTATCTCTAATGTTCTCATTAATGCATAAAGTTCTTTTTTTATAAGTTCGGTGGTTCAAGGATGCTTTATTTAGTTTCTCACTGAAGTAAGCTATTGCTCTCTTTTCTTGCATTAGAAACAACTTTAATAACTATTCCTGAAATATCACATTCTTTCTAAAAAAATTTTGTAAGTTAACTAATCCTAACAAAGATCCACAATACATTCTTTAATAATATTGAATATTTACTCTTATTCCCTATTCTAATGAAATTCTATGAATTTCTTGATAGTTTCAGTAAGTGGCATAATAACTATTCTAAAATCCTTAACAAACCTTTAATAAAAACTATCCTGATCATGAAAACTTCTTACCTCAATTATTAATCTAGCTCTTAGCCATTTCTTAATTACATTTACCTTTTACTCATCTAACTCAATACCTTTTACACTAACAACATAAGTAAGAAATGCAATCCTTTTCATGAAAAATGTACACTTTTTAATATTATCATATAGTTTTGATGTTCATAGTATATCAAACACACATCTCAAGTAATGAATGTTCTTCTAAATTTTTACTGTAACCTAAAATGTCATTAAAATAGAAAAATATAAATCTTCCTTCATATATATACAACGAATAATTCATCAAGCATATTATCTATCTTAGGAATTGGATGTCTATGCTTTACTATTATATTATTGATATTTGCTTATGAATGCATACAATACATGATTCACCAATCTCATTAAATTACTAAATGTTTTAGTGATGTATGTTAGGCATACATTATTTTAGCACTATTTTCATGGCATTTTGATTGTATTTAGGATGATTTTGAAGGATTGTATACTTAAATTTAAGAAGTTTAATTATTTCAAGTCTTATTTCTGCCCGTATAAGGAAATGAAGCAAAAGTGAAGAAGAATTGTATCGAAATAAAGCAATTTTGGAAGATTTGGAGAATTATCATAGAACATGATATCATACATGGACCTTTGACAAGGGTTGTGTTACAATATGGTTGCTTTTGTTTCTCCAACACAACCTATGTGCATCCTATTACCCCTTGGATGAAGAATATGGTACATTACATAGTCTCATATATGTACTTGTCTTGTATTGATATTTTTGAAGAAATTTATAGAGGACATAAACAACTATATGAACCCATGCTTAGGGTCATGTATCTTATTAAAAATTATGAATTTAGGTTTTAATAAGAGAATAAAGTAGAAAACAGGAGTTTTTTGACTAGAAACCAAAAAATTCACTTTGAAGTTATTTTTCATTAGTCTTGATCAAAAGTTCACCATTCTTTGGAGATAAAGGAAGGATTTAACAATTCTTTGGGATTTCAAAATTCAAGAAAATGACTTCTTTATGTTGTTTTCTTTATTTTTTTATTGATATTCTTTTGGTGATTATGAAAAATAGGGTTATAAATTTAGGTAGAAAGAACTTACGATGTGAAATACCTTGATTTATTTTTTTGATTAAATGAAATCCTAGTTTTCTTATTATTATTCATGCTTTTATATTAATTGAATTGAAGAAGCAAAATTGTAAGATTCATCATTAGATTCATGCATTGAGATTTGAGAGATGAGATGTAAGTTTAGGTCATAGTATGTATAAAGAGGGATGAGTGTAAGCTATTCTAGAGAAAGCCACAAAATCTTCCTAGGTTAGGATAAAACATATCAAGAGAGTTCATAGTATGAATTAAAGAATTCTTAGGTTGTCTAAATTCAAAAAGAATTTTGGTTAATTAAACTTTAAATAGAGATTAGATGTCTTGAGAGACAATATAATTTAAGTTAGAATAATTCATTAATCAAAGGTGAAATTGAATTTAGTAAAGTCCTAGGGGAACCTAGCCTAAATCTAGTTAGTTCATAATTTTGTATATTCTTAATCATTGTTTTACTTTAGTATTAAGATTTGTTCTCTATTTTATTTTCATTATTCATTCATTTATAATGGTTAATCTAGCATGTTAAGGTTGTGAGTAACGAGTAGTTAACTGACAATGCTTATGGGATTGTTCTATACTCGTTAATGCTAGCTAAAACTATACTATGCATTGTTGGTAACATAAATAGAAACAAGTTTTTGGTATTTTTGATGGGATTAGGCATTAATATATGAAACTTTAAAAACTAATCATACTAGATCTTTTTGTTACTTTTATTCTATTTTATTTTTGTTATTCATTTAGTAACTTTTTCTTTATTCTTTCTCTTTTACAAATCACTTCTTGTATGCTCAGTCCTGAAGATCCTAAAAGTCTTATTGGGCTAAACCCTGAAATCGAGAGAACTTTGCACATAAGAAGAAGACTTCAAAGGAGAATAGAATATTAGGAAGCAAAAGATGGTTATAGGAAATATAAGGTTATTAAAAACTTTTCCCTACCAAATGCCCAAGGAATCAACTTATGATAAGGCCTAGCATGAAAGCTATGAACTTTAACTTAAAGCCCTCCTTATTATTTATGGTGTAGTAGAATCAATTTAGAGGTTCACCATATAAAGACCTTAACTTGCATCTATCTTTATTTCTAAAGTATTGTCATATATTGATGTTGAATGACGTGTCTTATAATGTCATAAGCTCTAATTATTTCCTTTCTCTTTTAGGAATAAAATTAGATTGCTTTTGTAGATCCTACCAGGTCAATCACTGTTTGGGATCAACTCTCCCATGCATTCTTAGAGAAATATTTTCCTTTAAATAAGATTGCACAAATAAAGAATCAAATCACCACCTTTATCAGAGGGAAAGCAAGTCTTTATATGAGTCTTGGTAAAGACATAAGGAGTTTTTAAGGTCATATTCAAATCATAAAATGATATACAGCACTAAAATATCTACAGATTCCATTATTGGTAGAGCCCTAATGAATAACAGGATCTCTTTGATTAAGGATATGGCCTAAAATTACTATTAGTGGTTGAATGAGAGAGCCACCCCTAAAAAGATTCTAGATAAGTATGATCTAGATGCCTTAAATCTTCTAACTGCTAAGGTAGACACTTTTTGTCAGAAATTTGATCATATGAATGTTAATGTTATTAGTCTTACTAATGATGTTTGTCACATTTGTGGATGCCTAAGACATTTAGCTACAATTTTTCAATTAGGGAACTAGTTTGTATATGAACCTTCTTTGGACCATGATAACTTTACTAATAACCCTAACCGGAAGAATGATTCATTTTCAAATATCTATAATCTTGGTTAGTGGAACCTTCTTGCCTTTTCCTATAGAAATAGGTTTAAACTTGTACCTTAAAATATTCCAACACCAAGTTTTTAGCTTAGATCACTTAATATTCCCCCTAGAAAAAATCAAACTTAAAATTCCTTCTAGGGAACACCACCAAGGCTAAGCAAAACAAAGAATTGAGGAGGATATTAGGAAGTTCAACTCTAAGGTGGATTTGGTTGTTATCTATAACATGATGCTTGGGCCTCAAATAGCTTGGCATGCTAGTGCAATTATTAAACCACTTGGTTAACTACCTAGTAAGCTAAATAATCCTAGGGAATACTATAATGATGTGACGTTGAGGGGTGATGAGCTAATTAAGAACCCTAGGTTAGAGAAGATTGAAAGTGAAGGAGACTAGGGAAGGCACGTCACTATTAGAAAGGAGAACAAGTTTGAAGAAGTAAAAGAAGAAAGAGAAGTGCCTAGATACATTCCTCTTACACCTTATAAGTCGCCTATATTATTGCCCTAAAGATTGGTTAAGGCAAAGTTAGATAAGGAATTTGAGAAATTTCTTTCTCTTCTTTAAAAATTTTATATTAATATTTCTTTATTGACTTTTTAAAGAAAAATCCTTCTTATGTCAAGTTCTTAAAGGAGAATTTATCCAAGAAATTAAGGCTTAAGGAGTATGAAGTGTGACACTCCCTTACCGTAGGGTACGCACCGGGACGCCACTAGGTCATTCCAATACATATCCTATGATAAGGGAGCGCTACTTGCAATCACTACAGTTACTCCACATGGCATCACATCAATTTGAATAATAAAACATTAGTTGTAAACCATAAAATTTTTAGTATCAAACTCTTCCTCATTTCATTGATCAAAATCAAAAGTTATACATCATCCCATAATGTACTGTCTGTACATATCTGTACATAAAACCCAAAAACCTAATACAAGATACTACATGAAAGAGGAAGAATACATCAAAACTATCTAGGTCATCCCAAAAGTCCCAGCTGACCGACCTGTGAGCCATAACCTCTCTCGCCAAGACGATCTACACGGCCAGAAAAAGTCTCTCTGGAGCTAGGAGTCTACTCTCGGTCCTGAAAAATATGTTGCAATTTTGGGTGAGTTTGCGAACTTAGTGAGGTAACCATCATCGATGGTCCACTCAATTCATGCAACACATTAAGCATAGTACAATTATCCACACATTAAAC
>JAOTAY010000007.1:19722997-19737666 GCA_025629805.1 Erythroxylum baracoense
AACAATTTAACTCCAATTTAAAAATGATTTATCCAACAAGATCACAAAATTTATTCAATTCATGCTTACTAAAATAATTAAAAAAATTCGGGGCCAAACAATAAAATTGTTCTTAAGTTATTTAGACTGTTTTGGTGTGTACTGAGTTCTATTTGCGATATATGTTTCTTCTGCTCACTGAGTACATAGTGTACTCACCCCCTCCACTTCCCAACCATGCAGGTTAATTTGTGAACTTAAAGCTCTGAGTAGTTCGTGCAGTCTTTTGACATATTTAAGGCATTATCGGACGTAGGTAGTCTCTATTTTGTTCTTTTATTGTATAGTGGATCATGATTATGTTGACATCCTTTAAAGATTTTGTAAATTGACTATTGACTATCTTATGGTTTGTAAATGACTTATATGGGAACTTTTATGCTGTCTAAATGTCTTTCTAAAAGATATTCAATTAGCATTGCATAGTCTGGTTACTGTGAGTATTCTTAGCCTGGGTATGCGGCAGTTGTCATAGGCCCGATGTGGTTCCAAGTCGTGACAATTAAAATGGTATCAGAGCTAGTACCCGAGCCGATGTGCTAGCAAAGACGTTGGCCTCCAAGGGGGTGGATCCAGGTCTGTGTGCCAGCAAGGGCATTGAGCCTCCAAGGGGGATGGATCCAGGCATGTGGGCCAGCGAAGACGCTGGGCCCCCAAAGGGGTGGAATGTTAGATTCCCATATCGATTGGAGAGGGGAACGAAGTAGGCCTTATAAGGCTATGGAAACCTCTCCCTTATAGACACGTTTTTCAGAGCGAATGTGCGGGAAGAACAAAACTGTGAGGACTTGGCTGGGTCAAGGCCCAAAGAGGACAATATTTATGAGCGGGTGGTCTAGGGCTGTTACAAATGATATCAGAGCTAGTACCCAGATCGGTGTGTCGGTAAGGACGCTGGGCCTCTAAGGGGGTGGAATGTTAGATTCGCATATTGATTGGAGAGGGGAACAAAGTACACCTTATAAGGATATAGATACCTCTCCCTCAAAAGACACGTTTTCCTAAGGGTGAGAAGAGCAAAACCGTAAGGGCTTGGCTAGACCAAGGCCCAAAGTGGACAATATCAGTAAGTAGGTAGTCTGGGCTGTTATAGATTTGATGCTTAATTTAAGAAGATTTGTTATTTGAGGTCTAGTTTATACCCATAGAAGGAAAGGAAGTAAAATTGGAGAAAATTAGATTTAATTGGAGTAATTTTGGAAGATTTAAAGAAGTACCATATACACAGCCCTGTATGAGGGCTATGGTATAATACGGTTGCTTTTATTTCTCTAGTGCACCCCACATAGCTCGTGTTACTCTTTTAGATTGAAGAACACAATACACATATATGGTCTCATGTATTTACCTATATTGGAATTAATATTTATAGAAAATATGACCAACTAAAGGTTTGGGGATATATAGCTTATTAAAAACTAGTTTCAAGGTTTAACAAGAGAAGAAGGTAGAAAAGATAAGTTCTTTAACCAAGAAACAAAAAAAAGTGTCACTTTGAAGCTATTTTACAATAGTTTTGATCAAATGTTCACCATTCTTTAGAGATAGAGGAAGGATTCAATATTTCTCTGGAGATTTATCTTGTTTTCTTTATTGTTTTATATTAATATTCTTTTTTTCATTATGAACTAATAGGGATATAAATTTAGGTAAGAAGAACCTAAGATGTGATATACTCTAATTTATTCTTTGAGTCAACAAAATTCTAATTTTTTATGATTTATTTGTGCTTTTATATTGATTGAATCGATGATGAAAAAGTAGAAGATTCATTATCATATTCATGCATTGGGATTATAGAGATGAGATGTATATTTAGGTCACAACATGGATAAAGAGAGTTAAGCATTAGCTATTTAATAGAAAGTTGCAAGATGTTTTTATGTTAGGATAAAACCTACTAAGAGAGTTCATAGAATCAATTATTCGTAGATTTTCTAAATTCGAGAGGAATTTTGGTCGATTAACCTTTGAATAGGGAATGTCTCATAGAGAATATGATCTAAGATAGGAACTCTTATTGATCCAAGAAGTTAGAACAATTCATTAATCAAAGATGATATTGAATATAGAGAATTACTGGGGGAACCTGATCTAAATCTAGTTAATCCATAGCTTGGTATATTCTTAATTATTACTTTTCTTTAGTATTTATATTTATTATTTATTTTATTTCCCTTATTCATTCATCTATAATGGTTGATCTACCTTATTAAATTCATCATATAAATCATCTAACCTAGGAATTTGATGTTTATACTTCACCGTTATATTGTTTATAGCCCTATAATCAACACACATCTACTAAGTATCATGCTTCTTAAGCACTAGAAGCACTAAAACTGCATAAGGTCTCATATTTTTTTTCTGAAGTATCATTTTGCCATTAGCTCCTTTACTTACCTTTAAAGCAAATTTTTCTCCTCAAGATTGCTCCTATCAATGGGATTTTAAGAATTATAACCCTTGCTATAAAACCAATTTAATGCTCAATCCCTCTATTAGGTGGTATATAGGAACATTATCATTGAACACACCCTACTTACGCAACAAATAAAAAATAACGTCCCAATAAGAACATCATCATTAAAGACATCCTCATACTTAAGGAACAAATAAAAAATAATACTAGGAAGGGATATATTACGTTCATTAATATTAAGATAAGTCTTTTTGTATAAAAGTACAATCATAGTCTAGTAATTGTAAAAAGTACTCTAAATATCACTTTTTTTTTGCATAATAATTCACTTGCTTCTTTGTTTTTCTCACCACTAAATATTTTTTTTTCTTTTGAGCTCTCACTCTCTCTCTTTTTCTCTCTCACTATTATCTTCATTCTCTTTTTATAATTTCAATTACTCCTTATAGACCTATTTAGGTATTAAAGGTATAAGCGTAATTGACTCATCCTTGACAAAGGTACACCTATTCTTAAGCAATCATATATAAATCTTATATCATATTACAATGACCTTCCTAATAGAATGTGTCTAGCTTGCATAGGTACTACATCACTTAATACCTTATCTTGATATCTCCCAATAAAAAAAATCATAACTTATTTGTTCATATTAATCTCTCTACATTCATTAAGGAATTAAAGTTTATATGATTTTAAGGGCTTTATAGTAGACAAACTCTACTCTTTATAATAATAGTTCTAGCTATATTAGCTCACCTTCATCTATTAGTGGTTATACTACAAAACTTGTCATGTTATATGGTTTTAGGGTGCTTTATAGTAGACAAACTCAACTTCCCTATAAGATTAGGGTTAGGTATATCAATATAATTTCCTCCATCAATAATCATACTATAAACCTTATTATGAATGTGGCATCTAGCATGGAATATGTTCTTCCTTTGCGACTATAAGTTATCTTACTTGATTTAAATACTTAAGGCTCTCCTAGTAACAAGCACGTCAGCTTCAATAACAAACTCAACACCATCATTAGTTGATATAACTAGCCTCGACAAGGAGGTTCAACAACATAAAACTACTCAACAAGACAAGCTTTCTATGTCTAATGGACCAATTACTTGTAAAAGCTTCAAAGCTCAAGCAAGCTATACAAGGATTTGTTTAAGGCTTAATCACATCTCAAATTCATGATAAGGCCAAGACATTCATGGAGGAACACCAAAGCATGGCAAAGCTTGAAATTTTGTTAAGGGAGGCGTGAAGAGGCTAGTACTTAGCCAATTTTGAAGACAATATCAATATCTCTTATAAAAAGGGCTGATTGTATTATTTGGGCTTGTAATTTAGTTGCTTTTATTTAGTTTAAGTTTTGAACTTATTTTATGGCTGTTTGTATTAAGCCCATTGTTTGCTTTAAAAGTTTAGGTCATCTTATTTTCTACAATATAAATAGAATGAGATGAGGGATGTAATAGAACTTTTGCGTCATTTGATTAATGAAATTTCCATAATTTGGATTTCTTCAAGAGAGGTGTGATTGCCTCCTTGGTTACTTCAAGAAATTAATTTGCAATAACAAGTACTTGCAATGTGAATTAGTTTATGATTTCTTTAGGATTGAGTCTCAATTTACGAAATTGGGGTTTGATCTAGCATGTTCTTGGGATAGAAAGTTGGGGTAATGAACCAATAGAATAGGGGGGTTTCAAGAACTTAGATTTCTTGGTTCCGTAGCATTAGTAAAAACATCAAGAGTTGGAATCGATCCATTTTCATATAAATGACTCTCACTATCCACATACTTATCTTCGTTTATAATCATAACTATTTTATTTAGACATTAAAATTTAATAAGCCATGTCCTAAAAAAGAAAATATTTAATATGTATATTTTGAGAGGGTTGAGAATCAATTTTATCTCTTACCTTATTGTAGGCATCCTTCTTAGATTTAGTTAGCCTAACTTTTGCTTTAAAAGAACTCCTATCATCCTTTTGTAAATTAAGCTCATAAGAATTAATATGACTATTTTGGTAATTTAATACTTATTTACATTTTAGTTTCCTCTCCACCATTTTAGGCATATATCCAATCTCTTCCAATTCAACATAGTTTTGTAGCTGTACCACATTAGCTTTATCTATTTAAACCACTTAGAAAACTTGTTATAGTTGCTTCTTTGCCTCCTTTGCATTGACTTAAGCTATGACTACTTGTATCTCAATATGATAATCCTTCACACTTTTTTATCCTTAAGAAAGACTTTATAATTTCTATTACAAATCTTTATAATAATGGATAGGAACAAATATCCTCATAGGAGCTTTCATGTTATTATAAGTCTATATATGTCACTCATGATTCATTCTCTCATTAGTTACCAATTGATTCCATCTAACAATGACATAACCATTAAACTATACCATATCTATCTATGTGTTTTTCTCTTCAAAGTAATTATGGAAATAAAAAATACTCTAAATAAGTTTTAAGGTTTTTTATACCTTTAAAGGAGGATATTTTAATCTTTAAACTACCAATATTCCTATTCACGTCATCTCAACCTCTAGGCTGCCTCTTAGGCTCCCATTCACATATAACTCTTCTTGTTGACCTAAGTATGCCCCTTTTAACCTCATAGGCTAATTCAACTTCATCAACATTATCATTCTCTTCATTAACTTTTAATAAAGGTTTTAGATTATGTCTATTATACCTACCCACATTAGGGACTCTAGGTTGTTTTCCCTATACAATTCAACAATGTGATGGAATTGCTTCTCCAATATGTCTTTCAAATCACTATACACTTATATAAAGATTATGTTATCATTTTCGTCTTTTAATGTTGAACCACCTCTAAAATACATATTTTAAAGCTGCAAAATGAACTTAATAAAGAAAAATCCTTATGTACTACGTTATATGTACACTCCTAAAAGATATAAAATCACTCATGTCTCACTCTTAATTAGATTTTCTTGATGCTAATCTTACATGCTCTTATATTTTACTAATCTTTGCTTCTTTGTTAAGTTCTTTAAAGAACTAAACATACTAAATCAAATATTTCAACTAGCTAAACATATCAAAATTAAGAGAACTAATGGTCAAAAGAAGCATAAGTCACGAGTTAATCAAGAAGTAAGAAAGAAATAAAAATAATTCAAGTGGACCAAGTTTCTAATAATTAAGATTTTGATCAATTTTAACCACAAGAATAACTAGAATTGAGTACATAATTGTTACTCTTTTTGGATCAATTTGTTTATAAAATTGTATCAATGCAACTTCCTTCTTTAAAATGGCATTAGGGTCATTTTAAATACCAGCCTAAACATTAGGAGTTGTTTCGCTCTTTTAGCCTTTTTCATTTTAATTGAATTCTTCACACATCTTTTACTTTGCAAAATTTATAAATAAAGTTGAAGTAAAAAATTTAATGATACACATTTTATAATTTATATTATTTTAAAAAATATGAAAGTAAAATAATAATCTGGTCGAAGAAGATTCTCTGATAGAAATAATTAAAAAAAGAAAGATAATTTCTTGTAGCTTATTAACTAAACATAACATTATATTCAATTGAATTTCATTTTATCAAAATCAAAACAAAGATGCATGACTTAGATTTGGAAACAAAAGAGTATCCAATAGTTACAACGCAAATATTATCATTTATATATCAAAAGGTATGATTGATATAAAAATTGAAACATTCAAAAGTCCTTAATGAATAAATTGCTAAATTATTGAATAACATGACATACAACAATTTAATTTACAGAAAATTAGTATCCTATGAATCATAATATTAAAAAATATGTATATATTAAAAATAAGCCCTTTTCTTTCCACTGAAATGTATTGAAAAAAAAAAAATCGAAACGAAATCAGAACTGCCACAAAAATATGTAGCAGTTTATAGCTCGTCGTCACTTGGAACCGACAAATCTCATCTATAGATTTGGGTTTGAACCCGAGTCGGTAAACTCAAATAACCAAGCCCAATTCCGGAGACCTCCACCGAACTATAAATACAAAAAACTCCACAAATCAATATTAGGGTTCTGAAATTTTCCATCAGAATCGCCATGGCCTGCACAATTGATTTTCGAAACCTCGATGAAGGCTTCGGCGGCAAGACCTACAAGCGTAAACGTCAAGAGGTCGAGGCCGCAATAGCTACTGCCACCGCCGACTCAGCCATGGAGGTCGACGACTTCGCGCTTCCGCCCCCAGCCAAAAGATCAGCTGTACCATCATCGGACGATCCGGATAAACCAGCGTTCGGAAAGCCGACATACGACGGCGTGATCGCCGGGAGAGTGTCAGGCCGTAAGTGGAAGCAAGCGAGGAAGCAGCGAGCGTCGGCGAAGCACGTTAGCGTGAAGGGAACAAGTTTCGAGGAGAGAGAGAGGCAGAAGGAGATAAAAAGAGCATATAGAGAGAGAATGAATGAGCTAAAGGAAGAGATAAGAAGGAATAAGGTTGAGAAGAGGAAGATGAGAGAGGAGAGGGAAAAGAAGAAGCAAGAGAACATATTGAGGTCAGGGACTAAGTTGCAAAAGATTACTAACCCCAAGACTTTGAAGAAGATTGCCAAGTCTAGAGACAGAAAGTTGCTTAAGGTTGTTCCTGATGATGTTGTCAACAACAAGAACAAGAAGAAATAAAAGATGTTGCTGCATTTTCTGTTTTAAGTTTGATATGCTGTAATTTTTTCATAGAGCAATGCAAGATTTTTCATTGGAACTTATCATGTTGATGGATTCTGTATATGGTATTAAATCATGTACGGATAATGGCATAAAGTGTTTTATGTTGATTTTTCACCAAAAATAAGTCAAAATGGATTGACAAGTTCTTGACTGCTGCAGTAAAGGCATGTAATAGATGTTAGGTTTTGAACCTTCTTGGCTGAAAAGTGAAAATATGATAGCTGCTTTCTTACATTTGGAAGCCCAGTGCATTAGACACGCCGCGTTTTGGTACCTCACTCACTGTTTGACAATGAATTGTTTTTACTTAACTTTTTTCTTTTTCGTGTATTCCTTACGTGATCCGTAACATAATTTACGTTCTTTGTGAGTATTTTTTGTTTCCAATAGTTCATTTATCCTTATCATAATTATAAAAGTTACAAATAAATTACAACATAAATCACTATTTTTCCTTTACAAAAATAAAATGGTAATTTTTATTTACTAAAATGAAAAAGTAACGAAAAATCTTCAATCTTATGGCATAATTTAGTAAGTATGAGAAGAGTTTGATCTCTAATGGGCTTAGCCAACTACTCTCTTTGATTTAGATTAAGTCCTAAAACTGATTCAGACTGCTTTTGATCTCAAAAACATGGTTGCTAAGTGATTACCATTCCAAGATTGTTTCCAACTGCTTATGGACTTGGAAACAATTTCGTTTTTTGAATTCTAAAACTAACACAAAATAAAACATGTACACGATTGTTTTGTACATATTATACAAAATAATAAGGAATTATTATTTTAGTTAAGGACTTATTTAATGCTTAGTTTATTATTCTTTCTAATTTAAGCAAATTTCCTAAAGTCTGCATCATAAATTACAAATATTTTTATATGATAATGGGAGTGATTTTTGTAGACTTTTCAAATGAGATGCTATTCAAAGGGTTTATGAATTGATGCTAAGCCCAATTCTAAAGCAGTTAAGGTGGGTCACCAATATAGAATTTTATGAATTTAGAGAGATAGAGAAGTTTTAGTTATGAAGAAATATCATCTATATCTTTAGGACTTAATGAGAAAGAGGAGGATCCTAACCTAGTTCATTATGCTGCTAGGTTAGAAGGGGAGGACTATAGAGCTCAATCTTCTCATGTTTTGAGTACCTGGGAGAAGGGAACCCTAAACCCTACCATCTAATAAGAAGCACCAAGACCTTGATTAAAAAAAATTTGTCTCCTCACTTATGTTTTGCATGTTTAGGAGAAAATAATACTTATCATGTTATTATTTCTTATTCTTTAGGTTCTATGTAAGGTTCTTTAAGAGCATAAGATGGAGATTGCATAGTCAATCTCAAACATTCAAGGAATTATTCTATATTTGTGTTACATCAAATCCTTAAGGAGGACAGCCATAAAAAAGTGTGGAGAACCAATGATGAATCAATCTAATTATAAAAGAAATTATGCACTATAAGGTAATTAAACTTTTAGATGCACGAATAATATACCATAATTTTATAGCTCATGCGTGAGTCCCTGTACAGTTTATACTCAAGAAAAGAGGTAAGATGGTGGTGAATAATAAGCAGGATGAGTTGATCATCATTAAGGTTGTCAATGGGTGAAGGATGTGCACCGATTATAGGAAGTGTAATGTTGCCATATGAAAGGACCACTTCCCTCTACTGGTCATTAACTAGATGTTTGAAAGGTTGGCAAGACATCATTTTATTGCTTCATTGATGGATGATAAGGATATAACCAAATCCTTGTTACACCAAAAGATTAAGAGAAGATAACATTTACATGCCCTTTTAACATTTTCACCTATTAAAGGATGCTCTTTAGATTATGAAATTCTCAATTCATTTCTAATATGTATGGTTATTATTTTCTTTGATATGGTGGAGAAATCAATCGATGACTTTTCTATTTTTGGTGCTTCTTTAATACTTTATTGTTTAATTTGAAACAGTTGTTACTAAGATATGCAGACACTAATTTGGTGTTTAATTCGAGAAAAATGTCATTTTATGGTACAAGAAAGAATAGTAATGGGATATAGGATTTCTAAACACAGGATTGAGGTGGATCGAGCTAAAGTTGAAGTTATAGAAAGATTACCACTCCCAAAATTAGTCTTTATAGTCAAGATTTTTCTTGTCCGTGCTAGTTTATATTAGCATTTTATAAAGTTTTTTTAAATTAATCAACCTTTGTGTCATTGCAAAAGGATGTTCTATATAAATTTATTAATGAGTTTCTTATTGCATTTAACATATTGGAGAAGGAACTAACTTCGGTTCCTGTCATGGTTGTACCCAATTAGAACCTCCCTTTTGAGCTAATTTGTGATGCTAGTAATTATATAGTAGGTACTGTTTTAAGCTAAAAATTGGATAACAAAATTCATATTATATATTATAGTAGCAAAGTTCCTAGTGAAACTTAGATTGATTATGTTACCACTGAAAAGGAACTTTTAGTTTTAATCTTTACTTTTAAAAAGATTAGATCTTATCTTATAGGTTCTAAAGTGATTGTTTATACTAACAATTTGGCACTAAAATATCTCTTACTTACAAAGGATGTTAAGCCAAGATTAATTCGTTAGATTTTTCTTTTATGAGAATTTTACCTAGAAATCATAGATAAGAAAGGGTCAGATAACTTAGTGGCATATCACCTATTGAGAGTGGAGTAAGAAGACCAAATGGATAAGGAACCTATGATTATCAATTTCTTGACAAGGGGTTTTCAACTATTCACCATAATAAGTCCAATCAATTTATAGATTTTTTGAACTTCTTTGTCTTTGAAATTGTCCCAGTAGATTTTCCCTATTATCAAAGGAAGAAATTTCTCCTAAAAGTTAAATCTTACTATTGAAAATATCCTTTGTTATCTTGAAGATGTTTTGATGGGGTTTTAAGAAGATGTGTACATGAGGAGGAAATGGAACAAATTCTACAACAATGCTTCTCAGCTCCGTATGATGGGCACCATGTTGTTAATTAAACCACTGCTAAAGTCTTATAATGTGGGTTTTGTCTGTTAAAAATTAATCCTTTGTGTGACTCATGTGTTAAAAGCTAAGGGCTTTAAAATTTTAATAAATGGACATTTGGTTTGTTATGATAGGAAGTTTTAAATTGACTTATAGATGTCAGTTTATTAAAAAGATTAAGGTTCTATCTTTACTTAACAATAATTTTTTTTCTTCTCACAAAACACCATCATGAAAGAAAGTGAGAAAGTTCAAAGAAAGAGACAGAAGGGGAGACAAGCTTATTAAAAATCATTTTTGCATCATTAAGCTTTGGACAAAGGTCAGTATTGATAAACTTTGTCTTTATATTATAATAAACTTATGATCATGATTGAATATTTGTAAGTTCTAGAAATTTCTAGTTCCTGTTATATTTATAAAAATTATGATTATATGTGGTATCATAGCATGGATATAAGAAATTCATAGTTCTCCATTAACGTAGATTTTTCATCATTAAGAGAACTTTACGAATCCTAATCTAAAATTTTGGAAAGCCCTAATGTTCATTTTTTCATGGATGTAATGATTTTCAAGGTTGATTTAATATCTAATGCCTGGAATTAGAAAAAAAAATGAGAAGAATGAAACTTGATGGTAAAAGTTTCCTAACGTCCATGCTAGAGGCTAGGAATAAAATCCCAATGCTGGCAAGCCCTGGCGTCATAACCAGCACTAAGCATTGGGAAATCCCAATGTTGGGCCATAATGCTAGCACTAAGCACTGGGATATCCCAACACTAGCTAGCCAGCAGCAAGCATTGGGAAACTTCAACATCGTTGGTCATTTTTTATTTTTTATTTTTTAATTATAAATATTATGTTTTAAATTTCGATTACGCATAATTTAGTATTTATTAATTGTAATTTTATGGGTAAATTAAAACTTATCATTATAGAATATTTTTGAAACCGCCTGCAGGTGGATTGTTTATTTTTATGGTTAATGAGAATGGATATAGGTAATGAATATACACAATTATTTGTGTTTTGATATCCAAAGATAATAAATATGTCTAGTTGGTGTATGTGTAATTATCAAATTATGTACATATGAGCATTATTTTGTGTTTTATGGTATATTAATGGATTGCCCAAAGGTAAACAATAGTATACAATTTATGAGAATTATTATGTATTATATGGTGTCTTAATAGATTGCCTAGAGGTGAATATTAATATACAATTTATGAAGTTTTTTAAAATTTGTGTGGTATGTTATTGTATGAATCAAAGCATTAATATTAAGTTTTAATTTCTTTCAGTAACTATTGCCATATATCTAAATCTTCCATCTGTTACGATGTTTAATGGACTAAACTTTTATAAGTGGAGTGAATAAATTAAGTTCTACTTAGAGTTTTGGACTTAGATTTGGCACTAAGAATTGAGAAACCTGATGCTTTGAATGTTTTGAGCACCAATAAGGAGAAAATCCATTTTAACAACTAAGAAAGATCAAACAGATTGATTCTAATGTATATGAAGATGGCAATCGCTGGTAATATTAAGTATACTCTTCCCAAAATGGAAAGTGATAAAGAGTTACTTAAGTTTCCATAATTATGCATTTGTGCTCCCAAACTACTGATAAGTTTCTTATTGGGAATCTTATAGGTACATTGACCACCATGAAGTTTGATGGATCACATACTATGCATGACCACATCATTGAGATGACAAATATTGCAACAAGACTTATGTCCTTAGGAATGGAAGTGAATGCAAACTTCCTTGTACAGCTCATCTTAAACTCATTACCATCTGAGTATGGTCCAATCCAAATGAACTATACCACTAAATAAAAATATAATGTTCATGAGTTGTATGATATGTTAGTTTAGGAAGACACTAGACTTATGAATCAAGGAAGCCACTATACTACCTATGTCAATAATCAAGGAGCTAGTAAGAAAGGTGGAAAGAATCATGACAAGTATATGAAGGGACATCTAAAAGTTAGTGGGGAATCTTCTCAGAACCACAAGAAGGAACATGATGAATGTAGATTCCATTTATGTAAGAAGGTTGGGCATTTTCAAAAGGAATGTTCTAAATGTAAGGCATGGTTTAATAAGAAAGGTAAGCCTTATGCTTATATATGTTTTAAAATAAAACTTGCTGAAGTTCCTTTTTTACACTTGGTAGATTGATTCTTATTGTACTAATTATATTTCTAGTAACTTGCAGTGATTCTTTAATGATCTAAACCACAAATTCAAATGAAAGATTTGTCTATATGGGCAATAGAATGAGAGTTCCAATATTAGGACTTATTGCTTATTCCTAGACATTGGATATTATTTGGACTTACGTGAAACTTTTTATATACCTAGTATATCTAGGAATTTAGTTTCTTTATCCAAACTTAATAGATCTGATACTCGTGCAAATTTGGTAGTGGTAGTTTCAGTTTGACAAATATAACCATATGATTAGTAGTGGTGTATTATGTTATGGTTTATAGAAATTAAACTTTGTTATTGTTTATGCTAAAATTTTATTGACTTTGAATCCTAATATTTGTATCAAATGTATTTTGATTAATGATAGATATGTTTACTTCTGGCATAAGCATTTGGGACACATTTCTAAAGAACAAATTCAAAGATTAGTAAAGGATGAAATACTTACTAAATTGGATTTTACTTATCTTAACATTGGTGTGGATTGTATTAAAGGTAAACAAACAAAACAAATAATAAAGAAATGAGTCATAAGAAGCCCTTAACTTTTTGAAATAATTCATATTGATGTATATGGTTCATTTAATGTGCCTACTTTCAATAAAGAGCAGGATTTTATCACCAGTGTAGATGATTATTCCTGTTACGGATATGTCTATTTGCTGAATGATAAATCTTAGGTTGTAAGCATCTTGGGGCTTTATTAATGAGGTTGAAAGGCATTTAGACAAAAAGGTGAAAATATTTAGGTTTGATAAAGGCGGTGAATATTAGGGTAAATATGACAAAAGTGGTCAAAATCTTGGTCTTTTTGCTAAATTCTTTGAAAGACATGGTATTTGTGTACAATACATAATGCCAGGTACATAACAACAAAATGAAATGGTAGAAAGGCGTAATATAACTTTATTAGATATAGTTAGGAGTATGATGTGTAATTCATCTTTACCCACTTCTTTATAGACACATGTGCTAAAAATGCCATGTATTTATTGAATAGATTTCCTAGTAAGGCAGTTCTAGAGACTCCTTTTGAAATGTAGATTGAAAGGAAACCTAGTTTAAGGAACCTACATATTCGGGGTTGTCAGGCAAAAATTAGGCATTATAATCCATACAAAAAGAAACTGGATGCAAAAAACAATTAGCAATTATTTCATTATTTATCAAGAGAAGTCTAAAGAGTATATATTTGATTATCCTAACCACGTTATAAGAATTGTGGAAAATGGGGTTGTTAGATTCTTTAAACATGGAGAAACTAGTAGGAGTATAACACCATATATAGTGGATATTTAAGAAATAGGAGAGCAAGACCTTGAGGTTGTGCAAGTCCATATGGCTTGTACACATACTGAAGTTGTTGTTCCACAAATTGTTAAACTACTTTATAATCATAAAAAACAACAAATTAGTGAACCCATTATTTATAATGAAATTGAACATGAAGGGAATGAACCTACATAGAAGAGCCACAATAAGTAACATTAAGAAGGTCTCAAAGAGAAAGAAGACTAGTTATTTATGATAACTCTATGGTATATACAAAAGTCAAAAAATGACTTAGGAATTTAGAATGACTTACTAAACTTTTTATAAGCCATGAGTAGTGAAAATTTTGATGAATGGTTAGATGTCATAAAAGATGAGTTCAAATCTACAGAACATAATGTTGTATAGAGCCTTGTGGAATTATCAGAAGGATATAAGAGAATTGATTGTAAATGGGTCTTTAAGATGTGATTCTCTTCGTAACCTAGAATGTTATAAGGCCAATCTAGTTGCTAAATGATTTACTCAAAAGGATGACATTGATTATAAGGAGAGTTTCTCATCATTCTTTAAGAAGGATTCACTCAAAATTATTATGGCTCTAGTAGCACATTTTGATTCAGAGTTAACCTAAATGGATGTAAAAACTACCTTTCTATATATGGGTTTAGAGGACAAAGTCTATATAGACCAACTAATAGGGGATAAAAAGGAACACAAGATGTGTAAACTAAGGAAGTCAATATATAGACTTAAAAAAGCTTCCAATAATGGTATCTTAAAGTTCAATAATATTATTTTTTCATTTAGATCTAAAGAAAATACCGTTAATCGATTTCTATATCTGAAGATCAATAGTGGTAAGTTGCTTACAGCTAATGATATCTTGGTCTGTTAAGTAAGACTAAGTGCCTGTTTGGTTGAGCTTATATCAATAGAGCTTTTGTCAATAGAGCTTTTGTCAGTAGAGCTTTTCTG
>JAOTAY010000007.1:19741441-19769964 GCA_025629805.1 Erythroxylum baracoense
GCCACCCTCGCGGGGCACGGATTCGGGTATCACCATCGATATCGGGTTCGGGTTCGGCGGGAGTGGGGTGTTACATTAAGGGATTTAATAATTTAATGAATGGGTACTTAAGGGTTTGGCCTATTATGATGGAGAATTTTAAAACTGACTGATGGTTGGCAGTTTATTAAGAGGAATATGGTTCTATCTCTACCAAATAATAAGTTTTTTTCTTCTTACAAAACACCATCATAAAAGATGATATTAAATTTTCAAGAAAAGAGATAGATTGTGTGAGGAGCCTATCGAAAATCATTTTTGCATCATTGAGCTATGTACAAAGGTCAATATTGATAATTTGTTATTTTGATATATTAATTGGAATTATCTCTTTTATTTTGGATATATTTTAGTGCTTAAATAGGAAAATTAATGTTTTTTTTTGTTTTAGGAGATGAAAAGTGGAGATTGCATCAAATTGGGCAAATTTTGTGATTTTCACCAATAATGTTGCAATTTGATGCAATCCCCACTTTTCATATCCTAAAACAAAACAAAAATTATTTGCATATTTAAGCACCAAAATATATCCAAAAAAAGAGATAATTCCAATTAATATATCAAAATAACATCCTATCAAATTCTCCCATACCAGACTCATACTTGTCCTCAAGCATACATCAATTAAATATGTCAATTACCTTCATAACAACCTCTCATCTTCTTTCTTGTTATCCATAAATATACAAAATCTAATTCACATTAAAGGTTCAGGATAAAATAACAATCTAGAGAATAAGCACTCATAGGACACATTGTTAGAATTTAAACACAACATCTCATCAATTCCATAAAAACAAATGACACAAGACTTGACACCCTCTGATGGATTTCACTCTATACACTTAAAGTATTTAGCGTTTATTAAGCTCTCAAATCAAAACATACTATGTTATTTCCATAAGCTTGCTCAAGAATCATATCTCCATCACTTAAAAAAAATTGAACTTAATGCATACATCAAAGGGACTTTATAAGTTTTTTAACTTGGCTTAGGTAAAGTATGACAAAAAGAAGATATTTGGTTAAACAAATTGAAAGAAATCATACAAACTCATTTGCACAATTTTTAACTTAAAATTAATCCAAAACTCATTTGATTCAAATAGCATCGCTTTCAATCACCCTTTTTTTTCCTTTTTAAACAAGAACATCAAAGAGGAATTTTTTTATTCTCCTTTAATAAAAAAAGAAAATTAAAATAATGCAACTTGAATCAATTAATTTACTTTTTATGAAAACAGCCAAAATCCTATTCAAATGACCTCAATACAATTCCTTCAATTTAGGAGTTCAAAATCATTAAGAAAAATTACCTTCCTAAATGGTGGTGAATCTTAAGGAGAATGCGAGTGAAATGACTTTAAGAAGTGGTAAGGAAATTGAATCTGGATCTTCCTTAGCAATGAAGGTAGAAAAGCACGATGATGGAGAAAAGAAGGAAAAACTTCCAACTTAAGAATCAATAAAGATAAAAAAAGGATTTATCTCATCAATATCAATTAATGCACATGGACTCCTTTACCTAGTAGGTTGGCTAGACCAAAAAGAAGAGGAACATGAAAAAGAGATCCTAGAAACCTTCAAAAAGGTGGAAATCAATATAACACTTCTAGAAGCCATCAGACAAGTTTCAAAATATGCAAAATTTTTAAAAGCACTATGCATAAATAAAAGGAAGTTGAAGGACAAGGAGAGAACAATTTTGGGTAAGAATGTATCAACTGTGATAGATAGACAATTACCAAAAAAACGCAAAGATGCATCTATGTTTACACTTCCATGTGTTATTAGTAATACGAAAATTAAGCATGCCATGCTAGATTTAGGTGCATCTATTAATGTCATGCCATACTTAACTTACTGAGCTTTAAATCTAAATTCTTTGCAAGAAACTAATGTGATTATTCAACTAGTCGATTGTTCTTATGTATGTCCTATTGGTATTACTGAGGATTTTTAGTCTAAGTTAATGATTTGGTATTCCCAGTGATTTTTCACATCTTGAAAATGGATGAAAATAATGTTGGACATTCAACTTCAATTTTTCTGGGAAGGCCATTTATGCATACGACCAAGACGAAAATTGATATGGATGAGGGTACTCTTTCTATTAAGTTTAATGGAGAGATAGTGAAGTTCAATATTTTCGAAGTAATGAAGTACCCTAATAATTTTCAACCCATTTATCATATGGTTATTGTGGATTCATTTGTGCAGGATATATTTAAAGATGAAAGTGTTGAAGATGAGTTGGACTTTAAGGCTAAAGCAGAAGTGAACGAGCAAGTTGATGGAACTTGTGAAGTTGTAGAATCATTATCAACAATGTTAATAGAGTTAAAAACTTAGAATAATGAGCTTACTAATAACTCATAAGAAAATCTTACCTTTTATTTTGCAGGCTTCAAAGATAGAAATGAAGGCCTGACCTGATCATCCAAAGTATGTCCATTTGGGTAATGGAGAGTCATTAAGTTTGATCATCTAAAAATTGTTAACTATAGGGAAAAATGAAGGGCTAATAACACTATATGAGGAGTACAACACTGTAATTATGTAAAAGTTTGAGAAGAAGAAAAAGCCCTGTTGAGCATAACGATGTTAAACAATTGTGCTTTTCAGGATGCAACCTAAAAATATGATTTTTAATTAATTTTGTTTTAGTTATATATATATTTCTTTTGATTATTTATAAAAATAATTTTATTGGCTAATGGGAGAAATGGGTATTAAAATTCTAGAATATTAAATATCGTAAGGCGTGATCACGTCTTATGTAATTCAATTTTCAAGAATAGAGACCCTAAAATTCCATAATACTAAATCTTATAAGGTGAGATCTTGCCTTATGTGATTTAGCTTTCTGGAATGAAACCCCAAAAATTCCATAATACTAAATCTCATAAGGTGAGATCATGCCTTATGCAACTTAGCTTTCTAGAATGGAACCTCTAAAATTCTATAAGGCGAGGTCACACCTTATACATATTAATTATCTATTAGTTTTAAAGAAACTTGTAATTATTTATTTATTTTTTAAAATAATAATAATAACATAAAAATGTTATAAATTTTTTAAAAATATTATTCTTATGATTAATTTTTTAGAAAAACAAAACAAAAGAAAACCTAATTCTCTTGTTTTTTTTCTAGCATCCAACCTGTCTTGTCTTCTAACAGTTGTAAATGTCCCACCCTACGACCAACCCCCGCTAGTATTGTATTGATGTTATATTCATTTTCTATTCATTTTTCCTTCATTTTTATTAATTAATTTTAGTTTCTTTACTTTCATTTTAATTATTAGATTGTTTTCATTATTTTTCGAATTATTTTTCTATTTATACCTGTCTTCATTATAAGACGTTCTAAAGATACTCTTAGGATGGCAGCGAAAAGAAAGTCAATGGTAAATCCAACTACACAAGCTCCCACAGAACCTACCACAAGTATCCATCAGAAGCATGTTCAAATAGCCAAAGGATATGATAGATTGAGCAAAAAATTAGTTATGTGTCACTTGATACCTCTATGTCCATAAACACCATAGTACATATACTTTCAAATGCTCACACCTAACGGAAGTCTTCTAATTTGTTCTTTATTTTTGTTGATTTTTTTTTGAGATGTAAGTATCTTGTACACATATTGGGGACAAAGTATGTTTTAGGTATGGAGGGCAAGAAAATCTATATTATGACAAACTTTATGATTTGTGCTTGAACTCATGAATACTATGATTCATATGTTAATTATTTCTTATGATAGCTTCATAATTTATGATTTTTGTTTATAAATTATCCCTAAGTTATGGCACATTTTTAGTTTAAGGAATAATACATAAGAGAGACAAGCATGATTATTGTTTTTCATTAAATTATTGTAAGTATCTCGTTGGATTTATTGAATCAAAGTGTGCAAGAATTGATGCATTTTTTACATCTATGTGAGCTTTAATCCTAAGAGCATTAATCACATTTGTGTTTATAGGTATGATTTTATTGCATGTTGTCAAACATAGCTTTTTTATCCTAAAACTTGCTTTTGAATACTTGTTGAGACCACATTTTTTATGAATTTGTGTATAAAGATGATAAGAGAACTTAGTATAATCATTTTTGACCTAAACAAGCCTACCTTACTTTTTATCCCTAGAACACCAATTTGAGCCTTACCCTTTCTTTTCTTGCATACAAGCCACTTTTACCCTTCTTTTGTTGATGCCCATAATAATTTTGAACTTGTAAACTGAAGGAATTGTATCATGCTTATTTATATATGATTTTGACTTTTTCTATGAAAGGTAAATTAGTTGATTCAAGTTCCATTGTTTTTACTTTTCATTTTTTAAGAACTGGGAAGAAATATAAGAAACGAAAAAAAAAAGAAATCTCCTCTTTGATGTTCTTGTTAAAAAAAGAAAAAAAAAAGGTTTAAAAGGGATGTTATTTGAATCAAATGAGTTTTGGATTGATTCAAGTTAAAGCTTGTTTGAATAAGTTTGTATAATTCCCTCCAATTTTCTTACCCTAAAAATTTCTTTTTGCCATACCTTACCTTAGCACGTTACAAACCTTACCAAGCCCCTTTGATTTATGTATTAAGTTCATTTTTGTTATGTGGTGAATATATGATTCTTGAGCAAGCTTATAAAAGTAACTCACTTTGCTTTGATTTGACAGTTTAATGAACCCGAAACACTTTAAGTGTATAGAGTCAAATCCATAAGAGGGTGTCAAGCCTTGTTTCATTTAATTTTAATGAAATTTATGTTTTAAATTCTAACAATATGACCTATGATCTCTCGATTGTTATTTTATCCCAAAACTTTAATGTGAATTAGCTTTTGGATATCTATAGATAACAAGAAAGAAGATGAAATGTTATTATAAGGATGATTGATATACTAAATTGATATGTGCTTGAGCCAAGCATGAGTTTAGTGTAGGGGGAATTTGATAAGAAGTTATTTTGATATATTAATTGGAATTCTCTCTTTCATTTTCGACGTATTTTGGTGCTTAAATAATGCTTTTTTTGTTTTAGGAGATGAAAAGACGAGATTGCATCAAATTGGGAAATTATTGGTGAAAATCATGAACTTTGGAAAAATGGACAGATTACTACAGTGGATAAGGCGAGATCAAACCTAATGCCAGATTCATTTGAAGAGTTGGAGTTTAATTAGGAAACTTCTTTTGATCTCTATTATGTAGGGATTTGAATTTGTTTTAGATGGGAATCTTTGCAAGATAAGATTAAACTAGGTTTAGAGTAGGAAAACAATAAAAGAGACATTCTCCACCTCTCCATAATCATCAATTGTTTTTCATCTTAGTTTTCTCTCAATATTTCATGTTTCTTCTATCGTTGGTGTTGAAACTTAAGCCATGTGTGGCTAAACTTAAATATTCCGATTCAAGATGATTCAAAACTCTATTTGTAACCTTAGGAGGTTTTGTTCTAAACTTTTATCAATTTGATGCAATCCCTACCTTTCATCTCCTAAAACAAAAGAAACATCAATTTTCCTATTTAAGCACAAAACATATCCAAAATAAAAGAGATAATTCCAATTAATATATCAAAATAACATGGTATCAAATTCCCCCACATCATACTGATGCATCTCCTCAAGCATACATCAATTCAATATATCAATTATCATTGTAACAACCTCTCATCTTCTTTCATGTTATCCATAAATATCCAAAAGCTAATTCACATTAAAGGTTTAGGATAAAATAACAATCAAGAGAATACATACTCATAGGACATATTGCTATAATTAAGACATAGCATCTCAATAATTCCATCAAAACTAAATGAAACAAGACTTGACAGCCTTTCAAGGATTTTACTCTATACACTTAAAGTGTTTAGGGTTCATTAAGCTCTCAAATCAAAGCATACCGAGTTATTTCCATAAACTTGCTCAAGAATCATATCTCCATCACTTAACAAAAATGAACTTAATGCCCACGTCAAAGGGACTTTATAAGGGTTGTAACTTGGCTTAGGTAAGGTATGAAAAAAAAAGAAGCTTTTTAGTTAGACAAATTGAAGGAAATCATACAAACTTATCCACACAAGTTTTCAACTCAAAGCTCAATTGATTCAAATAACATCCCTTTTAATCACCCTTTTTATTTTTCTTCTTTTTTCCATTTTTTCTTTTTTTAAACAAGAACATCATAAAGGAAATCTTTTATTTTTACTTATTCCTCAGTAAAAAATAAAAAATCAAATTAATGTAACTTGAATCAATTAATTTACTTGTCATGGAATAGTCAAGATCCTATGGAAATAAGCTCGACAAAATTTCTTTAATTTAGGGGTTTAAAATCATTAAGGATATCAATAACAAGAAAGGTAAAGGTGGCTTGTAACAAGGTTATTATGCAAGAAAATAAATGATAAGGCTTAAATTGGTTTTTTAAGGATAAAAGGTAAGGTAGGCTTATTTAGGTGAAAAAAGGTTATCCTAAATGCCCTTATCATCTTTATACACAAATTCATCAAAAATGTGGTCTCAACATGTATTCAAAAACAAGTTATAACATAAAAAAGCTATGTTGGGTAACACATAACAAAAAGATAGGTATGGGCACAAATGTGATAAATGCTCTTAAGCTAAAAGCTTACATAGGTGTCAAAAATGCATCAAGTCTTGCACACTTTCATTTGACAAATCCAATGAGATAATTAAAATAATTTAATAAAAACACTAATCATGCTTGTCTCTCTCATGCATTATTTCTTAAGCCAAAAATGTCCCCTAACTTAAGGATTATTTATAAACAACCGTCAAAAGATTATGAGGTTATCATAAGGAATAGTCAATATATGAATCATAATAACATGAGTCCAAGCAAAGTCACAAAGTTCATCATAATATAAACACTCACTCCCCTATACCTAAATCATACAATGTTCTTAATGTATCCATAAGATGCTCACATGTCATAAAAATAATCAACACAATTAAAGCACAAAGTAGAAGACCCCCTGAGGTGTAAGCATTGAAAAGCAGATGTACTATGGTATCGGTGGACATGAGGTATGAATTGGGGCGGAGCATCCAAATTCTTCTCAACTTTAGAAATTTTGCATTCCAATATTTTCAATAAAAAATGATACTCCTATCAAATTGGTGGGGCTGGAAGATATAAAGGTGGTGGAATGTTGCCTTGATGATGAACCTCTCTAGGGGCAATCTCATGGTATAAAATGAAATGTTCTCCTTTGTTGCTCGAGTACACCTATCCTGCTTAAGCAAGTCCTGTATAAAGGTTCCATCTTATAGGCAATATACATATTATTGTTAGTCATATCAAACAAATTCAGATTAGTGGTTAGATGTGTGATAAGGGAACCAAGACATAAATTCTTGTTAGAAGAAAGAACAATGTTAAATTGCATTGCCAACCAACAACCTAAATTGACTCGTACTTTTGTTCACCATACATTAAATAAAGAACAACTTAGCTTTAATGTAGGTACACACTCTAGCCTTCCATCCTGAATAATTGAAGACTAAGAAAAGTTGATATAAATCCACTCCATATCATTAAAATAACGACCTTTAGACTTACTTGGATGATAAACAAATAGGTTAGAAGACATTGATTTCTATGCTTGAAAAGAATTAAACTTACCATGATCCATGATGGGTTCTTTATACTGATTCAAATTAGCATATTCTTCATCCATTAACCCTAAGACCAAATTAAAATTACTGATGCTCAGTGAACCTGATTCTTTAGAAACCTAATCAGCTAAAAGATCAATATTATCAATGCAAATTGGATCTATTAAACTACTTGTTCTATTAAAGTCTGAGTAAATAATAAAATTAAATTATTAAAAAATTATAAGAAATTATATGTAACTTAATAATGATAAGAACATACCTTTTCCGAAGCTTTAAATTGTATCAAACAAATAATAAGTCATTTAATCTTTTGTGCTCCAATCTATTTCTTTTCTTCCATTTCAAATGTGTTTCAGTTCTTTTCATAGCTTGTTGCACTGACACGTTAACCTAGAATTAGAATTGCAAACCTTTGCAATTCTGAAACACCACTTCAGAATTGATCCCACTAAGAAAATGTAAGTCATAAGACAACAAAAGTAGCATTATAAACAAAATAAAGTGATAATTAATTTTCAATTAATTAATTTTTAACAAGTAACAAAAGTGAAAAAATATATACCTGGATTAAGTTTTGCTTTATGTCAAATAACAATTGGCATCCAAAAATCTCTAGAAGACTCTTTATAAATCTCCATTTATGAGCTTAGAAGATCTTGAGCATTCCCATATTAACTTCAACTTTCTTTATAAAACTTAGTCTGAAATAGACACTAGGATTCAAAAATACCCCAGTTAGAAGCAACGGAGAGTAAAATTGCCTTTCCCATCTCTCATTGATGACTGCAAGATAAGGTGTGTATAAAGGAGGCTTGTTTTTCATATTGGCCTTGATTGCTTCCTTCTTCTTCTCCATGGCATCATAAAAATAACTCATTGTTGCCTTTTCATCACTATCATTCAAATGAAGCATCCTCACGAAAGGCTCACAAACTCAAATGACAAATTGGCATGAGGACCAAAAGTCAGTATCTTTAAGTATAATTCTAGAAATCTCCAATCTAGCATTAGACCTAGCATGTTGAGATGCAACCCACTTATCACTTGTAAAGATCTGTCTCAACTCTTTTTCATTATAACAAAACATTGAAGTGATAAGAAATTCGTTGCAATAGGGTGACGTAAATTCCTACCATTGATAAAGTTTTTTCTCATTAAGTTCAAAACCCATACATGATTATAGTTAAACTTGGTCACCTTTTCTGTTTTTTGCATAGGTTCATCAATAATAGGAAAATACCTAGCATCCCCTATATTTTTCATTAAATCAATGTAATGTGTGGCTTCTTCCCGTTGCTTTATAAACATAATCATTATCAGTAATGAACTGAGCAATATTTTCTAGCCCTACTTCATTCACAAATTCATTGAATATTTTAAATAAAGTATCAATATTCCTAACAAGGCCAGATGCATCAATAAACTTAAAAAAATCGAACCCTTTGTAGAATAACTAAAAAAATTAATAATAGGCTCATGCTTCTATTTGTCCAAAAATCACACATGATTGAACACTTATAAGTAGCCCAATCCATTATTCTTTCTTCCAAATAAATTTTAATTTCATAAATTCAGCTACTTAAAAGTTTACCTCTCTAGTTATCAATAGAAGGAGTTTTGTATCCTAGACCATAAGAGACTATAACATCCGCCATAGGTTGAAAACAACAAGACTAGGAAGCATTGAATTTTATACCTAAATCATGCCACCATCTAGTCATTATCATATCTATATTGTAAGCCACTTCTCTTTATTATATGGCACTACGAATTGAAGGCTGATTTCCAGGAGTTGTTCGTAGTGAAAAAAAGACAACACATGCCTTTTTCCTTTCCTAACATCAAGTCCAGATGTAACATTCACTTCTCGCTGGGAAGGAAAATTACTGCCATCAACATTTCCAATATCATCATGAACACCAATGTTGAGCAAGTTTTACCTAATATAAAACTCTCAATATCCACAAGTATACGAATCGTAAACTTGTAGTAATTGAGGTATCGATCCCATAAGGAATTAGCTAAAACTAAATGAACCTACCTTTGTCTAAGGTTTTAAAATGTGATTTAAATGAAAAGAAATAATCAAAAATTAAAGAAATCAAACACAATTGAACATTTAACCACTTAAAAAATGAGTTGCCACAATAAAACAAGAATGATCAAATATGAAAGCCTAGGATTCATTATATTGTTATTTTGTTCCTTTAACCACTTTTGATTCAATTTAGTGTCGATCCTAAATTTCTGAAGGGTTTGATTATTCTCTCTCAAGAACTAATCAATTAAACCCAATTAATTATCCCTAATTGATTATGAAATTCTAGATTTGCAATCTCTCGATTCACAAAAATAGCCTAGCATTTTCAACTATTTCTGAAGCAATCTATCAGATAATTAGGTTCTCAGACAAGATCTCTCTTCGTATGATTATCAATTTGATATTTGCGTGACTTATTAGGTCATTGACTATCATTACCCAACCTAATCAGATCATTTCAACTCACTCTCTGGATTTATTGTTGAAGTATAAACAAACACAAATATCACAACACCTAAAACATTGTATTGAAATCAAAAAGTGTTCAAGTCACAAATAAGTCTAGAACACATCCTAATATGAAATTAAAACATCAAATTCAGTTTACACATCAAGTTTAATGAAAATAACAAAAGGAAAGAAGAAAAAACTCTATTTGGAATAGAATCTACAAATCTAGAAAATGATAGACAGTTGATGCTCCTCTTGATCTTCCTTGGATTAATTTCAATTTGGTAAGATGGTGGCTGCTCTTTTTGAGTGTTTTATGTTCTTAAATATTTCTTGAGGCTTTTATAGGGTTTACCCACTTAATTTGCTCCCAAAAATGGCCCCAAAATGTTAAAATAAAAAAAAGTCGTGTTCTGGAAAAGCTAAATTTTACTGGAATTACAATATATGCTCTTTATCATTATCGTGACAAGCAATTTATAATCATGATCTACTTCCAATTCTTCTCTTTTCTTCAATTTCCTATTTCCATATACTCAAACACGTATCACAAACCTCTTGAAACATAAAATTAAGATCCAAAATGTCAAAATCACACAAACATTTAGAATATAAACAAACACTAATAATGATATAATTTTAAACCTATATACATGACAATCATTTAAGAAATACTCAAAAACACATTTAAAAATCTATCAAAACATAGTACAATTTACACCTCTCAACATCCCCACACTTAAACTTTTGCTTGTCCTCAAGCGAAAAAAACACAAACTAAAACTGAAACAAACCAAACAATAACACAAACGTTCATGCATATGCAATAATGATACAATGGCATCTAATCTTCATGAAACTAATTTAACCTCAAACGACAATCAATCAAGTTGTTCCAACATATTAACTTATGCAATCTATGGATAAGCACTTTGGATTGAATATACATACTAATCAAAACCTTAACATGATATTCATTCACATTAAGCACTTGTATACACACATTGATAATTAGTAGTCAATCAAAACTTCAACTATCATTAAGTAGTTTTTCATGAAAATTCTTTCTATTTTCAAAGATTTGTAGGGCTTATTTAAACACCATTTTTTAATTTTCTTTAACATTGACCTAATCTTTTGACGCGAAGGAAAACATTTGTGTTGAATTTCTCCCTGTTACTCAACTAGGTAATATTTTATTAATTAGCTTAGTTGGAACGTCATTCTAGTTTTTTGATGCGAAGGCAAACATTTATGATGAATGTCCCCCAACTACTCAGCTATATCAGATTCTCAACTATCTACTAGTTCTATCCATAACTTAGACGCCAGTGGAATAGTTAAAGATATACACATTTTTCACATTTCATATAGCCTACCTCATTTCTTTTAACTAATTGTCCTTATGAAAGTTTACTAATGATTATACTTATTTAATTGACTTATAATTATAAATATATGTAACAAATTTCGTAAGGTGAATGAACTAATTTCATATCCTAATTAACACGCATATTTAACCAAAGATACTTAGAACACAAATTCCACAAGCTAATATGCCTTTACAACTTCAATGACTATGTTTAAAGTTAAAAACACTTCTGATCACAAGGTTACGTATGCTAATTTTTAATATTTGTAACCTCCACATTTCAGCAAGCACACAAGTTGTCCATGTAAAGGTATCGTTCCTACTAGGGGTTGATCTATTCCTAAAATCTAAGGTCGGAGACTATTAAATAAATATTTAACAAACAATAAATTTTAACACTATGACTAACTAAGTCAAATAACTAAATCAACTAACAAAACAATAATTGACAATTAACACTTAATTAAAAACAATCACGATGACGATTAACAATTTTAAATAATAATTAATGGAAATTTTATCAATTTTTTGAACAATGATAGCATACCCTCTCGTTTATCGAAAGAGAGAAAAGGAAAATTATTTATCCTTAATGTCAACCCAACCTATTACGATTTATCGAATTAATAGTTCTAGATGATCCTAGGGTCAATTACTCTCTCTTAAGTTATAATTGAACCCTAAAGCATAAACCCTAATCAGATTATGGGAAGTTGTAGTCTCTCAATTACCAACCTATCCAAAACCTAATTAGTTCTTATGTTCCCTAATAAACAATTGGAAACCTAAATGTGATCTCTCTACACAAGATTTAGCAACTGGATTTAATTCTGAATCTATTAATTTACCTAGCTCTCGTTAGCCTAAATTAATCATTTTCTCTCGATTCACCCTCTTATTCTATTATCAAGATATGAAATGCAGACTAAATCACAATTAATTCAATAACACATAAAACAATCAAATTTCATTAAATCAATAATAATAATCCAAAGGTGAGTGTAGAAAATCAACCACAATGCAAGTCTATAATCAACTATATATCCCAATTCTATAATTGAATAAAACTAAAATACATAAGAACAAACTCAACAAGATGATGGGACACTGTGACTTCAGAAAGCTTCTTATCCAGGAAGGACGTCGTGTCTGCATCGTCTTCCTTTTCTCTCTTCCTTCTTCTCTTTCTCGTTCTCTCAAGGTTCTCTTTTATGGTTTTGTTTTTGGTCGCTGATTAAGGCTTTTCAAAGGCTACTTCTTCTGTCCCTTAATGTTATATTTATGCTTTGGAAGCCTTAAGGTTGATTTGGGGTCGAAACGGTCTGAAAAGTCTTGCGAAACTTAAGTATTAGTGTTAGCCCGATGCAGGCCACGATCGTGGCCAACCGTTAACCCTCTTTGTCATGATCGTGGCCTAGGTTCTGTCATCTCGTCTCTTTCTGTCACGATCGTGGCCTGTTGTGCCATGATCATGGGCCGTGCTTTTAGCCCGAAACTCTTCAAAACTTCTCCGTTCTTCACCGTTTACCCTAAAACACTAACAAACACATCAAAATGCCTCAAAAATATAACATTTAAGCTCAAAAAATCATACCAATCCATAAAAAACACTTAAACACATAAACTAACACAATAAAAACATAAATACACACTAAACACTCAAATTAACATTGAATACTTAACCAATTGAACACTAAAACATAATGTAAATCACAACTGTCAACATCCTCACACTTAAACATTTGCTTGTCTTTAAGCAAACAAAATGACAAACACACAACATACAATGCAATAATAAGGCAATGGCTTTAACTTCATGAAATCAATTTAATCTTAAACACAATCATACAACTTATATCTAATCATCAACATGCAAAATCTTTGTCTAGGGGCTTTGAACTAAATATAAAATTTAATCGAGAACTAAGTGTTAATTTATTTACCCTTTTCAATTGTATACACATATTAATAATTCTTTGGTCTTTCAGACTCTATAACTATTCCTAAGTATATTGTCATGAAAAGTCAAGCTTATTACAAGTCCGGTAGGTTTTATTAAGGAAACACATCTTTTCACATAAACTTAGTCTTTTTATACGGAGGCAAACATTGGTAATGAATGTCGATCCAGGTACTCAACTAAGTCATGTTTTTATTAAATAGCTTGGTTGAAATGTCATTATAACTTTTTGGTGCAAAGGCACACATTTGTGATGCGTGTCGATCCAATTACTCAGCTATATCACGTTTTCAACTGGCTACTAGCTCTATTCATAACCCGGAGGCCAGTAGAATAGTGATTTATTTAACAAAAAATACATTTTGTTATTGCCTACCTTGTTATTTAAGCTACTCATTTCCATGAAAAATACTAGTTAAGCTATTTAAATTGAAAGGCCTCAAATTATGAATGAATGTGATAATCTATAGGATGCTAAATTTACACTAAATCCTAATTAAGTTGTATATTTATCCAAAGACTCCTAATTCATTAATTTTGCGACCTAATGATTATTTACAACCTAATAGACTATGTTCAAAATTAAATAAATTTCACTCCATCGAAGCCAATGACACTTTCAAACAGTTCACAAAATGCAATTTAATAGCTATCATACAATATACAAAATCACATTCAAAAGTAAAACACATAATCCCTCCCCACACTTGAATAACACATTGTCCTCAATGTGAGAAGAGAGCACACAAGAACATACAAGATAAGAAAAAAACCAAAAATTAAAGTAGACAGAAAATAAAATAAAATAACATAAAAACTATAATTGAAGGCTAATTTTGAAAAAGAAAAACTGAATGGAAAAATTAGGTTACACATAAATCTTATGGAAATGGAGGTGGTGATGGTGACGGAGGCAGCAATTGAACGCCCTGAGCCTCGAAATAACTGTGGATCCGACAGATATCCCAGCTCTAGCGTCTTTGTGTCTGGGCCATCTCCTTCACCATTCTGGTGTTTTCCGCAAGTGTCTTGTTAGTTTCGAAGATTGTTTCAAAACCTCCTTCCAACCATGTTCTTCTTTCTTTTCCTCAGATTCTTCAATTGATTCCTCTTCCTGCCGAGGTGGCGCTGAGCTCGAACTTTCCTGACTAGTCCTAATTCAGGCATGTGTCTTTTGAATGATATCTATATGTTCCATATTATGGGACTTAACAATTTCAGCTCGCCATAAGTGATGATGGTTTAAGAATTCCGGGAGATGAACAGTTAATCCCCACCATTCCGCACTAAAATATTCTGCAATGGCAGACACTATATACCTCATTCCTAAATTGTTGTTCCTCTTGCGTGGAGTTGCAACAATGGCATTTAGCACATGTGTAGATGTGCATACTAGGATACTATGATCCATGCACCATAATATAAAAAGTTCCTTTATGGAACACTTATTGGTTTCAGTTTTATCGAAAACTAGCTGACACATAAATTTGTGCAGCAACAAGTGTTCATGGGACCTTATAATGTTGTTATGAGCATTCTTGGCATGAAATTGCTCAATTCCAGTAAGCTTATTCCAGTATTAAGAAGGACAAAAGTCTTCATGATGATCGATGATGGAGGATTCAGGGAATTCACACATCTCACACATGATTTCTACATTTAATTCATAAGCTGGTCCTCCCAACTTAAACCACAATTCTTTTAGATTCCTAGGGTTGTAGCTTAGGGAAGTGAAAAATTCAAATGTAAACTCCTGATAAACAGGAAATTGAAATAGTAAGAATTGGGCCTACTAGATCCTCTCAGCTAGGTTTTCTACTCGCTCATACAACTCTATCCTATCAAGTGTGTCAAAATCAAAGTACTTGGGAACTACAATTTTTCTAGCACTAAGGGATCAAAAGCGAGTACCTTCCTCCTCTGTGTAGATCGGGAAAGGCACTCCAAAGTCTACTGTGCAGTTTCTTCGTCCACATCCCGCAACTTGCTTTCGTCCATATGGCTCCCTTCGGGCTGATTGTTTAATCGTGGCATAATTGGGTAGAATTCGGAAGAAAATTAGAAGGATGAAAATTTTAAAGAGATATGAGAGTGTTTGTAGGCTTGAGGTTTAGAGAGATAAAGTAAAAGTGAAAGTGAAAGTAAAAGTGATGTTAGAACTGAATATATAGGTGGTTAAAAGGGTAAAATGGTAAAATTTTCATTAAAAATTACGTGCTCCCCTTGTTCTACATAGTTGCAAGCCACGATCTTGGCTTATCCACCACTTCTTGATTTTTCCTTCCTTTGTCCTTTTTCCAATCTTTCCAATTTCACTTCTTAATTCTTTTGTGGCCATTTTGCCTCCCTTTTCATACTTAAACAATCATCCAAATTATTCTAAAATCTTATTCCTTTATTGATTTTATTTGAAAAAAAAATAAACTTAACTACAAAATTCAAATGTTCTAAGAAAATCAATAAAAAAAGTAATTTAATTTTTTTTCATAAGTTGCCTCCTATGTAGCGCTTCTTTTAACTTCGATAGCTTGATGCTCCTTTAAACTCATGGTGGTTCGAATCCAAGTGGCAATGGTAGCGTAGTCATTAATCGTAAAGTTTCCACTTGAGCTACCATGCTACAGGTCCCATATTTGTTACAATTCTCCTTTCCTCACCTTCTTCTTCACGAGCGCTTCTTCTTGAAAGCATTCCCAAGATCCTCAATATCTTCCCATTCTTCTCGAGGTTCAGGTTCCTTGTTATCCACTAGAGGTAGAATCGTACTCTCTTCTAGCCACCTTGAAGTTCAATTTCTCTTTTCCTATTAGTAGAGTTAATTTGCCCCCATCTCCATCAATGATTGAATGGGCAGTGGCCAAGAGCGGTCATCCAAAAACTATCAAGGTGTCCCCATCTTCGCTAATGTCCAGTATGTAGAAGTCTATTGGAAAGATATATTTATCAACTTTTACTGGCACATCTTTTATAATCCTCATCAGTTTATGCATTGTTCTGTCAGTTGTCTTTACCAAAAACTTGGTGGGTACTAACTCTAGTAACCCAACTTTAGACTAAAAGTGTAAGGCATCATGTTTATATTCACACCCAAATCCACGAATGCCCTATCTATGATGATTCTATTGATGCTGCAGGGGATGAAAAAGTCCCCTGGGACCTCCTTCTTCTGTGTGATGTTGGGGTCTTTTTCCAATACTTTCCCCTTAACCTTCTTTTTGACGAATTCCTTTAATCTTAGCTCTATTCGTAATTGTTCCGTCACTTCCTCGACCTTGTTGGATCCAATCTCTTGTAATTTCCTCGCTGCCCTCTTCGCATATAACTCCTGTTGCTGTACAATAGGGAATGGAAATACACATCGAGTTGCTTTAAATGACTCGATCATTGGCTCACTTGGTTTGTTTGAGTTTCTCCTTCATCTTCTCCTCTTTTTACCTTCTCAGGTTCCTCATCCTGGGTTTTGTTGATTACCATAATCCATTCTTTCAGATTAGACTCGGTGTTGCTTAGAGGAGTTCCAGCATTTCGAGTAGACATTGCCTCTGTGAGTTAGCCTACTTGGACTTCTAGATTATGTATGGATGATGCATGGTTCTTTGTGACTTGCTCGAATATGCTCTTGAGCCTCCTATGTGCTTCCATTATGCCTTTGATCTTATCCAAAATCTTATCTAACTTTGATTCCATCGAGCTCGCTTTATCTTGCTGGAAACTCAATTGTCCTTAAGGCCTAACTGTCCTCCGTTGTTGTTTGACCAGGAGAAATTAGCGTGATTCTTCCACCCAAGGTTATAGGTGTTGGAGTAGGGATTATTACCCCCTCCTCGTCCATATTATGCCCCTACATAACTCACTTGCTCCTGATTATCCTTCTTCATCAAATAACACTCCACGGTGTCATGGTCTATCTGGCCACAGAGCTCACACTTCAACTGTGCGGCCTTCACCTGAGCTGAGGATGATGCCTTTATGTTGTTTAGTTATCACGTCAGGTTGTCTATCTTTGCTTGCATCTCTGTCATCTAATTGACTGCGACAATTCCCTTCTACCCACTGAAAATAGCCAGTGGCCTCCCCCGTTCGTTTGTCCATAAGCAGTTGTTGCTTGCCATCTCCTCTATCAACTCCTCTATTCATCAATAATCTTTTGCATCAAGGATCCTCCAGACGCTGCTTCAAATTGTGCCTCTTGTCGGTGGGTTAACTTTATTATAAAAGGTTTGCAAAAGGAACTCCTTTGGTAGGTTATGGTATGGGCACTTCCTTTGCAGATCCTTATATCATTCCCACACTTCATATATTGACTCCCCATTACCATATTGGAAATTGGTGATTTCCTTTATAATCTTGGTGATCTTCGTCAACGGGAAGTACTTGTCTAAGAAAGTAAGCACAAGCTGATCCCATGTTGTGGTGTTAGTTGGGCTCAGTGAATGGTACCAAGTCTTCACTCTATCTCTAAGAGTAAAAGGAAATAGCCTAATTCGAACTGCATCCTCCGACGAGCAAGTATCACATATCTTGAGGAAATTCATAATGTGCGCATTCGAATCCTCGTTAGCCAATCCGTAGAATTGCACATTCTACTGAAGCATGTTGAGGAGTGCTGGTTTTATCTCGAGCAAAGTCGCTTAAACAGGTGTCCTAGCCACTCCTTAGTTCACAGCATTGAACCTTGGCCTCATAAAGTCCATCAAGGTCCTTTGTTGTCGGCATTGGTTCACTCCGTGGTCCGTGTTCTGTTGAAACTCCTCAGTCATTACTGATTTTCCAATCTCTTTGTCTTCTTCTCGCCAAGCTTTCCTAAAGGTTTGTTCTAGTCGAGTAATATCTAAATCTAACATCTCCGCTGCACAACTCGAACCTCTCGTGACACTTGTGTTCATGCAAGAACATGATTTCTGAAATGAAATGAAAGAAACAAAAAAAATTAAAAACTAATCTAACGCCTTAAACTATAAAACTAAACTATCACCTCCCTGGCAACAGCGCCAAAAACTTGATTACAAGGTTACATATGCTTATTTTTAATATTTATAACCTCCATATTTTTGCAAGCGCATGGGTCGTTCGCGTAGTACCTAAGGTATTGTTCCCATGAGGAGGGTTAATCTAGTCCTAAAATCTAAGGTTGAAGACTATTAAACAAATATTTAACAAACAATAAATTTAGCACGAGGACTAAGTCAAATAATCAAATCGACTAACAAAACAATAATTGACAATTAACATTAATTAAAAATAATCACGATGACGATTAACAATTTTAAATAAAAATTAATGGAAATGTTATCGATTTGTTGAACAATGATCGCACACCCTCAAATTCCACCTAACGAGTTTACCGAAAGAGAGAAAGGGAAAATTATCTATCCTTAATGTCAACCCAACCTATTACGATTTATTGAATTAACGGTTATAGATGATCCTAGGGACAATTACCCTCTCTCAAGTTATAATTGAACACTAAAGCATAAACCCTAATCATATTATAGGAAGTTGTAATCTCTCAATTACCAACCTATCCAAAACCTAATTAGTTGTTAAGTTCTTTAATAAACAATTGGAAACCTAAATGTGACCTCTCTACACAACATCTACCAACTTGATTTAATTCTAAATCTATTAACTTACCTAACTCTCGTTAGCCTAAATTAATTGTTTTTGCTTGATTCACCCTCTTAGTCTATTATCGAGATATGAAGTGCAGAATAAATCACAATTAATTCAATAACACATAAAACAATTAGGTTTCATTAAATCAACAATAATAATCTAAAGGTGAGTATAGAACATCGACTACAATGTAAGTCTATAATCATCTATATATCCCAATTCTATAATTGAATAAAACTAAAATACATAGGAACAAAACTCAACGAGATGATGGGAGGTCGTGACTTCGGAAAGCTTCTTATTCAAGAAGCACGTCGTGTCTGCATCGTCTTCCTCTTCTCTCTTCCTTCGTCTCTTTCTCGATCTCTCAAGCTTCTCTTTTAGGGTTTCATTTTTAGTGCGTAACCAAGGCACTTCAAAGGCTACTTCTTCTATCCCTTAATGTTATATTTATACTTTGGAAGCCCTAGGGTTGATTTAGGGTCCAAACGGTCTGAAAAGTCTTGCAAAACTTGAGTTTTAGTGTCAATCTGACGCAGGCCACGATCGTGGCCAGTAGCTAACCCTCTCTGTCATGATCGTGGCTTGGCACAAAGCTCTCTGTTATGATCATAGCCCAAAATGCACTATTATGGCCTAGGTTCTATCAGCTTGCCTCTTTCTGTCACGATTGTGGCCTGTTGTGCTACGATCGTGGGTCGTGTTTTTGGCTCGAAACTCTACAAAACTTCTCCATTCTTCATCGTTTACCTTTAAACACTAACAAACACATCAAGGTACCTAAAAAATATAACATTTAAGCTCAAAGACTCACACTAACCCATAAAAAACACTTAAACACATAAACTAACCCAATTAAAACAAAAATACACATTAAACACTCAAATTAACAATAAATACTTAACAAATTGAACCTTAAAACATAATGCAAATCATAACTATCAACTTCCATCAAGTTATAGCCATTGACATATTCACACAATTCACACTTATGCTCACACCATGTCAGCCTAATCAAAATTAACAATATGACATGCAAAATTCACACTCATGATGACAATAATAGTGTAAACATCCCCACACTTGGACAATATATTGTCCTTAATGTGAGAATAACCACCAGCAACACATATAGGAAATTAAAAAATGACAAAAACAGAAAAAGAAAAAGGTTGGAGCATGAAACCCGTTAAGGTGATTAAGGTGGTGATGGTGTTTTTATCAAAGACCAAAGTGAAGACCTCCCCCTAGCTTTCCTTCTCATCATCTTCTATTCCTTCAGTTGACTCCTAAGCTTGCTTCCCTAACTTATAATCACTTCAAAAGATAAGAAAATTTGCAATCCAAACCGTTATAAAAAAATGAAAATTAAAAACTAATTACTAGACTTTAAAACAAACCTAACTACACAACAATTGCAATCTAACTATCGAACATTCTAAGTTATGGTCATTAGTTTGACCTTGTATTCTTCAAAATGCAGCCGAGATCAATTATGAGTGACTTGGTCCCACCCATGTTGGTCAATATCATATTAGTAGCTTGTAAATAAGCTACCCGTTGTGAGATAATCAACAGAATATAATTAATCAAATCAAGAAAACCAAGTAAGTTTAATAATGCCCTTTTAAGTAACAAACTGCCAATAAAATAGGGAATAATAGAACTCTCTGAATCGTCTATCAAATTTAACAATTTGACTTCTAAGAAGGTGAATTGTTCTCTTCCTTCCTCATTCACCTTCATCTCCTCTTCTTCTTCTACTTCGTGAACAGAAACGTCTGTATCTTCTTTAACCTCTATCTTCGCTATCATCTATTCGTCATTCTCTTCTTCATTAGCTTCTTGAATAGAGACTTCCTTATATTCTTCCAATCTATTCTCCATTGTCATCTATTCTTCATCCTCTTGCTCCTTCAAAGATTCGACTTCATCAATTCTCATAAACGAGCTACCTTCCTTCAAATTATTTAATTCCTTATTCATGTTGAATTTCACTTGTTCATCTCCAATCTGGAGGATAAGGTTGTCTTCATGGACATCTATCAAAGCATTTCCAATGTTCAAAAATGGTATACCAAGAACTAGCGAACAATTTTGATCCTCTTCAAAGTCTGGCACAACGAAATCCACAAGAATTAAAACTTGTCCTATTTTATAGCATATTCTCCATTAAACCTAATGATTTCTTTATCAATTGGTCTTCCAAATAACTATGTATAGATTTTGAGTTCATATCTTTTAGCCCCAGTTTCCTAAAAGTTGACAAAGGCATAAGGTTTATATTTGCACCTAAGTCACATAAACATTTTGAAATCTCTAAATTACCAACTACAAAAGGTATCGTAAAGTTCCTTAGATCTTTCCACTTTGAGGGCATATGGTTGGTAATTAAAGTGCTACAAGTTTTCTTCATGGATAACATCTAGTCATCTTCCTAAGTCTGCTTGTCAGATAATATGTGTTTAAGGAAGTTTGGGTACTTAGGCCTATGTTTCAACACTTCTATAAAATACAAGTAAATTTGCCATTTCTTTAGCTTTTTCATAAACTTTGGAAATGGTACATCCAATTCATTCTTGTAAAGTCTTTTTGGAAATGGTATTTTTGGTGAGTACGGTGGAGGAGGGGTATAGGGAGGGTCCTCAATCTTTTCTTCATCCTTTTTCTTTTTCTTTTGGTCTTCTATAAGGTGGGTCTCAGCTTGTATTTCTGCTAGTTCTTCTAGCCCTTCCCACTCCTAAGTGTGATAGCCTTACATTGCTCTCTTGGATTTACTTCTATATTGCTCAAAAAGTTTTCCACACAAATCTTATAGAAGTCATTGGAAAGCTGACTCATTTAAACCTCTAGGTTATGAATAGAAGAGGCATAATCTTCCGTTACTTGCTTAAACTTCCCTTCTTGTCTCTTCTGGGCCTCATCCATGTTTATAAGCTTGTATATGATCTTATCCAATTTAGAATCCCATGAACTAGACTCATCTTGCTAAAATCCAAGTAGGTTTTGATTTTCCATTTGAGTCCTTACATTGCTAGACCAAAAGAAATCTGGGTGATTCTGCCACTTTGGATTGTACGTGTTCAAATGAGGATGATTACTTCCCCGACCAAAATTATGCTTCATTAAAGTTCAACTGCTCCACATTGATGTATTCCTTTAGGAAACAATCAGATGTGATATGACTCTCTCATCCACATAGTTTGCATCTTTGCTGAATTGCTTTGAATGGAGAAAACGAGGCGGTTATTAAGTTGTTCGATTCCATGGTGAGGTTGTCGATTTTAACCTGTAATGTTGTTACTGAATCTACCGTAATAATTCCTTCTGTATCGGGGATGGTTGACTGCTGTACTTCATTTCAATGTCAAAGGACAACTATTGTTTGCCATCTCTTTAAACAAATTATGTGTTGCTTGCACTGGTGGTTGTGAAATTCCTTGATGATAGGCGTTGAATCCTAGGCTCATAAAGTCCATAAAGGTCCTTTTCTCTCCATGATGTATTTCATCCATCATCATTTTTTTCTATCGTTTCTTGACATTTAACTTTTTGGATTCTTCATTGTTGCCTTGTGATGTCCAAATTGATGTGTCTTCTACTTTGCGCCCAAATTTCCTTTATTTTTTAATATTTTGTGATTGGGTACCACAATCATAATAAAGGGAAATAATTCCTTAAAATAAAGGAATTCAAAAAGTCCTAAACTAATTTCACGTCAACAACGCCAAAAACTTGTTGACCAAGTTTTACTTGATATAAAAATCTCAATATTCACAAGTATACGAATCTTAAAACTAAATAAACCTAACTTTGATAAAGGTTTTAAAATGTGATTTAAATGAAAATAAATAATCAAAAATTAAAGAAATCCAAAAAATTTGAGCACTTAACAAATGAGTTGCCACAATAAAACAATAATGATCAAATATGAAAGTCTAGGATTCGTTCTATCGTTATTTTGTTCTTTTAACCACTTTTGATTTAATTTAGTGTCGATCCTAGATTTTTGAAGGGTTTGATTATTCTCTCTCAAGACCTAATCAATTAAACCCAATTAATTATCCCTAATTAATTCTAAAATTCCATTTTTGTAATATATCGATTCACATAAACAACCTAACATTTTCAACTAGTTCTTAAGCAATCTATCAGATAATCAGGTCTCACATAAGATCTCTCTTTTTCTGATTCTCAACTTGACATTTGCGTGACTTATTAAGTCATTAACTCTCATTACCCACCCTAATCAAATTACTTTCGACTCACTCTCCCGATCTATTATCGAAGTATAAGTAAACACAAATATCACAACACCTAAAACATTATATTAAAATCAAAAGTGTTCAAAAGCATATCCCAGTATGAAATTAAAACATTATCAAAGTGTATAACATTTTCCAATTCAATTTACACATCAATTTTAATGTAAGTAACAAAAGGAAAGAAGGAAAAACTTGATTTGGAACAGAATCTACAAATCTGGAAAATGTTGGACAACTGATGCTCCTCTTAATTTTTCTTGGATTATATCAATTTTGGTAAGATGGTGGCTACTCTTTTTTAAATGTTTTATGTTCTTAAATAGTTATTAAGGCTTCTAAGGTTCTTTATATAGTTTACCCACTTAATTTGGTTCCAAAAATAGCCCTAAAATGTTAAAATTACAAAAAGAGTCACGTGTTGGAAAAGAAAAAATTTGTTGGAATTGTTGTCTGTGCTCTCTATCACGATCATGACCTACTTCCATACTTCCAATTCTTCTCTTTTCTTCAATTTCCTATTTCCATACACTCAAAAACACTTCACACACCTCTTGAATCATAAAATTAAGATCCAAATCATGTTAAAACCAAACAAACACTTATAATGTAAACAAACACTAATAATAACATAATTCTAAGCCTATATATATGATAGTCATCTAAGAAATACCCAAAGGCACATTTAAACACCTATCAAAACATAGTACAATTTACACCTCTCAACCAGCAAATGAACTTCCATTAGCAAGTTCATACAATCTCTCCCTTCTGTCTTTCTTATGCTAATGCTCTTTAAGCAAAGTTTTCATTTGCCACTTCACATCATGGCTCACATTTTTACATGGCTCCACATCTCCTTTAACCCTAGCTAAATATTTCTATAACAAAACAAGAAAATAGTATGGTTCCTCATACCGAGGACTATACAGCATGAGCCCAAGCTAGATCATTATATCTTCCTGAAACAGTTGAATGATTAGAGGAGTACTTAAAATTCCTTCCATTTATTTGTGAAAAAAATGAAGACATATATCACAATAAAGAAAACATTATTTCATTATCAACTACTATAAAAAAATAGGTATTGTTTAACTCAAAAGTTCAAACTAACATAATTACACAATACGCATATACATCTTATTTAATATAACTCATTTTGTATGATTACATCATACATATTTCAATTTCATCCAACACAATTCACCAATAAGTCAAAAACCAAGAACTCAAGTATCCAACATACACAATTACACAATACCCATGTCCATCTTATATAGTATGACTCATTTTGTATGATTAGATTATATAAAATTCAATTTACGTCATTTTATATGATTACATCATTCAACCATAAACTAAAGATATACACTCATAACTATAACATATTCAACTTCAACCGTAACTCACAACTATAGGTTTACAACTTACTTTATTTAATCTCATAATTGATCTATAAACTAATATATTTTCTTTATTTATACAATTCAATTTATAATACTTATAATTAGTCTATTTTCTTAACTAATTTTAATCAATATTGTTACTGAACTATTGGTGTAGCTCGACAGTGGTGAAGAGAGTGGTGGCCTATGGTGACCGTGACTCCATGAGGAAAGTGGAGGAGAGTGGTGCGACAATAAGGAGAATGGAAGCATAATCATAGGAGATGGAGAGGAGAGTTATCAGAGAGGGAGAGGAGAATGAGAGAGAGAGAGAGTGTGAAAGTTGAGAGATTGAGAGAGAAACAAGAGAGAGAGGGAGGCAAAATCAGTCAAGGGGTTATCCTTGGTAAATTTTTTTATTTTTGCAAAAAAGTCCCTACATTTTTCTAAACATACAATACCGACCAGTAGCGATACCATTAACCTTACCCAAGTTTGTTGTTTTGTATCGTTTTCTAACCGATACCAGCTGATATGGTACCAAACTAAAAACACTAGTCTATGGTGGGTTCATGTTTCTTGCAGAGAGAGAAACAAATTAGGGTTTTTTTAAATATAATTTGAAATTAAATAATAATTAATTAACTTTTTAATTTTTAATTTTTTAATTAACATGTTTATTGTAGTTTTTTAAATATTATATTTTTTAATTTTTTAAAAATAACAAGAAAACTTAGGGTTCCATTCCAAAAAACTAAATCACATAAGGCATGAAACTAAATCACTTAAGGCATGATTTCACCTTATAAGATTTAGCATTCTAGAATTCTGGTTAGAGAAAACCAAATTGTTCCATGATAACATGATCTTGAAGAAGCAATTTGACATTAGTTGGAAATATCTTATATTGATTCATTGTCCAGTATTTATTGAATTAACTAAGGAGTTTTATACTACCTTTAAATTTGATAAACCAAACAATTTTATTTTTCGTAGTCTTAATGTGATACAGTACAGATTAATGGGATTCAAATTCAAACATAGCATCACTGATTTTAATTTAGCCTTAGGGTTAGTCTATGAAAAATATGATAATTCGACTCAATACAAAGCATCTATCGTGGACTATGGTGAGTTTTATTCTCTTCAAACATGAAAACCAATGTCTTCTAACCCATTTGCTTATCATACAAGTAAATCTAAGGGTAGTTATCTTAATGAGATGGAGTGGATTTATATGCAGCGTTTCTTGGCTTTTTATTATTCAGGTCAGAAGGCTACAGTGTGTACTTACACCAAAACGGAATTATTCTTAATTCAAATATCATCCTTTTTAATCACTTTTTTTCTTTTTCTCTTTTTTTATTAAGAACATCAAAAAGGAGATTTCTCTTTTTTTATATATACTTCTCCCTAATTCTATTAAAGAAAATGAAAAATCAAAACAATGCAAGTTGAATCAACTAATTTACTTTTCATGGAAATAGTCAAAATCCTATGCAAATAAGCTTTAAACAATTCTTTTGTTTTTAGGCTCAAAATTATTAAGAACGTCAATCAAAGAAGGGTAAAGTGGCTTATAACAAGGTTATTATGTAAGAAAAAAAAGGTAAGGCTCAAATTGGTTTTCTAGGGATAAAAAGTATGGTAGGCTAGGTCAAAAATGATTATCCTAAATTCCCTGATCAAATTTGTACATAAATTCATTACAAAAATGTGGTCTCAACATGTACTCAAAAACAAGTTCTAGCATAAATAAGTTGTGATTGATAACACACAACAAAAAGATATGTATGAGCGTAAATGTGATAAATGCTCTTAGGCTCAAAGCTTGCGTAGGTGTTAAAAATGCAAAAAGTCTTGCACACTTTCATTCAACAAAAACTATGAATTTTAAAAAAAACTAATCATGCTTGTCTCTCTCATACATTGTTTAGTAAACTAAAAATGTATCATAACTTAAAGATTATTTATAAACAACCATTAGAAAATTATGAGGCTTTATCAGTATAAGAATCATAGTATTATGAGTCCAAGCAAAGTCACAAAGTTTATCATAATATAAACACTTGCTCCCTAAATGTAAATCATACGTTGTCCTAATGTATGCATAAGATAATCATATCTCCTAAAAATAATCAACAGAAATAAAACCAAAAATAGAAGACTCCCTTGAGATGTAAGCATCGGAAAGGAGATGTACTATGGTGTCGGTGGATATGGAGGTAGCACCCTTATGAATTGGAGCAAAGCATCCAAATTCTTCTCAATTTTAGAAATTTTACATTCCAATCTTTCCAGCTAAGTGATACTCATGTCAGGTTGGTGGGTTCATTCAGAATATACAGACGTAGAAGAGCGTCACAATCATCTTATTACGTTGATAATGAACCTCTCTGGGGGCGATCACATTGTATAAAACAAAATGTCCTCATTTGTTGCTCGAGTACCCCCATCCTGTTTAAAGAAGCCAAATTTAGAGGTTCCATATCATAGGCTACATGCATATCAGTGTCTGTCATATCAAGAAAATTTAGATTAATAGCTAAATGAGTGATAAAGGAACCAAGAAATAAATTCTTGTTAGAAGAAAGAACAATGTTAAATTACATTTCTAGCCAAGAACCTAAATTGAATCATACTTTATTTACCATACACCAAATAATGAACAAATCAGCTTTAGTGAATTTGTACATTATAGCCTTCCGACTTGAATAATTAAAGGTCAAAAAATGCTACATATAAATCCACTCCATCTTATTAAGATAACTACCCTTAAATTTACTTGGATGATAAGCAAACGGCTCAGAAGACACTGATTTCTATGCTTGAAAAGAATTAAACTCACTATAGTCCATGATAGATTCTTTGTACTGAGTCAAATTAGCATATTCTTCATCTATTAACCTAAGGCTAAATTAAAATCAATGATGTTCTATTTAAAGTCTACACCCATTAATCTGCACTGTATTACATTAGGACTACACAAAGTAAAATTGCCCGATTTATCAAATTTAAAGGTATTATAGAACTCCCTAGTTAATTCAATAAAAACTAGACAACAATCAATGCAAAATACATTACAACAAACATAACATTTAGCGACGAAAATAAACATCGCCAAATAATAACCAATCATCGCAAATACTAATTTAAGATGAAAAAACTCGTCACCTAAATCGTCGCTAAATCCCGGTAGCCAAACAAGTTCGCTACTTTTTTCCAAAGTCGTCACCAAAACGTTTTGTCGACAAAAATAATTCGTCAGTAAAAAGTATAACCGACGAGAATAATGAATTTCGTATATAGTTTTGTGCGACGGTTCTATTTCGTAGCTAAAAGTTTTTCCCTACTAAACTATATTCGTAGGTAATTATTTTTAGTGACGATTTCATTTTGGTAGTAGAATAGTTTTAGCTACTAATTATTTGTTGTAGAGAAATGTTTTTAGAGACATTTCTAAAAACGTAAGTAAAAACATTTTGTGACGATTCTGATTTTGGTAGCTAATAGTTTTTTGTGATGATTTTGGTTTTGTAGCGAAATACTTTTAGCTACTAATATGCGGTTGTAGCAAAATGTTTTTAACGACGTTCTTGTATACGTAGTTAATAACTTTTTGTGACGATTTTATTTTGGTAGCTAATAGTATTTAGTGAAAATTTTTAATTTTGAATTTAAATATTATTATAATTGTTAAAAACAAATTTATTTTAATTTATTACAATTTTAAGACAGTTT
>JAOTAY010000007.1:19770064-19803705 GCA_025629805.1 Erythroxylum baracoense
ACTTGACAAGCCAGACGGATCAATTGATGGAAGCTATCAACTGCCTGGCATCACAAAGAAAAGAGATATAACCATATCAACCTGAGGAGTACCCGATGGATATTTGTGCGAAAATTTTACAAGGTGATGAGGAGCTTGAGAATTTTAAGGTCAACCCTTAACGAATTACTTGTTTGGAAGGAGCAGAGGAGGAGCTCAAAGTAGAAAAAGACATATCTTTTAGCTCGGAGGTAAGTACTGAGTCTATGATTATTTGTGAATCTAACTCTTCACCTTTACACAACAAATTGAAGGAACTAAACGAGGAAGAAAAAGGTAAAGAGATGTTCGAAATATTTCCCAAGTGCATGGACTCAGTCGAGATTGAAAGTCTAAGGATAGGGGAGGAGCTAAATGGGAGCGATTATCAACCAAGACCCTATCCTGAAGAACCTCAAGTTGAAGAACCGCATGTGCCATCAAAAGATCATAATTTTGTCACGTGAGGAGAAGAAGGAGTCGAGCCAGTGACCCTAAACAAAGGCGCTTCTTAGCAGGTAACCCAAGGAAAGTAAATTTCTTTTAATTTCTTTACATTTTCGCATTTCTTTTTATATGCGTGTGTGTTCTTTTTTGTTTTATTTTTGCTTGTTTTTAAGTTTTCAATCAAAATGAGAAAGAAAAAAAACAGAAACATTTGCTTGTTTTCTATTGCTTCTAGGATTATTTAGTCATGATTGGAGTGTGAATTGGCTAGAGAATTTCATAGTAACTTTGGCATGTACTTTTGCTCTTGTGATTGGTTGATGTGCATTATCTTTAGAAGAATAGTAACTATTGGTACACAAAGCCGATAAGATTTTGAGTCTTATTAGACTGACAAATTCATATCAGTCTCATTGTCTTTTAATAATGTGTGATATTCATGACATGTACATCCTGATTTTGCCTTGAATTTCTATTCGAGACCACATTTTTATCACATGCATTAACATAAAAAATGATTAGGCATTTTTTATTTCATAAATTACATTAGCCAAATAGCCTACCCATTATATGATTTTCCTTTTTAATAAGCCCACTTTAAGCCTTATTAGCCTTTCTTTGTGTATCAACCACATTACATGCTTTATACTTAACCAAATGTCCTACCTAAGCCATAAAGCTAGTGGAAAATTTGTGATTGTTAAATTTGTGGATGTACAAAATTCTAAATGTGGGGGTTTACATATATGAGGATTGGTTAATGTTGGGATGTTTTGTTATGTCTTATCATTGAAATTCCCATGTTAATGTAGTTTCTTTTAATATAAAAAAAAGGGGGAAAAGAAAGAAAGAAAAGAGAAAAGAACAAGAAAAGAAAAGAAAAGAAAATGAAAGAAAAAGAAAAAGAAAAAGAAAAAGAATGAAAAATTTGTTTAAATAAATTTATCAAGGAGGAAGTGCATATGAGTTTGCAAAGTTATTCATGATTAATGCATCTTCCTAAAGTTGTAATGAATGTGATATCTGAGTATGTTGAATATGAGGTAGATGCTGGCTTAAAAGGTTCACTCTTTTGGTTTCAATGTATTGTTGGCATAAATTGTATGAGGATTCCTTCGAATTGGTATATGCTTCATATGGTTGGTGTGTGAGAGTTGAATGGGGTTGTGAAATATAAATGTTGCATTCTTCATAGCTGACGATACCCAGTTTTTGATTGAGTGTTACTTTTGTTTCACTAGCTTTGATGACTTTCATGCTACTTAACCTAAATACATCTCACCTTACCTTTGTCCACATTACAACCTTAAAAAGTCCTTTAATCCATGATTTTGCATATGAATTATAGTGGTGGAGAAAAAAAATGACATGCAAAGTTATGGATTGTCATGATCATGAATGGTGTTGAGTGAACCTATAGATATATTTTACTTAAACAAATTTTCCGAGGCTACCATTAGATTGCTCAGTTTCCGAAGATGATGAATGTTGATTGATCATGAGTAAAAGTTTGGAACATCTTATTATAATTTTTGAAAGTTACTTACCTTTGCTTGTGATTATATAGTTTTGGAAAATATGGAAATTGAGTAAATGTTTCAGGTCTTTGAGCTTAATTTGGATGTTTTGCCTGAGGACGGTAAAATGCTAGGTGTGGGGGAAATTGATATGTGATTAATTGTTGATGCATTTAATCATTTACACTTAGTGATTAATGATACGAAAAATGGTTAAGATACTCACTTTAATTCATATATGATTTTAGGTACAATTTGGATGCAAAGAAATTAAAGAAAGTTGAAAGCACTACACTTGGGCTGTTTTCTGAAGATTAATTTTCACTTGTCTTTATGGAGCAAGAAGAAGAAAATTAAAAGACAAGAATAAAATTAAAAGAAGAAAAAAATGCAAAAAACAGTTAATGAAGAAAACGGCAGCACAACCAAGAGCAAAACACAGTCTGTGCTTTACACAGACGACTACGCAACACAGTTGTTTAGTAGGAAGGAACGTGAGGTTTTAAGAAGAATAAATAGTAGCATGGCCAATCTTCATTATTCATCACATCGTGGCGTGAAACAAGAAACAGAGAAGAGTAGAGGCGTGAACAGTAGCTTGGGCTAACCATTTTAATTTGTTACAACAGCTACAGTAGCGTAGGAGTGAAACAGAATAGAGTTTGCACAGTGAAGAACTTAAGGGGGTTTCGGTTGGGGTAGTTTTCATAGGGCTAAAGCATTTTCTTGGGAGACCCATGGAAGGCTAAGTTTTCGACACCATTCCGAAGGTGATATCGACGCCAACGACCCGGGTTAAATATTTTCTTATTGTTTTGTTGTTTCTTTCTCTCATTAGAAATTGATTATGTTATCTTGTATTGATTGATTGGGTATTTGAGTGATGATGATTTTAATGCTCTATTGAATCGTTTTTCATAAAAACATATTGCTAGAATTGAATGCAATACGTAATCGTTGTGTTCTTGATTCATGTGCAGCGACTAATGGTTCCGAATCATTAAAGATAACAAAACATAGGTTAAATAATTCGAGCTTGTGTGATTATTACCTAAATTGGTCTATTTTTTTTATTCGTAAGGCGGTTGTCCGGATAAACTTAGATAGCTTATTCTAGGTTTCCCGATAGCTTAGGTTAATTAACGATCGCTTCGTAATTAACTAGGTTCTAAGGAAAAATCAGGATTAACAAACTTATTGTTAATCTACAACCGATAATTGCTAAGAGAGATAAAAGAACAACAAATCAATGAATTATGTTTAATTAGGGTGTAGGCCGAGATTGAACCAAACAACCATATCCTTACCAAATTCTCTAATTTTATCATTTATCGCATGTTTTCTTTAATTTGTTTTCATCAGGTTTATTTTATTTTATTTTCTTATTAAATCCAAAACCCCTTTTACCTAAACATCAATTAATTTCATTTCATAAGCTAACCAAACACTCCCTATGGGATCGACCTAGACTCACAACTGCTACAGTAGTAGTCTAGTTATTTTATTTTGACTAGCATTATGATGCACTTGTCAAATAGGAATTAAACATATGTGTAAGTCTTAAAAGTTCTTGAATGGGGATATAGAGAGGGGAGATGCACGAAATTTTGGGGATTCTAAGTTCAGATTTTTCTTCTCTCCATTTCACCTTCTTCATCCCATCATTTTTCATACAAAACATCAAGCCAATATTAGGTGGAAATCAAGGTAAAAGTTAGGGATTTTCTCTTCACCTTTATCTCTTCTTACTTTGCTTATGAAGGAATGAAACTATAAGGTTGGAAGTGAGATTGAGCGGTATATTTTTGATGTTTCTAGTTGGTGAGTCAAACAAAGCCAAAAAGGAAGGGAAGGAAAGGCAATAGAAGACCTACTTTGTCAATTTTGAGTTTTGAGACTTCACTTAGTTGATTTCTGTATTTTTGTATGATTGAATGGATATGAAGATTCATTTGGATGTCGAATTTCTATTGGGATGTTGCTTTGGTGATATTTTGGTGTCACTTTGCATGAACTTGGTTGTATATGACAAGAGAGTATCATGTAGTGGAATTCTGTCTAGGGTATCTTTAATTCAGTCATATTGTTTGAGTCATAACTCAGCTTACAGACCTCTAAATTGTGTAATTTTAGCTGAATATGAAACCTAAGACATAGAGCTAAATATCTCTAGAAGGGATAGTGACTTAATTATAGCTCTATGACCTTGTAAATTGAGATCCAAAAAGGTGACCTGATGCTGCCCCTGTTTTGGAGCAACTTAAGATATTTTGCCTATATCTCATGATTTAGAAGTCCAAATGGTCTGATTTTTAGTGCTATAGAAAATATAGACATAGAGAACAACATGTCTAGAAGAACTCGAAACCTAGTTCTGACTTTTTCCATATGCATATTAAGGAACAAGTAGTGGTATGAATGGAGAGAGCGTCTATCACGACTGTGGCTTCTTTTTTGTTTCCGATTTCTACTGCATCTTATCCGAACCTTTATGAATGCGTATGAAGATTTTAAACCACCTAGAAATAAATAAAATAGGACTTACCACATGTGAATTGGGTGATTGACTATTGGAATTTAAGATTGAGCATAATGCATTCCAAAGAAAACTTACATGTACGTAAATGATTTGTTTGCGTATAAATTGCTCATATATATATAGTATGATTATACAAGTGTGATTTTGACACCTTTCTAATGGTGATAAGTTATGACTTTCATGTATAAACACAAATACATATTTTATGACTTGAAATGTATAGTATGTGACTTGTTAATATATGAATTGTGAAATTGGCAAATGGTTAAAGGAAATGTTACAGTGCCTACTCTATTGTTTTGGTGGTGGATAGATGGGCATACCTATAGGGTTACAATGCAGCTGCTACAGCTTGACAACACCGATGTCCACAACTTAATACCTTCGAGTATGTACAGCACCTGTTATCCACACCCATAGAAAATGTGCAAGCTTAACACAGAAAGGAAACTTAATTGTCATAAATAAGAAATACAACATGAAAATATGAATAATTGGTATTGATGCGCATTTGTATTAGTTGTAATGATGAATTGTAATGTTGTGCAATTATATTGATAATTTGTATCAATGAGCGTTGAATATCAATATTTGGCTAATAAATGTGCATTTTTGGTATATAGATAATATGTTGAAGCATATTTTCATTATTTACTTTGCTTAAGTATGTCATCATTGTTTACATAAGCATTGAATAATATCAATGTTTGGTTCATGAAGGTGAATTTATGGTATATGAGTTGTGATATTTCTAAATGTGTGTGCTTAGTGGATGACTACTGTGAGTGGTCATCCAAACTAAGTGTTTTCTCCACTAAGCTTTCAAGCTTAGCACGGGTGTTAATCCATGTAAGTCCAAGTCATAGGAGTGAGGTACAGGGAACATCTATAAGGACCAAGGCCAACAGATTGAAGAAAAAAAGTACTTATAGAATATGTTTTTAGTTACAGATGATTACACATGTAATGAAGAAAGAAAATTGTATAATTTCTTTTGGATTACCATGTAAGTGTAAAGATGTTTTGCTACTATTAAATGATAACGTTAAGCATTAGGGAGTTTTGTAATATGTATATGTATAACATTAAACCAAAATGCATGCCTTGAATGTATGTACAAGAAATTGGTTGCCTTATACATGGATGCTTGTAGGTTCCATAAAATGGATGTTACATGATCTATGATCGATAACAAATGACAGAAAATATTAGCCGACTATATAGATTTTGTAGAATATGTTATTATAAGTCGAGCATTTTGACCTATGGAGTATAGACTTTATAAGGCCATATTGTTCATCCTATGGCTATACTTACATCCTTATAATGGTGAACTATATATCAAAATAGGTTGAAATAGTAGCTTTTCCTAAAAATACTATTGTCAGCATCGTGAAATTCATGAAGAGGAATATTTTCTCACATTTTAGTGTATCTTATGCTATCGTTAGCATTAATGACATCCAATTCCAAAATTCCTTATTCAAGACAATGTTGAAGAGGAATGGGAGCACTTTCAAGACTTTAACCACTTATCACCCTCAAAAAAAGTGGTCAAGTTGAAGTATCTAATTTGGAGCTTAAACAAATTTTGGAAAGAATAGTTAATACTTTTAAGAAGTATTGGGAATTGAAACTTGAGGATGCTCTTTGGGCTTATACAATAGTTTTCAAGACCCCACTAGGGATATCTCTCTATCGATAAGTATTTGATAAGCCTTGTAACCTTCTAGCTGAAGTTAAGCATAAGGCTTTTTGGCGGATAAAGAAACTCAAATTTGAGTTCAAGTTAGTTGGTGAAAAGAGGCTTCTTCAATTGAATAAGCTAATAAGTTCTAAAGAGATTCTTTTAAAAAATGCCTAAATTTAAAAGGAATGGTATGGACTAGTAATATGACAAAACTATCCTAAGGAGGGAATTTAAAATGAGATAAAAAGTTTTACGTTTTAATTATCTATTTAAATTTTTCCAATGAAATTAGTCTCAATGGTTTGAATCTTTCATGGTAAGAAAAGTTCAATCCTATTGTGCCATTGAAATTAAAGGCAATGATGGGACGCAATTTTTGGTCAATATGTAACAATTAAAACATTACTTCAAGAAAGATACAGTGGATCATGTCAACATAATTTCCTTTATCGAGTAACTTCTCTTAGTGACCACATTCAAATAAAAGACTCATAAAGAAGCACTTATTGGAAGGAAACCTAATAATTTGGATTTTTTGTTTTAATTTGGTAAATTAGGATCATTAGCATTACTTTTAAATATGTTTTTACATGATCATCATCAGTTTATATCTCTTAAACTGCATTTACAGAGCCTTATTATAGGGTACCAATTATCTTTACCTCCATATATTGTTTTATGTTTTTTTCTCTTTGTTCTTCCATGTTATGTACATTAAAGTCCATGTACAATTTAAGTGTGGGGGAGAGAACTATTATGTTTATCAATTTTGTTATAATTAGCTTAATAGGAGGAATTCTGAAAAAATATATTTAAAATATCAATTAAGATAATTCATAATAAGTTTAATTAATTATTATGATTTGAGTTGTTTAGGTTATGAGCTTTGATGAATAAGTTGTTTTTAATTTACTTTGTTAATTTTAAGATCTCGATACTTGATTTATACTATGATACTTTTTGTATATATACTATGATACTTTTTGTATAATTTGGTCATACAATTAAGTTAGAAGTGGATTCTTTTTAAGCGAAAAAAGTTTGGATAAGATATTATAGAATAAATTCACTTAGCTAGCATCAAACCAAGTACAAAGGTTGAAGTTAAATAGTAGTGCTAGTAGTCATTTGAAATGGTGAACTAATTATGTAATCAAGAGTATTTATGACAAAGTGTTTACTTCCAAGTCAAAAGGTTAGGTGACATTTTAAACAAGCTTCCAAATAATATTGTGTTAACCCTAAAGTTGGTTTCTTCTATCTTTTATTCAATAAGGATTATGAAAATATTTGAAATTTGAAGTAACTTTCTTATGTATATTCATTTACGTTGTAGGTTAAGTTTTGTTGATTAAATTGAAGTTCGAAAGATTATGAAGTAAATAGGATTGATTTATAACTTGATGCAAGTAGCTAATGCACAAAAATTTTATGATCTTTCCAATTAAACAAATAATGAAAAATCTTGGTTGTTTTTTTAATTCTTTCCTAGAGTTATCACATATATATGTTAAGAGTAATGAAATTAATTTTCTTGAAGAAAATCAAATGCTTAAGTATAGAAGAATTTGATAGGTGTTGATTACTTTATATTTTTAGCATGATTTTGAGAGTATTTTTATTTATTTCTAAAGGATTTGGCAATTGATTTTTTTTATATGATGGTAGTGGGTCCATTTGAGCTCTCCATTGAAGAAGAAAGACAAAATTTGAGTCAAACTAGAGCAATTAGGAAATTTGAAACTAGAGTTATATTGGTACTAAGCATCGTTTACATCCTAGTTGGAGGGATTTAAGAAGCAGAACTTAACTAACAACCATGTCACAAATGGAAACAAGAATCGGTAGATTAGTGGATAGATAAGTTTAAGAAGCATAAGCAAATTGACATCATAGCGGTACTTCTAACTAATACTAAACTCATTAGTGTTTCATACACAGAGTTGCAAAAGTTAATTAATGCCATGATTGAAGATGGTCTAGTGCCGAAGTCGTAATACTCAATTTGAAGATGCGCAAATATATAATTTCACCAAACTTATGACTCTTTTATATAACATCAGCTTATAATACTCTTAGTGGTGTTTGTTAGGAGGTTTATATCTTGTTCTTTTGTCATTAGTTTAGGTTTTTTAACATCAAGAAAACTTGGAAGCAAGGACTAGAAGGAATCAACCTTATGTTAGCTGTAAATAGGGATATCTTGTTCTATTTTTTTCCTTCTTTATTTTCTTTAAATTTTTGATTTTTTTTATTATGTTTAGTAACTAAATCTATAATCAAGGTTATGTATGTAATTTATGCTGGATATTTCAATTATTAGTACATGATTGGTTATTGATAGGTTAAATTTAACCTCTTTGATCTTAATGGTTGGATTTGTTCTTAACCATCATATATTCAATCTTAGGAATTATATAAAAGATAGAAAGGTGGGAAGTAACATCTTGATATAAAGACAGAGGTATCCTAAACAAAAAGGTGATAATTAATAAATTAACCATGCTTAATGAAGTCGATTAGGTATCATGCGTTGAGGCATGATAATTTCTTAATCGGATATTCCTGTGTATCTTGAAAGAGGATATAGATATGTTAGGTTAATAGTTATTTCAAACTCCACAATCAAACTTGTATAATAATTGGAATTCCTAATAAGTGAACATGAAGCCCTGGTGATTGTAATTTTGATTTCTCTTTATTAGTTAATATTATTGTTTTTGTTAGTTTAGTTATTTAATTTAGTTTTTCTAAACTTTGATTTATGTAATTTAATTATTTGGCTAGGATTAATAAACTTAGTAATAATAGTCCTTCTGGGATCGATACCTAAATATTCTAGTTTGTATTACTTTCTATAATAGATTTTTTGCACTTACATGTAGATTCAATCATTTTCCATTAGATTAATAATATCTTCAATAACTAAAGAAGAATATTGAAAAAGGCTTCTTTTCTGATTCAGTTTTTCTCCATGACATAAGAGGCTAGAAGATTGACTAAAGACCTATGAGATAAAATTAATTAATAAATCGTAAAAATCACTTATTATTGACTTGTTGATAATATTTTTATATGTTTGTTGCTAGAAAAATCTATCCTTATATGACTAAATAATGTTACACCTACTACCTAAATCTTATATAAAGAAACTTCAACTAGTGTGAACTTTAGCCTTGATATCTTATCCTGATACCTTCTTAAATTGTTGATTTCTATTTTTGTGAATTTGTCAGGAAAGGTATACAAAAGAAAATTGTCAAACAAACTATATGTAGCAATAAAAGACATAATCAATTATAGACATATGTAGACTTATTAGTGATGTCATGAATTTATCATCTTGATATCAAGACTACTCATAAATTTCATGTGACCACACAAAGGACCGCTTTTGTAATAATATATATAATGTAAATTAATGTGCCTATCTCTCACTTTCTCAATAATTCTCTCTAGTACTTTTTTATCATTTTCTTGCGTTGTTTAATTAATTTGAACTCTAATTATTTAATATTTTAATTTTGATCATAATATAGTAACAACACAAGTCGATTATAACAAGATTCTATCTAGTATTTCCTTCTTTCTTTCTTGGTGTTTATTTCGATAGAATATTAATTACTATATTGTTATACTTTATTTGGTAATTTGAGGTATGCATGTTTATTAGTAATAAAATCAGTCATGGAAATGGAAAAGATCGACTGGGTCCATTGATCATAAGTTGTCTAAATTTGATCCGAAACTCGATCAAATTCGAGCCAAGCAACTTGAGCTCACTCAAGCTACCTAAATTTTCTAAAACAAAGTTGTTTTAATCTTAACCTTTCAAATTTTATGGACTAAAATGATGTTATTTTAAGGAGAAAAATCAGGCAGTTTAAACTAGTATCGACTGAACCCCTCAAATCTAAGTCCAACTCAAAGTTCGATTAACCTAAACTTAATACATTGACTTCTTGTCAAATCTGATTAATTTTGCGGTTCCAGTTAAAATGTTGTCTTCTTTATAAAGGAAAAACAATAAGAAAAATAGAAGAAAAATTCAAGCAGAATTTCTTTATTTTACCAAAACTATAGTTTTTGAGACTTCTTTGATAAATTATTAGGAGCTTACAAAATCAAATTCGATTTTAGCAACAATAACTAGATAACAACAACGTACATTTACTTTCTTTTCCTTGTTTGGTTGCTTTTCTTGCAAAATGTCTCCTTTTGTACACAATGAAAAATGACACCGTGTTGGATTATGTTTCTTACATATTATATGTAGGCACCGAAAACACTCGTTGTGTTTTTGGCTTCTTAACGCTATGAAAAGTTGATAATTGTGGAGATTGAAAAACGTTTTATGTTCATTGTGTGAATATTGATAATGGTTCCCACCAATATTAACTTTTATGTGTTTTGTTGTGGACATCATGGTTCTTTCCTCTAATTCCAGTCTTATACAAAGCTCCTGAATTACCCTCATATACCAATCGTTACATTACTGCCACACTACAAGTTTTTGCAAAAGCTCCTGAATTACCCTCATAGACCAATCGTTACATTACCGCCACACAAGTTTTTGCATTCTTTTCTGTTCCTGTGGGTTTGGCATTGTTAGCTACTTATGGTCACGAGTCAACTAGCTTTTCTCTTTGGAATAATAGCTTATAGTAAAAAAATTTCAGACTTTTTATATTAATATCAATTTTTTAAAATATAGTATTGTAAATGAAATATAAAAAAATAGTTTTTTAACTTATATGTTATCTTCGTTTAAGAGGTAAATATTTTACACGGTTAATATAAATTTTTAAAATATTTTTCTATATTTAAATGAAAATTTTAAAACATTCTAATAATGATATACAAAATTTTGATAAAGTTTAAATTATTAATTAGGATTGATTACAGTTTTACTTTTGCTTGGGACGGAAATGCTTGCTCATCGAGTAATTTAGTTTGTGGTACCAGCTGTCTTATGTCAATAGTATTCAAGGGTTTCCATAGCATTATGTAATTTGTAGATTTCTTCCGAAAGTTAACCAACAATGTCAGACCAAGAGCTAATTTCAACGCTAGCCGCTATGTTATGTATATTCCTGTATAGGATATCTTTTATAATTACATTGGCAAGTAGATGTAGTTATGAGAATCTACATTCAATACACAAAGCAAGAACTTGAAAAGGTCCCCGTGTCTCTGGGAGCTTATCTATCGTCGGGTACTAATAGACACCCCTCTGATACTCCCTCGCACAAAACTCTCCTCCAAGATCATCGCATGCCTCTGCACAGAAAACCCTGCAGAACAGGAACATCAAAATCAACTGCTACGGAACTGTTTGTCAATGAAAATCAACACTATGGAAAGTAACCAGAGTAACAGGTTAAACGTATTACGTCTTTGGACCATTGTACTCGAGGTAATCTCTGTCAAAAGACTCGGCAGCAATTCTGCTGGCTTCATTTCTTGCATCTGGATTGAGCCTCACTTCTGGGTATATGTCTGCCTGACAGGCATCGCCACCAACTACTTCACATGCCTCAGCTGGAAAAACACTGAGCAACGAACACTGTTTTAGAACAATCTAGCGTTGAAAAGAGCTGTGTACATGAGACGTGAAGAGTCGTGAAGAGTTTACTTACGACAGTGTTGAGCTGTAGTCAACAGTGGATGTTTCAGAGGCGACCGAAGCAGCTTTGATTGCGGAGCAGCGGGAGGTTACTGAACCTGGCAACTTTGGTGGGGTTATGCTTATGGCCTTGGAAGTATATAAGGGGAGAACAGAAGGGGTAACACACAAAGCCGCCTGCATTTTACGGTTTATAAAGTGAGAAGAGGGTGTGTTGGAATTTATAGACAGCAAAAAGGTGCAAGATATTTGTCTGTGTTTGTGGATAAGGGTTAGCTTTTTCACTTGAGAGATGGAGAAGCCTTAGCGGGTTTCAGTCATGTAAGGATTTAGGAGATGTTACCCAATCATTCAGATATTTATCTTAACTATCCTAAAAAATATCTCTTATCTTCCCTGATCGTTTTATGTAGAAACAAATTGATGCGAAATTGGTGTTTTCTTTTTTCATTAGAAAAGAGAGTTTCAATTTTTCATTTTCTTTTTACAATGTGAATTCTTTCTACACAAGGGGGTGAGATTAGCATGACAGACGGCCAGGTCTAGGGTCAGAGGCCCAATTGGGCCTTATGAGTAGGGCCCAAGTTGGCCTAACTTTTTCATTTTTTAATATAATATGAAAAATTCAATTAATTAAACTTACGAATTTAAATTGATTAACAGAAATTAAGATTGCATAATAAATGAATATATAAAATGTTCATGTGTTGATAAAATAAATAAGATGAAATCAAATTTATTAATGAAGGAAGATAGAATTATAGGAAATTTAAAAATATTATATAAAGTGAGAAATTCAATTAATTGAAGCTACGAATTTCAATTGATTAATAAAAATTGAGATTTTATAATTAATAAATATATAAAATGACATATATCGATAAAATGAATAAGATAAACCAAATTTATTAATGTAGGATAGAATTATAGTGAATAAAAAAAGATTATATAAAGTGAGAAATTCAATTAATTGGAGTTATTAATTTCAATTGATTAATAAAAATTGAGATTTCATAATGAATGAATATATAAATTGACATACCTTGATGAATGAATAAGATGAAACAAAATTAATTAATGAATAAAGGTACGATTATAGGAAATAAAAAAAGATTATATCTAAAGTGAGAAATTCAATTAATTGAAGTTACAAATTTTAAATCAATTGGTTAATAAAAATTGAGATTTTATCATGAATATAAAATGTACATATATTGATAAAATGAATAAGACAAAACTAATTTCATTAATGACGAATGATAGAATTACAGGAAATGAAAAAAAAGATTATATAGAAATGAGAAGTTCCATTTATTGAAGTTAAGAATTTCAATTTTTCAATTAATTAATAAAAATGAGAACTTATAACGAATGAATGTATAAAACATACATATATTAAAAAATGAATAAGATGAAACTAAATTCATTAATGAAGAATGATAGGATTATAGGAAATAAAAAAAGATTATATAGAAAGTGAGAAATTTAATTAATTGAAGTTACGAATTTCAAAGTTTTAATTGATCAATAAAAATTGAGAATTTATAATGAATGAATATATAGAAGGTACATATATTGATAAAATGAATAAGATGAAACTAAATTCATCAGTGAAGGAGGGTAGAATCGTAGTAAATGAAATAAAAAGATTATATGTAAAGTGAGAAATTTAATTAATTAAAGTTAAGAATTTCAAGTCACTAATAAAAATTGAGTTTTCATAATGAATGAATATATTAAATGCACATATATTAACAAAATGAATAAAATTAAACTAAATTCATTAATGAAGGATGATAAGATTATAGGAAATAAAAAACATTATATATATGTATGTATATAAAGTGAAAAATTCAATTAATTGAAGTTACGAATTTTAAATTTTCAATTAATTAATAAAAATTGAGATTTTATATCGAATGAATATACAAATTTTACATATATTGATAAAATGAATAAGATGAAATCAATTTCATTAATGAAGGAAGATAGGATTATAGGAAATGAAAAAATATATATTGTATATAAAGTGAAAATTTCAATTAATTGAACCTACGAATTTCAAATTTTCAATTGATTATATATATATACAGTACATATATTGATTAATTGAATAAGATAAAACTAAATTCATTAATGATCAAGGATGGGATTATTACAAATGAAAAAAAATTATATATAAAGTGAGAAATTCATTTAATTAATGATAAGAACAAAATTCATTAATTGATGACATAATTTACAAAAATGATAACCCAAATTTTTTTAAATGATACAATTTACAAAAATTCAAGGTAAAATCATAAAATATGTTTTGAATTGGGACTGTGAGAGTGGAGAGTGAAGATTAGAGAGTAGAGACTAGAGAGAGAAGTTAATTGTTGTAGTCATATCGTCAATAGTTTGGATCACTTATTCTATATTTAGAAACATTATATCTAGGACTAACAACCCTAACTACTAGTGCTAAACCAATACTCCAAAGCAATAGTGATGGAATTACTAATAGGTCTCGTGTAATTACTTACATGATTAAAAAATTATTTTTCACAACTCCTTTATAATAAAAATACGTCAAACTGCACACCTTCAATTTCAACTAGACAATTTTTTGTCAAATAACTCTATGATATTGTTCGAAATCCTAACCCTTTTTTCTTTCATAAATTTTGTAAACGAAAGTAACAAACAGTTTTTAGAATGAGCCTGAACTTGAAGTCAAAGTCAAAGTTGAACAATGTGAACTACTGCGATTCCAATCCTGAATGTTGCCCAATCTAAGTTGATAATCATTAAACAAATCATATCATAATTGTTTAATGACAGTTTTGTGCTCTTGGACCCTATCACCATACAACCCATTATATATAAAATTAACCTTCTCCATCTTGTACCTTAGGTCCAACATAGATATGACTGCAACAGTATGTCCAACTATATACTAATAACAATTAAACTTCTCCATTATCTATTCTACCATAATCCAAATAACGGAATCAAACATCTAATAAGATAAATCCTTATCTCACATATAGGGATAAAGTAATAGTGCGAAGTTGAAGATTTTGTTCCCAAGAATAATTCAGTCGTAGTATAAAATAATTCTAACATTGCAAAAAGTTTTGTAGCCAACTCCCATTGGTCTTCTATAGGCACGCAATTGTACTGAAAATCTTTGTCTTAGTTTGGTAAAGACCTCAACATATTAGATTGTCGACTCCAACATCTTGAAGGTTGAGTTCTATCTAGTTGGATAATCCAAACTGAATTTTCGTACTCAGAATGCACAGTACTCGTATAGTTTCTTCAAATTTGTCAACTCTTTTAGGTGTTGCATTCTAACATACTGCTCAATTTCGAATTGAATTTATTGCTTCTTTTATCATCTCTAACTCATCCTTTACAATCAAATTCAAAATATGTGCAAAACAACGTTCCGCCAACCAAAAAGCTCCTAACCCATATCTTATTCTTCGATTTTTTAATCGTAACATCAATTATGCTACAATTTTCGATTGTTATAGTGGACAATTTGGTGTTGATATTCCAATCTATCAAGCAGTCTACCAACACAATTGTCAACCTTTCGTTTGTATGTGATGTCGACACATAAATGAACTTACCATGTACAAATATGACTAATATCAATCATAATATAATCAAAAAATAAATTATAACAATATTAAAGAATAAAAATTACCTCAAAATTTTATTACGTAAATTTAGTCATTGTCAATATAATGTATCATCGCTGCTATATAATCCTTCTTTTCTTTATCGGTTGTCCACATATCTGTCATAATAACAATTCATCCTGCAATACTTAACAAAAAAAGGGCAAACCCCACTACACAAGACTCTCCACTTTGTGAGGGTCAAAGGAAGGTCATCAATTATAGGCAACCTTCTCTTTACATTTAAAAAGAGATTGTTTCTGTGACTCGAGCTCGTGACCTTCAATACTTAAAAATATTCTTAAAATTTCTTTCTTCTTATCTTCGTTTATCTTCATAATGTCCTTTTTTTAATGTATGTTTAGTTGAAATCTTGAAGGTCAGTTGCAGTGAGCTACAAAACATTCTAAATCTTTTGATATCAACTATAGATAATGAATGTTCATCACCTCATAAAAGCTATCAAAAATCTTAATTTGTTGCTACTATAAGATGTTGCAGCTATTTCATTCCTCCTTATAAATTATAGAAGCTATCAAAAATCTTAATTTATTGTTGCCATAAAATGTTGGAGTTCTTTTATTCTTCCCTTTTATAAGGTTGCGATCATAAATATTTGACCTCTTGATACGATCTTCTTTATATTACATGATCTACATATCTCTTTAAATGAGAGGTTTTGCCTTTTGAACTCTGGGTTAACATCTTGCGGCAATACTTACATTCAACTTTTTCGACTCCGTCCATTAATATAGTCTTATTAAAGTAATTCCAAACTCCATTTTTCAATTGATCTTAACTTCTATCTTCACTTAGTATGGGATTAGAAATTTTCACTTTTGTCTCAAGTATCAGATTAGAACTCTCCACTAAAAAAGAATATGCTCATCTATAAAAAAAATCAACATATAAATGTATGTGTTATTTATAATCATAATTGATAATTCATAAGCAAGGGAGAATTGGAGATCATAAATTTAAAGTTTATTAGTAACTTACACAGTCATATACGCGCCTATGTATGTATTTTCGTTGACTTATACGATCACATACACAGGCATGTATCTAAACAACGTTGTTTAAATTTTAAAATAAGGCTTCACAACTTTTCACCATTAAGACGTGAGGCTTGGCCTGAGGCTCAGTCAACCCAAGTCTAGCCTATTGACTTGAGCCCAAATGTTATCCCACGTTGAGATCCAATATTTTTGACATGGACTTCCATACGTAAGTCCACTCCATAAATACATCAAACACAAAGATCTACTGGGACTTGGGTCAACATTTTGTAGGACAGCTCGTTTAAACATGACAATATGTACGACAATTCAATGTTGTATAGGAATGTGTATCATATAGCCTCAAGTCAATTGGATTAATGAACAAACGTATTAAATATAAATTGGTATCAGACTCTAATTGGTTATATACTCCCCAAATTGTACTAGTTTTACTTCTTTTATATTCATAAGTTGACAAAATTGTGATTAAAATTATATGTTGGTTTTTTGACAAATTTATAATTCAAGTTTAACTTGTTTATATGATATACTGATAAGTGAAACTATAATTGAAGATAATATGAATTTTTAAAAATTCAATCACAACTAAACATAATTAGTTATAGAACTATTAAAAAATGTAAAATTACAATTAAAATTAAAATTATTATTCAGATAAAGAAAGAACAGGTACAAAGCAGAAAAGAACAAATACATGAAAACTTGTAGAAAGATTAGATTTGATGTTGAAATACACTTGGCATCATTAATGGTATCATCTTTATTTTTGGTTAGTGTTAGAGCACTCTCCAAATTAGTCGTGGTCGTACATGATACATGTACATAATGAGAAACTCATTGTCAGCTTCTTTTTGTCTTTTGAAATTGTATAAAAAAAATTATATCATTATAATCATTTCATCGATACACTCTTCTTCAAATGCTATTCATAGACGAAATCATATTAAGTGCCAGTATAATAAGTATATAAGATAGACGATGACTCTTCCAGACATTTCAGTACCCATATAATTTATACAAAATAATAATTTGTGCTTCTCTTATGTTGTTGGCAAATTTCCAGAAGAACCTCGTAATTTGAAATAACTCCAACTTATCTATTTACAGGAGATGTTTGGGAAAAACGAGGAAGCAATCTTTTAAAAATTAGACAAGATATTAAATTGATTAAAGAAAAATTTTAAAATTTAAAAGTTTAGTCGGTATTAACTCATCATAGAAATAGTATATAATAAATAAGAGATAAATTTTATAAAAGTAATTAAACATAAGATATTTTATTAAAATAAAAATAAACGATTATTTATTATTATAGAATGAACTAATAATAAATATATATAAGTATAATATAAACTTAAAATGACAATAAAAAGTTAAAATTATATGTGTTAGTTTATTAACTACAATTAATAAGGACTAGTATAAGTTACTCATTGGTATAGTATTATTAATTTATGCTCTTTATACGTTATTATTTTTATTATAAATATTTTAAAAAAATTTATGTAAAAATAAAGCTTCATATTATCATATTTTTTAGATTCCACTTTATTACAAAATTTTGGGCTGACCACGATGATGATGATGATTTTAAAGAGATATTCTTGTTAAGAGAATAATTTAAAATTATACTGTTCGAATAGACCAGGTGAAGCTGATAATATCTCTAAAAAGTAAAAACACAAAACTTGCCGATATCTCTGTGCAACGTTTGTTATAGGTTACCAGAAGAGTTACAAACGACCGAGGGAGGGGCAGTGTATGTTACTGGAACACCTATAGATAAAACCGGGAGTTAGTATCAGCTACGGGGATTTGAAACCGTACCCAAGAGTGTATTCTGCATGTTATAACCATAGCATTTAGAAATCTGATTTTGGACAGGACGAAACACCTGTGAATCTGATATGGAAGGGTAAATTTGCAGACTAATCCAATTAGGTAAACATAGCAAACCGCGTGTCAGATACAAACAAAGAGACCAAAACCATGTCCACGTCACAACAACAAGCCACCAGAAAACGATAATTAGAGGGACGTGAGCCAACGAAATTTATTTGGCCAGTACCTTATTTTTTACTAGTTGACTTAATATGAGTAGAGATTAATCTAAATATGAATAATTTAAAGGTATCTTCTTATAATTGAGATCCTTTTATAACACCTCTTGAACTAATAAAAAAATCAACAAATTCTTTTGTTACTCCCAAAATGACATAAAAGAAGTTCAAATTTTAAAATGAATTAAGTTTTTTTTAAAATCAGGTTTCAAATTTTATTTAAATCTTAAAATAAATCATAGAAAAACTCAAAACTTGGCTTAAAATACAATCAATTTTAACCAAATTCATTGAATTCTTGCGGATTTAGATATGCCCCTTTAAGTTCTGTTTGATTGGATATTAATTAATGGAATAGAACGGAATGAAATACAACGATTTATAATAGAATGAAATGGAATATAGTAAAAAGTTATCTAGAAGGGATGAAACGGTTCATGATGTAATATAGTAAAATATTGTTTGAAAAATGGATGGAATGAAATAAAATGTATAGTAATATCTATTATACTCCTTATATTAAAATAGTTGTTACAAAAAGTTTAACGTTATGATTTTAAAACAAAAATTAGGTCCAATTATTAATAATATACAATTTTTTTATATATTTTCTATTTTAAAATAATAAAAAGTTTATTATTTTATTATTAATAATATACAATTTATTATTAATCATATAAATATTTTATTTTATTCTATTATATGTGATTTATATTTAAAAACAATTTATTTATATTTTTATTTATGTAGAAATATATACAAACAATTAAAGAATAATTTTTAATATTTTTCTATTTTAAAATAATAAAAATTTTAATAAAAGTTTAATTATTTTATTATTAATTATATACAATTTATTATTGATTATATAAAAATTATTATTATTTATTTAATAAATTTTATATTATTAACATTTATTTTATTCCATTATATGTAATTTATATTTAAAATAATTTATTTATAGTTTTATTTATATAGAAATATATACAAACAATTAAAGAATAATTTTTACATATTTTTATTTTAAAACAATTAAAATTTTATTATTTTATTATTAATTATGTACAATTTATTATTAATTATATAAAAATATTATTTATTATTTAATAAATTTTATTTTATTAAAATTTATTTTATTTTATTATATGTGATTTATATTTAAAAATAATTTATTTACGTTTTTATTTATGTACAAATATATACAAACAATTAAAGAATAATTTTTATATTTTTTATTTTAAAATAATAAAAATTTTATTTTTTATTATTAACTATATACAAGTTATTATTAATAATATAAAAATATTATTATTATAATAAGGAGAAATAATATAAAATATTATTAATTATATATAATTTTTGTAAACCGTAATAAATGAGTGTGAGAAAAAGAAAGTTAAGGTTAGAAGAAATAATTGATATTAAGAAAAATTATTGAGAATATATTAGATAGTATGTATTTGTTAGTTTACGTTCCACCCTAAATCTTCCAAATCGGAAGTTACTTATTTTTACTGTTTAAGATGAAATGGAACGTAACATGAAACTCTTCGCTTCCATCTCGTTCCGTTCTATTCTATTATAAAACTCTCAACTAAACGATAAAAAGTGTGTTACGTTCCATCCATTCCATTACTAATTCCTCAATCAAACACGACCTTCGTGCTATAAATATAGGACAATGTCCAAACCTACCTTGTTTTGTTATAATACCATGTAATAATACAAATATAACAAAGTTAGACAAAATATCAGTCGTTTCACTTTCCAATATAAACGAAAACAATGTCTTTTCATAATTAGAACACGCCACCAAAAACAAAAAAAGGGTTTAACTTCTTGTTGTACACAAACACTGCAAACTGCATCCCCCTTATCTAAGACCACTAAATAACGCTTCATGTAGAGCCCAACTCTGATACATATCTTATTCACATAAAGAAAGAAAAGGTAAGAAAAGCTTACCGAGTCAGTCTACCTGCTGTTCCAACTTCCAAGTCTTCTGAATCAAATAAGAGAGCTTTATTCAGCGTCAGAATCAGAATCAGAAGTCTGTTGCATTCTTAAACTAGGTAGACTTTTCTTCAGGTGCATTTCACAGCCATCATACATCAAATACAGTATAAGACGAGTGTCCAAAATCGATAACAAAGGTTCGGATTTCCATGGGGGCTAACTCAACCACGAGTTTAACCGGATCCACAGGTCCACCCCTCTGCAATGGTGTTGGCGTTGCTTCTTTCGACAAGCCTTCTGTCTGCCAGACAAGTCTTTTCTTCTCCATTTCGGTTCTTTCTTGGTTGGCAGATAAGCTCATTTCTGTCACTTTTCCGATCTTAATTGCAAGAAAAAGAAAAGCAGAAAGAAATAACAGTAGGTAAGCAGAATTTTACAAGAGGAAAGCTAAACGCTTATAGAGAATGATTCCTGAGTTGTCATTAAACCATTACTTTTACCTTCTTCCGAGGGAACAACTTTCTAAGTTCCACGCTTGTTATCACAGAAAGATCCTTATCCTCTCCAATCTTAGCATAATTCCATGAACCCCAAAAGGTAAAATAACAGTTAGGATTTAGTAAAGATGATTAGAAAATAGAATAATTAACAATTGAATGTGTACAACAAATTTGTCAAAAGTAGTTAAAGAATCAGAATGCTTAAATGCATACAACTAGTTGACAGACATATGTCTATACATACAGAGACAGAGCTTTAGTGAATGGACTGCAGGTGTCTTGTATATGTGAGGCTTGTCTGTTTGTTAATCAGTATTACTAATCGGTTATAGTAATAAAAGCAAAATGTTCCAATGAAACTACTATGACAAAAATCGTTAACATCTTAAAGTTGTTTTCACTTCTAAGTTGCAGACACCAATATGACACTAATACTATTTCCATGGCCAGAGTAAGAGAGGAACTTCAACCTCGTATAGATGTGCTAAACGAAGAAGGACCTTTCCTTCATCAAGTTCCTGCATAATCAGGAGAGAAAGTATTCATACTTTGGAAGAAGGAAACAACTTCAAAAGACAAGGTGTTGTACCATCTGAAATTGTTACAATCTTATATCTATCCCACTGAAAAGCACAAGAGAGAAGAGCAGACTGATGACTTTCCCCATATAAAGTTCCAAGTACCTGGTAAGTTATAACTGCAACATTATTTGGTAAGACATACGAGAATTCGATGCCTGAGAAATTAGTTGTATGAGAGTTCATCCAATCATCTCCATTCTGCAAAAGGAATCCATTCAGATTATCAAGAAGTATATCATCCTCATTCTGTTAATTCTACAATCTTACCACTTCAGAAAAAGCTAGTAGCAAGGGTGAATATATCTCCTGGCCAAAAGAGCGGCGCCATTTGGCTCCTTCTCCTAGAGGGTCAATTCTGAAGTAATATTTTCCTTGGATCTGCAACCAAAACATCCAAGTTAAAAGGTAGGAAATCCACGCTTTTGTGGTTGTATTTCGAGACTTCACAATGACCACAAGTACAGTTTGTACATATGAGAATCAAAGAAATTATAACTCAAATCCTGCCAGGAAGATTCTGAACTATACAAGGTTAATGGTAGACAAGGAATGTAATTTAACTAAAACAAGTGATGCTCTCAGAGGTAATCGTATGAACAATTAACATATTACGCCAATTCTGGTTTTCAAGAGGGAATATGGTTACCGTCAGTCCCGTGCATTTATCAAGAACACAAACTGTTTCATTTAGAGCCTCTGCTACACCTCTGGAATCGTCAAGTAGCAGTCTCCTGCATGCAAAAGGAGTCCATGAATGCATATTGGCTTACGAGGATACTTAACACAGCCACAGAGGCATAAAACTATGTGGCAATGTTTCAACAGCAGCTTTTCTTCAACTCCATCAACCCATCCACAACATAAACAACATATTGGTGGTTTTTTCAGCGATGTCATCAACCATACACAAACAAGGAAATTTTAACCGTTGTCATCCCAATTCCTTAGATACGGGCTAAATACAATGGTCATGGCAGGCTGATAATCAGAAGAGCGGCAACACACCTATGAAGCATCAGCTCTAATTGTCCATCTACTATGCTAGATCCTCCAAGAGGTCGGTCCACTAGAATGGAGAATTCTTTCTGATTATCTTGAACATAGATTCCAAGATTTATCTGAAAAAATTAAAAAAACAAAAAAGAACATAACCAATTTAACTCAGAGAAAAGTAATTGTTCATCTTCGCAACTATGCGATACATGGGATAACTTGTATATGAATGCAAGAAGGTTAAGAGTTCCAATTCAAAAGGACTAATAAATCACACATAGGACAAATATCTTCGATCTCTCACCTTAACCAGTTCATGAGATATAATTCATCCTTACAACTATAAACAGAATACATATATAAAATTTATAGTATTAAAAGCAAAAGCAAGCTGTCCTCTGACAACATAATCACTTTCCGAGTTACACATACTGGGTAATAATTTCCAGCAACAGGTTGGTTCACTTCCAAATTCCAGTCTGTTCTGTAGTCACGAATCTGCAAAGTAAACAAATCTTCAGTTAGAAATGCTTCCATAGAAGAGGAATTCATGAGAAAGAAGTAAGTCCTCCGTGCTGCCTAACTTAAAGCAATCCAACAATCTTGCTCAAATTATCTTTCCAAAAGTCAAGCTCATTGACACATTCTATTACCATCAAGACACTCTGACAATTGATATATTGCTAGGCCAACAGCCAAAACAAGATTGATAATAAAACAAAATGGGTCAGATTCAACCTACCCGCTCGATGAAATCACGTCCATTAGAATCTGTATAGAATGTCTTATTAGTCGCCATGGTAGTTGTAATTTTTGTAGTGATCTCTTTGCCAATTCCATCATCAATGGGTATTGGGCCAACCTGAAATAGCAGACAGTATTAGCACACCCAAAAGAAATGAAGAGAATTATGAAGAGAACAGATTCCACAAACACAATAAACACTTAAAGAAACATAAAGAAATGACCCAAAAAATTAAGGAGCCATCAGTTAAGCTTACAATAAACTCGACTTCAACATGCTCTTTGCCCTTGTATAATCTGTTAATCTGCATATATTTTAAAGCAACAACAAAGTTTTTATGTGGTGGTGAAGCTAATAAGCAATCATGATGGGAAAATATTATCTAAATTGACAGCAACCATTTGATAGGAAAGGCACCTGATAAATCCATGGATTCATCCGCTGATGTACCTCATCTACTATTGATCCACGTATAACTGTCACAGGAACCTGATTAACATATTTCAGAACTAGTGAGCAATATAATATTTTACTTTTTCTGGAACATACTTCGTAAAATCATTGCAAACCTGATGTTCAGGCTTTATGGCAAATGAACCATTTGGACGGAAGATGTATGCCCCATCATTCTAGAAATTAAAATGCCAGAAACAAGATGAGATCATTTTGTATGGGAATAAAAGAATTTGAATCCAGGTCACTTCATTTCAAACCGAAAGGATGAAAAATAGACGAGGAATTTCAGCATCATACTTGTGGATCTTTTTTATTTCCAGTTCCATTATGTGCGGCATAAAAAATGAACGACTGATCAACTGATTCCCTGACCTTCATAAATTAGAAACTCAGGAATTAGCGACAGAAGCACTTCTATATTGCTACCTGAATAACTAAGTGTATAGTACAAAGGCATAAAGATGTTGTGAACAATCTTGAGTAGTCAAGAATAGAAAAAATAAAAAGTAAATCCTTTGTTGGTTAACATACTGCACTTTTTCTATTAGCATAGCTAATAGGATTGTCTTGAGCCGTGGAAAAAGTAAGCTTCAAGTTTCCATGACCAACTTGAATAATAGATTTCTGGTTTTCTTGAATGGTGTATGCAGATGATTTAGTGCACCGAGAACCTATAATAGACACGAAGAGATTAAAAATGACAAATCAATATCCACAACTATGAGAAATAGGCTGTAGTTTGTGCCACTAGGAAAGATTGACTTGTAAAACATGCCAAACCTTGTGTCTTTGTCCTTGAGATGCTGTAAGTATTGAAGCCAAAGGGTGGAACGGATACTGCAAATGCCAGCCAATACTTAGGTGTTTCTGGTGGATTTATATCTAAATAGGCCCGAACATGATAGTTCCTCAAGTCGACATGAGCTTCTGTTAACGGAAGAAGTTGTGATTCAATCTCTATTCCCTTTGAATCACGCACCACAATATCTTCATTCATGACCTGAAAAATGCAGATATCAAAGTTGGTACCTGGTACTTATCAGTATAAGTTTGAAATACTACTCAGGAAGGTGCTCTTGTTATGCAAAACTGGAACAAGCACACCACTCTAGAAACAACTCTCTGCACACTCATACAAACAATTGAAAGAGGGAGAGAGAGAGAGAGAAACTAAGATTCAATTGGTAATATGCAAAATTGTATGTGAATTCATAGGTCAGTAAGGGTGATAAGAATGTTGATTATAGTTATGGATAATGATGAAGACATAGAAGAAACAAAAAAAGGGAAGTTAAAAATCCAGGAACTGTAATTTGGGAAATGAATAGTTGCCAAACAAATATGATAAGAAAGTTATCGAGTATATTGCTTGTTATGGTTGGTGAACTATTAAGCAAAGACTTAATATATTACTAGAAGTAAATACAGAGATACTCACAGGAACTCGAATCACATCCTCTCTCTTCCATCCAAGAGAATTATAGACCACAAGAATCTAGAAGTATATATATATCAATAAGTCATCTCATTTTAGATTAAAATTATCCAGCAGAGCTAAATATGTAGAAATAACACCTGGTGGTGGTCATATAACATCCTTACCAAGTTTTCCCCACTAGATAGATTGATTTCTGACCCAGGGCAGTAGCTTATATTCAGAAGTGGGCACTGAGATAATGCCAAAGAGAACAACCAAGTCAAAATTCAGTTTAGAGTAAATTTCATTTGAAGACAAAAAGAAAATAAAGAATAAGTAACTTACTAGTCAACTGATATCTAAGATGGAAAACATGTTCTAATAAAGCTAACCAAGTCTTATATTAATTTCAATGTGTATCCTAAAGTTAGTAGTCCAGAAATTGACCCACTTGAATTATTATGATAACCACCACTTAAAAGAATGCAGTAACAAGGAAGACCATGGTATCTATTAAGTGCCATGAACCATGGCGAGCAGAAAAATAGGAAAAATAAAATAAAACAATCTTAGTATTAACAATACACAAAAAATAGTTATCAATGCTAAAGGGTACTGATCTTTGCCTGTTGAAATTTTGTAGCTGTATTCTGACATCCAATTTCTGATCTTGGCTCAACCAGGGAAGTAAGTGCAGATGCAACAACCTTTTCAGCCTGTAGAAAAGAGTTTTTACATAACATTTTGCAAAACTAGAATAACTTATTATTAACTAGGTTTTAAGCCATCTATTTAATAGCAGGGATATACAAACTAATTAAACTTCCAAAATTGGATACTTTACCTATCGCAATATAGAACTAATTCCTATGTAGGATAGAAACATAAAGGGTATTAGATCTGTTATTACATTTAAATAGATAAGAAAAATGGTAGTCAAAAAGCTCTGATCAAATCATGTCTCACCTCTGTGTAACCTATTGACAATCGCTTGGCATAATCATTAGCCACATGTTGTTTTTCTGTACCAGTCACTGCATCATGATGCTGTGCAGTCCCCAAAGCATCAGCCAATGAGTCTGTGTTTGGCCCCATGTTATTCCTTCCTTTGAAAATCTCTAATTGCCTTGCAGCCTGACAAAAATCAGCAGCACATGAATAGACAATAAATCAATATTGGACTGCATAAGCCTTCAAATAACTAAAACAATGACATGGAAGCTACCATGTAATAGCCACTCATAATTCTGACATAACGTTTTATTGCTGGTCTGCTTGTAAAGTACCCAGTCCAGTAAGCATTTGCACGATCTGCATAACTGGATAGTCACATGTTTCAGATGTTAAATATGCTCAATGATAAGGTAACAACCCACTAACAGCTTGTAATAGCCTTTAGGCAACAAACTCACGGGAAGAAGTCATCAGTCTTTATCGGCCACAACTCTTTTGCAGCATGCTTTGCGTCTGTATATATGGATGGCGTAGAATAGAGTGCATTCACACGTCCATCCTGGAAACATTCATAACTTATTATCATAATGACTTGAGCTGATTTCATAAAGAGATGCAAATTAATATTGCCGGTTCCAAATATTACATTTTGATTTTGTTACCCAAAGTGAAAAGCAAGTTGGCATTATATCTTGGAATGAATCCATTTGGAAATACTCTCCAACTTGATTGACTTTAAAGTCTGATTTTTGTTTACGATAGCTATGGATCTAAAAGTCTCAAAAATGGATTTTTGACCATTTCTATAGGCTCAAACAAGTAAATATTAGGTGTCTTAGAACAACAACCACAAGTTTGTGTCACTGGTATCTTATGTCTGTTTAAGTACACTAATGATACAATTAATTGTTACATCACATCTTTGCAGATCGTCCAGATACTAATTTCCTTGATTAGGGAACTCTCTGATATTCATCATTTTATTCAACAGCATGGCATTGGTGGTCTTAAAGAATAACTTGATAGTATACAATATAAAACAAAATCAGACGCATTTGCGTAACAGTTACCATATTCACATAGTGAATAAACTTGTCCATCTGCCGGTACCATGTGTGCGCATATTGATACTTGAAATCTGTCCCCATAGTCCACATTATATGATTTGTACGAGTTATATTGGCCTGCGAATGAATTAACTGTCATTAAGTAGAAGGACCATTTGAAAAGGATGCAACATTTTCTTTTCATGCTAGTAATATCAGCAACTCAGTTCAACTGTAGGTCCCAGTCTAGCCCAAAGTGATGAGTAGCTTCACCCCTAAGAAACTTTTAAGTTGATATGACCAAGGTCAGCAAGTAATATCACCAGAATAAATGCATCTTTAGTAAAATCCCTTAAATCTTAAAAAAATCCAGTCACATATTTTGCACCACAATGTCTTGAGGCAAGTTCAGTGAACAAGAATGAGAGTCGATTTGTTTTAGCATGGACATGAGAAGGGAGAAACAAAATAAAACCTAATGGGGATCCTCAAAATTGGTGATGCTCTTGGACAATTTGAGAGTAAAATTATTCCACACCTTGACAGATTAGCTATTACCTGTGCTACTGCAGCAGCAACAAAGTCATTCACTCTTTCTTGAACATTATAATCAAATAAGTCCACATCATCCTTAAAGGAAGAGAGATCCAAATTAATAACATAAAACACTGAATATTAGTGAGCTCATAAGAAAAGAGACCTTTTTCTCATGACTTACTTGGACAACGGGGGAGTTATCGTTGACTTCAAAGTAGAAACCACCAGGGGGAGGCTCATAGTTCTCTGGAAATGCACCAGCAAAAATCTAGAACAGAAATAAATGTAGTTAGGATAAGATGATATATTTTGTGTTACCAATAGTTCCAAAATGACAGGAAAATCTCCCCAAGATAATTCCTTACAAACTCCACCAAATGAATAAATGATGAAACCCATGTAAATCTCAAAGCAAAAATGCACATAAGCTAGAAGAAGCTAGGCAAATCCATTCATTTTACCTGTGATGATGATCCAAAACTCTTGGAACCCTGCCATACTACTTCAAGGCTTTTCTCAATTTTGCGCTTTGCCCTGTCCTGGTAATCTATCCGCCCAAAGAAGAAAGAATCAAATCCAACCTAGACCAATATCAATAGCAACTATGTTACTTGAAAAACCTCCATAGGAAATTCAGATAGTTGGTGAAAATTTAGGCAAAACTATGAATACTTCAGCTCCCAGCAAGTAAGCCTGCACTGCAGAATGTCCGAAAGGATCAATTTGCCAACCAATTCTTGGGGTCACACCAAAGTCCTTTTTAATAAATCTGTGCCCAAGGGTTGTCTGGTCAATCATGTCAATATAATTGGTCACAGCTTCATCATGCATACACCAGCCTCCATTTCTGCAACAAGCAGGGAAAAAGAAACTAAAATGAAGAGCCAAAGTCCAACTATTTTGTGCTTCAAAACATAGATGAAAAGCAATCATTAATCAGCAGTTCAACTAAACAGAAACTTAGTGACAACGATATTGCTTGTAGAGGTAATGTTTTGAACAGTTTATTTTACATGAATTCTAGTTGACCCGAGTTGACTAGTTGCTTCACCACAAGCTGCATTGCTTCACTCTGATCCCTCCACCATCGTTGGAAAAATGCCTACATAACAAAGAATTACAACAGAAATGAACGGAACGAAATATTTGGAGATGTCAATAGCTCATTACTTAACAGGTCACAGTATAGTGGCAAGTTGGCATTGAGGCAAAAATTCTTATTCAATGAAGCTCCACAGTGCTCACCACTTGCGTCATAGAAGATTCGGTGTTAGCAGTAACTCAAAAAAATTGAAGTTTTTTGAGATTTTGCCCCAGTGTTCAGTCCATTGTAATTGTGAACACCGCAATGACACTGGGATGATAGGTTCATGTTGGCATAAATGCAAGGGAATAAAATGGTCCTATGAAATTCTCCAATTTTAATCACCAATTCTCTTGTTTTCATTTTGCAAGTGTTCTCTCTTGCAAGTTAGCCAGCAAATATGGTCTAAAAATGAATATGCATGCAACAAATCAGGTATGAACATTTGAAGCTCAGTGTATTCAAGAAGCACGAACAAGAAGTCTAATTTCTATATTTCCCTACTATCGAAAGCTAACTGGCCAAAGATTAAAGTGTTTTGGTTTTCCATCCGCCTTTCCCTCCATATTCTATTTTCCCATTTTCTTAGTAGCCAAGCATTAGTCGGAAAATAGAAAGACCGAAAAGATAGTTGCCTGTTCAACGTATATAAATTTTCTATTCTTGTCAGCCAACAACGCTGGAATCAAAGAATCCAACACATTTTGAACGCAAGCAACCTGTAATATGAAGAACGATAAGCATAGTCAATATCATTGAAAACATCTAAAGCTTCAGCTTCCACATAAAACAATGCACCGTTAAGGTGTCTGTGAGCAAATACAATTACATATATAAGTATAAGAAGAAACAAGGAATTACCTGGATGGAATTGTTAGAACCAACATAATACTGATCAACAGTCTTTAACCAACCAACATCGTCATGGGTATGGGGAACCAAGTGGACATTGAGCTTATCAGGAACTATGCCCTGTGAAGTGTTGTAGACCATGTACTTGGATTGCCCGCAAGAAATCGCAATCCCAAGTAACAGAAACATAAAGAAAAACACCCTAATCCCCATTAGAGACAGGTGAGCTTCCAGTGTGAAAAAAGCACTCGACTTGATCAGGAGTGAGAGGGAGACTGTTATGTCTTATGAGTTTCTGATCGTATACAAAATGGATACGTCTGAGATTCAGGGGAAGAGAGAGAAAGAGGTCAACTTGTATCAGACTCAAGTGAAGAGTTCCGCTGCAAGGGAGCCAGCACCAAGTACAGCCTTTTAGCGTTATCTAATAGCTAGTAAAACTTAAAACTATGCTGAAATTTGGTTTAATTTATCCAGAAGCACTCTATAAATACTAAGAACTGAATGGGTAGGCTACTTCATGTGGCTTCATCCACCTGCCTGATCTGGTGGGTAAAATATCATTTGCAGAAGGACTGTGAGTCTGACTTTACTCAAGGTTGAGTCTTTGAAGCCACGTTAAGGTGACTCAAAAGATCCCTACCTTTTAGCTCTTGGACTGACTGGCAATGGCCTGATCTGATGGCCATTCCTTATCTCTTCCGTGACAGTATTTTTAAGAATTAAATGTCCTTTTTTAAAAAATGTTTTAAGAAAAACATTAGTCTATATTAATTATAGTTATAGATGGTGATCAATTTTGCCTGGAGCCCTTATTGCTTCATGAGAAATAAAGAATGATAGCAAAATAAGAAACAATTCAAGCTTGGAATTAAAGAATGTTTTGTCTTGATAGTATTATACAAGTTAAATGATTTTGATAAGGTAGTGTTTGACACTTTCTTTTCTTGCACATTATCGTTAGAAACAAGACATGAAAACGACATCTGTATCATTGTAACTAATTGAGCCACGTTCTTCTCGCTTTGACATTTTAAGTTTGAACTTTTCAAATTTTGTTTGAGTGAAATCTCGAGAGGCAAACTGTTAATTGTAATTTTACTCAATTTGTAATATTAGTAATAAATATAAAAATATAGATTAAATGTTAAAATTTTTATTTGATAATATAGATATTAACTCTTATTATTAATTTTATTAATATATAAATTAAAGTATTTTACGTAAAGTATAAAATTTTAATAAATCAAACTCTACATGGACATTTACGTAAATCAATCCTATTTATATAACATTTCAATGAAAATAATATTTGACTGCTAATTTATATACAACTAAATCAAATTTAATGTAAAAAAAATCTTCAGAAAGACAACTCTTCCAACAAAAATATCGGAAAGCGTTGAATTTCTTTATGTTATATTTGGTTGGACGTAAAGTTTTTAATAGAACGGAATAGAATATAAATAAATATAATATTAGAAAATTATTTTTGGGAGGAATGAAATGATTCATAATATAATATAGTAAAATGTTGTTTAGATAAAAGATTTATAATATAATATAGTGTAAAGTTGTTTATCATTTTACCTTCTGTTATCTTCTATCATAATGATAATGAGTATTTTTATATTACTTGAAATATCACGGTACAAGAAAGAACAGGGAAGTATCACAAGCTTTTCTCACAAGTGAATGGGATGAAATCGTCTATTTCACAATCCCTGTTCTCATCGTGTGCCATTACATAACCTCCACACATTTAACAATAAATAAATAAGACAGAGTTGAATACGTGGATTGGATGCAATGGCACAGGATGAGAATAGGATTTACGGAATAGATGATTTCGTGCCCAAGTGAATCACAACTCTGTAACCATTGCGTATTTTTCTTTTATTTCCTGTTTTAAGTCGAAATATTATGGGTTACGTTAATCAAATCACTCGATCATTTTCACACTGTGGTTTTGAACTGTAATTTTACAATTTCACAAGCGCAATTGAACATTTGCTTAAGAGAAAGATTAATCAAAAGTTTTAATTTAATTTAATTTAATAATATTAATTTAAACTTTGAAAACTAGTGTTAAAAATATTCTACTTTCAATTTTCAATAAAATAGTTAGTCGAACGTTAAATTTTGTGTAATGTGAATTACAAGATAAGCCATATCAAATTATTATTTTTGTTACTTGACTACCATATGTTATATTTGAGTCACACATAAATTTTATTATTTAATAAATTAAAAATGTCAAATACTTTAAAATAATTATGCAATAAAATAAATAAAAGAATATATAATTTTTAGAGTTTTTAATATTTTTAATATATTAATAATAAAATTCATTTTTGGCATAAATGTACTACGTGACAGTCACATAATCAAAAACTGATATAATGTGATGAAAATGGAAACTTAACATTAATTTTTTAACTAAAAATTTGAATATTTTAGTATCACTTATCATTATAAAATTAAGTAAAGTGTGTTTTCTTTTGCGATTAACTTTCAAGAGAGATGCCTAATTTAAATTTTATTCTAATATATAACATTTTAATGGTAACTTTAGGTTTATAATCAAAAACTAACAAGAAAAATGATTAGAAAATTTATACTATTCATTGAAGACAACATAAATTGATATTATTGAAAAATTTACAAATTATCAAATCGCATCAAAAAGTAGTCTGCGCTTGAGTTTAAATAAAGAGTCACTCACCATATTTGATATGGTGATGTCATATGTTAGCTATTCGACATATACCATTACTTACATTGAATGATTGCACAAAATAAATATTCATTTGCTTGTACTCTCCATTGGGAGGCTTAAAAACCTAATCCAACTATATCCTAATTGAGAAAAAATTTTGACCTCGTATGACTGCCTTGGGATCTGATTCTAGTGAGTTTTGACTTTTTGTGGTTGCTTATACAATTGTTTCTCTTTTTTCATTAACATTCATATATATATCACTTGTCTATTTAATTTTTGATTGTGTTGTCTCGATATGGCTAAATATATGTTGTGCAAATCGACCAGATTAGAGTAGATTCATAGCTAAATAGGACTGAAAGAATAGTAATAAACACACAAATTTTATATAGAAAACACCTAAATTAGGTTAAAAAAACTACGGGTAAGGATAGAAGAATTTTACTACTGAAAAAATTGGATAATTATAAGGAGAAAATTACACCCACAAAAATACACAGAATATTTTTGTCTCTTTTTTTCCCTCTCTCACCTGACGTCTCTCCGTTATGCTTTGACCATTTCCCTATGCTACTCCTGCCTTTTTATAGGCAGGAATTCCTTACAACAATTGTGGGTAGCCATAATTGTTGACATAAATTGTAAGCATGGCCACAATTGTTGACAATTCTCCTACTTGAAGATTTAATTGAGAGTCAATCAGATCTTCACACTATTCTTTCCACCTTGCCACTTCATATTGCTTACGTCTTTGTCAGGCCACACGAGGATCGACACCATATAAACTTGTCAACGTTGATTGTTTTTGTCATAAAAACTGCCAAGTTAGCGATGGTATGAATTTTTTTAATATCCACCGTTCCTTCTTTCACTTTCTCACGAACGAAGTGACATTGAACTCGAATGTGTTTTGTCTTTGAATGAAATGCTGGATTCCTTGCAAGATGCAAAGCACTTTGGTTTTCACAAAACAGAGTAATATTCTCTTCTTTATACCTAAGTTCTTCCAATAATATCTTCAACCCCACTGCTTCTTTACTGGCTTATGTAGCTGCTACATATTCTGCTTCTGTTGTTGACGTAGCCACAACTGACTGCAGTTTTGAAATCTAGCTCACAGCTCCTCTTGCTAGTGTAAACACATATCCTGTAGTGGATTTACTTTTATTAAGATCACCTGCATAATCAGCATCAACATATCCTCT
>JAOTAY010000007.1:19839457-19864805 GCA_025629805.1 Erythroxylum baracoense
GAAATGGACATTGTGCAGAAATTGTTTCTAAGATTGTGAGAATTGAAGTTTAATGAGATTTAGACAAGTACAGAAAACTCGAATGAGATTCTGTACTTTTGTTTGAGTGAGATTAAATGTTAAGATAGTGCATAAGACATGAAAATGCAGTAGTAAGAGAAAACAAAATAGAAAATACAGTAGTGAACGAAATGTAAATGTGAGTAGATTATGTGAGAGAGTATAAGTAAGAAAGAAATGGTGTTTAGAAAAAAAAAAGGATTAAGTTGTCAAAGAGAGGAAGAAGAAGAGAAGGAGTGCTGCAAAATCTGGAAAATATTGAGTGCACGATTGTGCACCTGAAAATTTTCTGAAATTGAACATACTTCACTCTTTTTCCGATAACTTCTTCTCCTGACCTCCAAATGACATGAGATTTGAATCAACAAATTCATAATACATTTTTCTTTATCTCCACCAAAATTTATAGTCATCTGAATTAAATTGGAAGTGATTTATTGACGAGTTTAGGATGAAAATGTTGAGGTGTGCTGAAATATTATGAGCTGGAATATTTTCATTGAACATGCTTTGGTATTTTGCTTATATCTTGGTTTATAGATTTCCAAATGCGTTTATTCTTAATTTAGATTAAACTAGAGACATATTTCTACAACGTTCTTGAAGAAGTAGAATTTTAATTCTATCTTTAAAAGTTTCAAAATCTAGCTTGAAATTGAGTGTTGGCTTAGGCTATAACACTACCCGAGACATAAATCATGTCCTGTTGTTATCGAATAAACTGTATTGATGTATGCTGAATCAGATAAAAGTGTCTTCACAAAATTTGTAGCTTATTCTCTTAGATTTCAATTGGTATAAATTTTATAATTTTTGGACATTGGAATTGAGAGATACGAGTTGTACAACTTGACAGAATGATCATATACTAGTTAAATTTCAAATGTACTTAGTATACAGTATTTTGAACATAACTCGTACAATAATGAACCAAATTGAATGATCTCAAAGTCATTAGAAACTTAAGGCACAGGGGAACAATTATCTAGAAGAAAGTGTTATAAAAATACACCATTTTCCTGATGATAATGATCATACAAAGTGGATCCGAAAGTGTCTTTCGACAAATCTGGATTGATCAATTGAGTATTGATATATGAATGAATATTGTGACCTGAATAATGATAAGGAACCCGGAATTGTCATGAACATGCATTGTACATATTTGACATACATAGACGTGCATAACTGAATACTTATACCATTGTGCAAAATCATGATATAGAGGAGCATTTAGAGCGTCATCATCCAGACTGATAGGTTGTCAAACTACCAAAAATAAAAATGTATTTCCAATTCTCCAAAAACTAGGTAGCTAGTGATGAATCGGGTCGAATCTTTAGGGAATCAATGCAGAGTTAATCAAATGCTCAGAAAATAACAGATTGAAGGATTGATATTGCAGAAGATGTAAATAAAAATAAAAGCAACGCAGAAAATTAAAGGAGAGCTATAGTGACAGATACGACATGAGCATGTGGTATTGGCACAAAACAGATCTGGATAGATATTAATAAAACGAGATTAAAATGCAATGGATGAAAACCTAGCCAATGTACTCTTTAATTCAGCCTGGAAATTCGATCATTGACATCATAAGATAAATTAGACAATTCAGATAGACAAAGATATAGCCAAAGGTGACGCACTTATTAACCAATCTTTTTTTACTTTGTCGGTAACTCTAGGAAATGCCCTGACAAGTTACTTCCCTAATCTAAAGACAACCCTCGGGAAACGCCCTGACAAGATTAATCTCTAATTTCATTAAGAATGAAAAAGACCCTTGTCCTAATCAATAAATTCGAAAACGTCGTAATTTATTAGGTCAGATTATTTAATTCCATCGATTTTACCACCAACATACATTGTTCGCAAGATAAAACCAATTTGCTACTTTGATAGAATAATATCCATGACAATACTATCCTATTCAGCAATTTATCACTTAATCAATCACACATCTGATGACATTGCACAATAAATTAAGCAATAATAAACTTGGTTCAAGCACGGGAATTAAATAAATATCTGAATTGCATAAATAAATAAAAACATAGTCTCACAAATCATCCATGGCTAAATATCCAAGCACCCTGACTAGAAAAGGGTTTAGTTGTTCATGGCTAACATGATAACACAACAAAATAACATGAAAACTCCAATAACGATGGTGGCTAGCTGCTAACTACTCAAAACAGGAGAAGGAAAAGAGAACCCCTCGATTTCCTTATGGCATAAGGAATTTATATCTTCTCCAATTCCTAACCCTAGCCAAAATTCGTAGAGATTTCCTAGTTAGTCTTCAATAGGACTCTTCATTCTGGATTCCCAGCTTGTATCAGACGTCTCCAACAAAGATCCAGCCCAAAATAGATGACAATTGGGCTTAAAAACTCGTATATAAATTCTGCCTAGTTCTTGCCCGATACGATATGATCATGTCGTATCTGTTTCCAGTATGTAGCTTCTCCAAAATAGCCCAAATCTCCTGCGTTATGACTCCAATCCCCACTTTGGTCTCCTGCACACATAACAAACACAAAAACACACAAAAACAAACAAATAATAAACAAACACATGCAAAATGAATGCAAACTATCCTATAAACCATGCATGAAATGCAACCTATCAATGGTTCTTGGGTCTAGTTTCTTCTCTTATGGGTTGTAAATTCTCACTTCAGACGTGCATCCCCAAATGCGTATATGCCTGAAACTCAATTTCTAACCCTTAAATAACCCAAAAGGTGTCTTTGAGATAGCCTTGGTTGGAAGTCGGTTTAATATACACACAATCGTCTTAAGAGCTTTAGTCTATAGGAATTGAGAAAGTTTTGTGTTACTCCTCATAATTCTCACCATGTCTATAAGGGTTCGGTTTCTTCTTTCTGCCACACCATTCTGATTTGGAGAACCAAGCATGGTATACTGGGCAACAATTTCATGTTCCTAAAGAAACTTTGCAAATGGACCAAGTGCTTGACCTCACGATTTTAATTAGTTTTCCATATTGATTCTCTACTTTAGCCTTAAAAATTTTAAAGGCATCCAAAGCTTCATCCTTCGAACGAAGTAAGTAGATTTACATAAATAGCAACTAATCATCTATGAAGGTGATAAAGTATTTCGGACTATTTGCATCCATCTGGACAACAAATATCTGTATGTATGATTTCTAACATGTTTGTGCTCTTTTTGACACCCCTTTTAGACATGTTAGTTTGCTTACCCTTAATGCAATCCACGCAAGTCTCGAAGTCAGCAAAATCCAAAGTAATAAGAACCCCTTCATTTACTAATCTCTTAATTCTCTCAATGAAGATGTGTCTTAATCTACGGTGCCATAACATAGAAGAATCTTCATTCACAACACATCGTTTCAACCCATCAGTGACATGCATCGAATTATAGGCATTATCATTTTGTAACTAAATGGAATAAAGACCATCAAATAATGTACCATAACCAATAACTTTAGATCCATTATATAATCTGAAACCAGAATCTGAAAAGTTAAAGGAAAAATCAAAAGGTACAAGTCTTGATACCAAAATCAAATTTCTAGAGAATTTTGGAACATAAAAGGTCTTTTCCAAACACAAAATAAAGTCACCACTTAAAACTAAACTGCAAGTGCCAATAGCTTCCACATGTGAACTCGTCTTGCTTCCTAAATAGATGTATTGTTCACTTCCTACCGACTTCCTTAGGTTTTGCATACCTTGTAAGGTATTTGAAATATGGATTGTAGAACCAGAATCAATCCAACATGTTTTATGATTAACATTAACCATTTTAGATTCATAAAAAACAAATGAAATTAGAGCACCTTTCTTTTTGAGCCAATTTTTAAATTTAGCGTAGTCTTTCTTCATGTGTCTCTTCTTTTTGCAAAAGAAACACTTTGATGGTTTTTTAATATTGAATTGAGGAGAAATTTTGCCTTTTTCCTTATTTTTGACATCAAGCTGTCTATTCTTTCCTGAAATAGTCAAATTCACCCTTTCACCCTCTTTCATCAACAACCTCTCTTCTTCTCTTACACACATGGTCAACAGTTCATTGATCGACCACTTGCCATTATATGTGTTTTAAGAGATTTTGAAAGGACCGTATTGTTGGGGTAGAGTGCACAAAATGTAATGTACCAGGAAAGATTCTGACATGGTTACCTTCAAGGCTTTTAGTTGAGTTGCTATGCCCCTCATATGCATGATATGATCACGTACGCCCCTTATGCCAGTGAGCTTCAAGGATGACAACTGAATAATCAAGGTGTTGGCAAGGGCCTTATCAGATGTGGCGAATTGCTCATCAATGGCCTTCAATAGATTCTTGATGTTATTATGATGTTCGACAAAAGTATGAATACCAGCAGATATTTTAGTCTCTATGAACATCATGGAGAGGCGATTAGATCTCTCCCATTTTTTATAAAGAGCAACAGCATTTGGAGTGCTGGTTTTAGTTATACTCTGTGGTTCATCTTTCCTAATAGCATAGTCTATATCCATCCAGCCCAAATGAAGCAGAATTCTCTCCTTCCACACTTTATAATTGTCACCCCTCAATTCGGGAATATCACACGTAATATTAGAAATATTCACAGTCTGAGTAACTGCAAATTCATACATACATGCTTGTTATATAGAATTTGAGACCAATAATAATCCATGCTTTACCAATGTAAGTTATGCTTTTAATCCATGAATCTAATGACATAAGACCTGCCCGTGGGCTAAAGTTCTACTCAATTAGATTCTTCTATAACTTTATGACAAAACTATTGAATTATGTTCATTTTCTTAATTCCTTTGGGTAGATTAAGAAAAATAATCCAATATTTCATCCTAATTAATCATACAAATATAACAAAATTCCTGTGAGTAGATTTTATCATATCACGTATGATTAATTACTAATTAACGTTTTAATGTGATCTTAAAACTAAACACATAATCCTAATTAATTCGAGATGCTGTGGCTACCCCCAATCAATTAAAATCATTTAGATCACTCACGTTACGTTAAGCTTAAATAAAGTCCAAACATTTGCATTAATTAATAAATAATGCAAATAAATCAAATAATAATGCACAAAATGCATATATAATGATCATAAATTTATACACACAATTTTCAATTAATCACATATAATTTGTAGAAATAGTTAAACAATTATAACTAGCATCGTAAATTTAATTCCAATATTAAACATACAAATTAAAAATTAATGTTCACAAAATATTATCTCAAAAATATTTTATAATTAAAATCACAAGAAAATGGGTTAGTTTTTTATTAACCCAACAATTACTAACATTAATAGAATCAATGAATTAAAAAATTAGTAATTAAAAAAATGACAGAACATTGTCTTTAACCTCTAGCCTGGTCAGTAACCTGGCTCCAACCAGATGGCAACAAGTGCGGGACAGTTGCCAGAAGGTTGAGGATGACGATGATGGGACGATGAAGACAAGGAGTCGAGGAGTGTGAGACGCAGAAAACAAACCATAGGATGATGCATGGCTGGTGACATTCGAAGGCCGTCATGCACGGTCATCGTCGTCCCTCCTCTCTTCACTGTCCTGTCACTATTGGGTGCAAGATGGAGTACCAAAACATGATTCTAACGTCCATTATATACACAGATGTCGAGAATTTTCAACAACTCATGCTTAACTCACACGGCAGAAATGAAAAAGAGAAATAAAGCATAAAAGAGGCATATTTTCTTAGACAATTCAGATGCAAGGCAAAGGCACAGTGGCTTTGATATGAAATGTAAATCAAGCATACACCTTAAAACACAAGATTATTTACGTATAAATAAGATACGTCCATGCTATTCACATTGTTTAGCAATGGAAGCATAATAGAAAAATATCTTCAACCATTGCACCAATATTGTCCAGCAATGTCTTTGAAAAATCTAAATCTTCTAGCCTCTGATCTCCACAACTCAATGGTGTGTAGTGAATGTAGCGTGAAGCCGAGGATAGGGACCCAAAATTATATAATCCATCGCTTTATTATCTCTGCCCACCACAGAAGATGAAAATGATGATGTATGTGTTAGGAACAATTAGGACTTAGATGGAGTAAGGACACAGATTTTATATGAAAAACTCCTAAATTAGGGTAAAAACTACGGGCAAGGATAGAAAAATTTTACTACTGAAAATTAAAGAATTACAAGGAGAAAAACTAGACCCATAAAAAAATACATAATATTTTTTCTCTCTTTTCTTGTTCTTTTTTTCTCACCCCACTTCTCTCTGTTTTTATTTTTGTTTTGCCCGTACAGATGTTTTCTCTTTGTTTATCTCCTGCCTATAATTAGGTAGGAGATTGAAGGTATGGTAGGCCAAATTGTCTAACCATTATTTGTTTTATTAGGCATGTCCTAACATGCCAACTAAGTTTGACAATTCTCCCACTTGAAGATTTGATTAAGAATCAATCATATCTTCACACAATTCTTTCTACCTTGTCGCTTCATGTTGTTTACGTCTCTGTCAAGCCGTACGAGGATTGACACCACGTAAACTTGTCAACATTGATTGCTTTTGTCATAAAATCTGTCAGGTTATCCATTATATGAATTTTCTGCATGTTCACCGTTTCTTCTTCCACTTTCTCACGAACAAAGTGATACTGAACTCAAATGTCCTTTGTTTTTGAATGAAATGCTGGATTCTTTGCAAGATGCAAAGTACTCTAACTGTCACAATACAGAGTAATATTCTCTTGTTTATACCCAAGTTCTTCCAACAACATCTTCAACCACACTGCTTCTTTACTGACTTATGTAACTCCTACATATTCTACTGCTATTATTGACATAGCCACAACTGACTGCAATTTTGAAATCCAGTTCACAACCCCTCCAGCTAATGTGAACACATATCCAGTGGTGGATTTATTTTTATCAAGATCACCTGCATAATCAGCATCAACATATCCTTTGACAGTAAAATATGATCCTTCATATCATAATGCAATATCTGAGGTTCCTTTGATATATTTGAGAATCCTCTTAACTGTATTCCAATGCTCTCGACCAGGATTCTCCATGTATCGACTAACTACTCACACGCATGTGCAATATCTAGTCTTGTATAAATCATAGCGAATATCAAGCTCCCCACTATTGATGCATACGATACTCGAGACATCTCCATCCTCTCTTCTTCATTGCTAGGACTTATACTTGAGGATAACTTGAAATTAACAGGAAGAGGGGTATAAATTGACTTACAATCTTACATGTTGAATGGTCGCAAGATCTTCCTTAAATAATTCTTCTGAGAAAGCCAAATCTTCCTATTATTTTTGTCTCGGTGAATTTGCATCTCTAGAATCTTGTTTGCTAGTCCCAAGTCCTTTATTTCAAATTCCTTAAGCCAACTGTGCCTTCAATTATTTGATATGATCATTGTTGGGGCCTACTACCAACATGTCATCTATATACAATAGTAAGACTATAAAATCATCTTTCTCAAACCTCTTGAAATATGCACAAAGGTTTGCATTCAGTTTGCTGTATCCAAGGCTCATGATGAAGGAATCAAATCTCTTATACCAACACCTTGGCGCCTGCTTTAAACCATACAGAGATTTGTTCAACCTGCAAACCAAGTTCTCTTTAGCTTTTTCTTCAAAACCTTCTGGTTGGAGCATATAAATTTCTTCTTCAAGATCTCCATGAAGAAATGCAGTTTTCACATCTAACTACTCAAGATGCAAGTCAAATGTAACACACATCGCCAGGACTACTCAAACTGTAGTGAGTCAAACCACAGGAGAAAATATTTCGTTAAAGTCAATACTTTCTTTCTGAGCATATCCTTTTACCACCAATCTAACATAATATCACTCCACTTGATCATCACCACTCCGCTTGATCTTGTAAACCCATTTATTGCCAATAGACTTTCTTCCTTGTGGTAGTGATACCAGCTTCCATGTCTTATTCTTATGCAGAGCTTCAATTTCTTCCTACATTGCTGCCATCCACTGAGATACAGCTGAACTATTCATTGCTTCTTAAAGAGCTTATGGCTCTCTGTCCTCAGTTAAAAGACAGTATACAATATTTCTCTCCATAATATAATCTGAGTGCTAGCTCGGTGCTCTTCTTATGCAAGTTCTTCTCCAAGTATTTAAAATATCATATTCGATTGGTTCTTGCTCGTCATGCTCTGGTGCAACTTCAAAAGAATCATTTTGACCAAATTCCCTTTCCACCTGTACTATTGTAGTCTCTGGATTCTCTTGTACTGTACCAACATTTTCTACTTGCTCTTGATCCTTATCTTCTATAAAGATAATATCCCTGCTGATAACAATCTTGTGAGCAGTGGAATCCCACAGACGATACCCCTTTACTCCTTCAGTATATCCCAAGAAAATACATCTTCTGGATTTTTGATCCAACTTCGTAGTTTCTTGAGTATTGAACATCATATAGGCAGGACTTTCAAATATATGAAGGTTGGAATAATCCACTAATTTACCAGTCCACATCTCCATTGGTGTCTTCAACTCAATTGTAGTTGATGGAGCTCGATTCACCACTTAATAGGCAGTATTGACTGCTTCTACCCAAAATTTCTTATATAAGCTTGCAGTTCTCAACGTTGCTCTTGTTTTTTCCAGCAAAGTTCTATTCATCCGCTCTGCTACTCTATTTTGTTAAGGAGTGTATACTATCGTGAGCTGCTTTTTAATGCGTTTTAGCTTGCAAAATTCATCAAATTCTTTACTAGTATATTCTCCTTTATTATTTAACCGCAAACATTTGATCTTTTTACCAGATTCAAGTTCCACCTGCACTTTATAAAATTTAAAAGTTAGAAACACATCTGCCTTCCTCTTAATAGAAAACACCCAACATCTCCTCGAATAATCATCAGTGAATGATACAAAGAAAATTGCTCCTCCTAGGGACGTAACTGATGCTTATCATACATCAGAGTGAATCAATACTAGAATTTCTTTACTTTTGAACTTTAATGTGTTGAACTTCAATCGATGCTGGCTTACTCATAATGCAATGCTCACAAAAGGATAGTAATACCTTCGTGAGACCTGGAAGTAGATTATTCTCTGCAAGTATCTTCATTCCTTATTCTGACATATGTCCAAGCTTTTTATGCCATATCATTGCTGATTTGTCATCTGGACTAGTCACAGCAACGAATGCCTCTCCTTCTTGCAAAGTTACTCCCTTCAGCATGTACAAATTTGTAACAATCTTCTCTGCTTTTATAAATACCAATCCTCCTTTAATCACTTTTATGATCTTGTTTTAAATCTCAAACTTAAAACTAAGATCATCCAGTTATCCTACATGTTGGGTTTTGTTATGGTTGCATGCATCACATACATGCGGATGCAGTAGAAGTGTCAAAATCTTGACAACCTGGAAAACACAAGATCTAACATGCATGCAAAGATATGTATAAAAGCACATGAAATGTAAACTTTTTACCTTGTGTATAAAAGAACATGAAATGTAAACTTTTTACCTTGTGTATCTCCTCCTTTCTTATTTCTTCTCCTTGTTTAGGTTGTTACAAACACCAAACCCTTCCTTGATCTCCAAAAACACACAAAGATGGAAGAACAAACAATGTATAAGGGTTATTTGAGCACCAAACTAGATGAGCTCTAGTAAATGCTCAAGATAATGGAAGATAGGTCAAGAATCTTGTTGCATGCACTTTGGTTCATGCAATAATTGCATAAATTGCAAGAACAAGACTCAAGACACTTCACTTTCACTCTAGAACTCTTTTAGAACCCTTATGTTATCACTTATGTGTGTAAGAAGTGAAAAAACTCTTATGCACATAAGTGAAGAACTCACTTATATGTCACTTCGTAGCTTTTGTCACGATCGTGGCCTTACAATCATGGCATGCCTCACCTTAGGCCACGATCGTGGCTTGCTTAAAATAGATCATATATACTTATTTTTCATCCGATCTTTTATGCATGTGACCTTTAGGTTCCCGGCTACTTTAGGCACTTAAATCAACTCTTAATTCAAACACATCATGAAGGGTTTCATGATGCCGAATTGCTGGAATGTAAGTGGATTAACACATAAACTCTTTGATAGTTAATTATCCAACTTATGAACCTTTCTATAGATAATTACTGTGCAATTTTTTCTTTCACCATATTATACCCTAATTGGTTCGGAGTATGGGTTATGTGTCAACTCCCACTAGACTGATTACATCACATCTAGTCTAAGTGATGTTAGTTCTTATCTTGGGATCTCATTACTCTATGTGTCGTTGAAGACTCTTTTTGTGACACATAATTGCTCTGGCCAGAGACTCCCGGGTAATTTCTTCTTAAGCTCCTTATCACACCCTACTACCAATCTCCCTTTCCACCTTAGCAGATTATTTTTCCACTTATAATTTCCAGCCTAAATTTCCTAATTTTTTAGCTTTCAGATTAAGTCACTGATGGTTGTGTACTTCCTCCACCCTTCTTTAATTTCTTCCATTAAGGATGTCTGCACTTGGGATGCCGACAGTGTTAATAATTCTTAACTCGTGACTCTTGATAAAGTGTTTGTTGTCATGTTCTCTTGACAACTTCTATAGATGACTTCAAAATTATAATTCATCAACCTGGGCAGTCAATTTTGTTTAAACAACGTCGAGATTTGTTGCTCTAACAAACATTTCGGGCTCTTATGATCCATTAGAACTTTGAAGAATCTCTGTTCACATAATGATACCATTGTTTTACTACTTCGATGGCTGCTAGGAATTTTTCTCGTAAGTGGAAAGTATAGAGAGTAATCATAGACAAGGCAATGAAATGAATATCGTCATATATCTTTCATTCTGTACAATGAATTTAAATACAAAAGAATTATTTACATGAGCTAAAAGCAATGGTTACATAACAATAAGTTGTTATAGCTGAACCGTAAGTGGTTACAGTCCAACAATAATTAGGTACAGTAAGAAGTACGTAGGTTGAGATTAGTCCTTAATATGCCCCCGCAAGAGCATGTCTCCATCGAGAACATGCATCTTATGTCATAACATAGGATGTCGTCAAGAAATTAGTGGCTTGGTAAGGGCATCTGCTATCTGATCATGGGTCGAAATGTGAGCAACGGTCAATTTCCCCGCATGAACAAGTTGACGAACAAAATGATAATCCAGGGCAATATGCTTCATTCTAGTATAAAAAACCAAGTTCTTGTAGAAATATGTAGCTCTAAGATTGTCACAGAAGAGGACCGGTAACCCTTTAAAAGGATGATGAAGTTCAGATAATAAGTTTTGCAACCATTCAGGCTCAGCCACCGTCGTTACAAGGGAACGGTACTCAGCTTCTGTTGAGGAACGTGCAACGGTGCGCTGTCATTTGGAGTGCCATAAGACTGGATTCCCACCGAAGTAGACAAGATAAGTCGAGGTAGAGGTTTTGTCATCACTGTTGCCAGCCCATTTGGCATCACTGTATGCTTAAAGAGGTGACGAAAGGTTCCAAATACTTGAAGAGCCATTTGTTTCGGCTTATGAAGCTGTAACCCAAACTGTATTGTACCTCTGAGATAGCGATACACCCGTTTCACTTGTTATAATTGAGTGATTATAGGAGCATGCATAAAATGAGCAAGTTTGTTCACCGAAAACACCACAATCGGTCTTGTATGAGTTAAATACTGAAGAGACCCAATCATTTGTTTATAAACCGAGAAATCTGTAGAAGCTGTATTGTCATCAAGACGTAGCAGAGTTGAGAGGCATAAGGGGGTGGATGATGGTTTTGCTTCAGCCATACCAAAGCATTCCAGAATGTCCCTGATGTACTTATGCTGTGAGAGAAATAAGCTAGTAGCAGTAGGAATAATTTTAATCCCCAAAAAATAAGACAGAAATCCCAGTTATTCTAACAAGAATTTGATCGATAAATCAGCAATGAATTTTGATAAGAACGTTGATGAATTGCTGGTGAGTAAGAGATCATCCACATAGACCAGAAAATAGGCAACAACATTATTATCATTATAAATGAATAATAATGGATCACTAATACTGTTGCGAAAACCATATGAGAGAATGAAGTTCTTCAGTGAGTCATACCAAGCATAGGGAGCTTGGCAAAGACCGTAAATTGCCTTCCGTAATTTACAAACAAAATCTAGATGACCAGGATGGATAAACCTCGGTGGTTGTTTCATATAAACAGTTTCTGTTGAGGCTCCTTGTAAAAAGGCATTATTTACTTCCATTTGATGAATGGACCAATTGTGAGCAATGGCAATTGTAAATATGATTTTAAGAGTATAGGGTTTAATAACTGGAGCAAATGTTTCATGAAAATCTAAACCTGGGGTTTATGTCAACCTTTTTGTAACCAACCGTGATTTATAGCGTGCTACAGAACCATATGGGTTTCTTTTGATCCTATACAACCATTTGTTTCCAACAATGTTACTGCCCTGAGGTGCTAGAACAAGATCCCACGTGTGATTATTGATGAAGGCATCAAATTCCTCATTCATCGAGGTCCTCTATAATGTATCTTTCATGACCTACGAAATACACAATGGTTGAAGATTAACTGGTTGTGGATGTTTACAAACCTGATAGATCTTTTTCAGTTTATGAATGTTATTCTTGGCTCGAGTTTGCATCGGATGTTTGTTTGTGGTGGCAAGAACAACTGAAGAAGGTGTTGCATGGTGATCTGATAACTGTGACAAGTCTGTTGGTGCAGTCAAGGAGGCAGTAGGCAAGGAGGGCAGTGATACAACATTGTCTGTGATATGATGAGTAATATTACAGTCTTCTTCTGTAGGAACAGGTAGTATCTGCATAGTATCTAATTGGTTTAAAGCTGTTGGTGCAAGAGATGGGGTGATGGAGTGAGACAGATCATGTTGTGACAGACCCGTAAGTAAAGGTAGGGATGACTCCATATGTGACTTACGTGAACTAGAGGCAGGTACAGACAGACTGAAGTCATAAAGTGGAATGACTGCTTGAGGTGAGGTGAGGGATGAGGCAGTGGTGGATGTGGGCAGAGGAGGGGAGCTACAAAGAGGATCACAAGGAAAATAATTATCATAAAAAGTGACATGTCTAGATATGTATGTTTTGTTAGTGATAGGGTCATAACAAAGATAGGCATATTGTGAAGTTGAATAACCTATAAATATGCAAGGTGTAGAACGTTGCTGTAATTTGTAATGTGTATAAAGTCGAAGCCAAGGAGAACATAAGCAACCAAATGAATGGAGGTGATGATAATTGGGTGGGGATTTATGGAAAACCTCATATGGAGAGTGCATTTGGAGAACTGGTGTAGGTAATCTGTTGATAAGATATACAGCTATTTGAAAAGCATGAGTCTAGAAGGTGGGTGGTAGTTTGGATTGATGACGGAGGGCTTGACCAGTTTCGACAATATGTTAATGACGTCTTTCAGTTGTTCCATTTAACTCAGGTGAATGAGGAGGATTAGTAAAATGTGTGATCCCATGATGACCCAAAAAAGTTTTAAGAGCAACATATTCACCACCATTATCACTATAGACAGATGTGATTTTAGTGTTAAAGAAGTTTTCAAATAGAGATTTAAATCGTGTGAAAATGGATAGCATTTCAGATTTACGTCGAATGGGTACAACCAAATGTATTTAGAAAAATGATCAACAAACACTACATAATAACGAAAACCTTCAATGGATTGAACAGGAGCCAGACCCCAAACATCACTAAATAGCAACTGAAAAGGATGAGTACTGGACAGATGCTTATTTGAAAAGGTCAGTTTATGGCTCTTAGCACAAGCATAAGACACATAAGGACTTGAAGGACTGTTACGAATACAAAGAGAAAAATGCTTATTTAGATGCTGAAGAATTGGTGCAGTTGGATGGCCTAAGATGTGATGCCAATTAGGGATGGCAATTTCGGCCCGGCCTAGCCCAATTTTTGACCCAAGTTGGGCAGGCCACGGGTCAACCATGGTCGACCCCTGCGGGCAGCGGATCGATTGACAAAATGGCGTCGTTTTTTATTTAAAAATATATATATGGGCCAGGCCGTAGGCCGGCCAATCCCGACCCGCCATGCCCTTGGCCTGGCCCAGCTCGACCCATTGTCATCCCTAATGCCAGTTCCGAAAAGAGATGTGGGTAGCAACATATGCAGGATAGAGCTTCTTCTGAAGGGAAGTGTAATACAAATCATCAGCACTGTGACCCTACCTCTTTGGTTGTGACATCCTTGACCTGAAAATGAGTGGAAAAGAATTCAACTGAAACATTATTAGCAATGTAGAGCTTAGAAATCGAAAGTAAATTATGTTTGAGGATGGGGACATGTAAAACATCAAATAAAGATAAAGGTTTAGTTGAAGTAGTGACGATGGTGGTACCAGTGTTAGTAATCGGTAATTCAGTACCATTATCAACTACCAGATGATCGGAGCCATCATAAGGGGTTGCAAGTGAAAGATTATGAAGATCATTGGTGATGTGATGAGAGGCACGGGAATCAACAATCCACTTATCGGAATAATGCTTTGCTGGCTTTTAAATGTGATAAACTGAAAGGTGCTTGTTGTTAGGTCGTCTATGAAACTTAAAACAGCGACGAGCCGTATGTCTCGGCTTCTTACAATATTGATAGATGATGGAAGAATAAACATCGCTACCTCTATGGGACTGCACTGGGGACACAGAACCATCAGGTCCGGAAGTCAAACCGGAAGAACTAATTCTTTGTCGCTGTTGGAAGGTGGAAGTGGACACTGACCCCTGCGGCACAGTACGTTGTTTGTGATGATTCCAGTTTGTTTTATACCTAACTAATGCAGTTGCAGGGGTAGAATCAGGTCGAACCATCCGTGTCAAGTAAGTCTCATGATCAATGAGCTTCTCATGAAGTTCTTCAAACAAGATCGAAGTGTCTCGTGCCTGTATGGCCACTGCGATCTCCTTAAAGTCAAAACCAATGCCATTTAGAGTATATATAATGAGGTCTGTGTCATCAACTGTTTGCCAATAATAGCTAATTCATCAGCAATACTTTTAAGTTGCCTTAGAAAAATGGCCACTGTTTGCTCTCCTTTCTCAACACAAGTGAGTCGTTCTTTTAGTGAAAATATTCTGGGACGAGAGCTACTCGCATAAGTTTTGCCAAGCACCTCCCAAGCCCGTTTAGACGAAGTAACCGAACCAAGTAAGGCGACAATATTTTCGGCAACAGATGAGATAATAGCAGCAATCAGAAGTTAGTCCAGCCGAATCCAATGGTTATAGCTAGGATCAGTAACTAGAGGACATGGGAAAGATCCATCCGTGTATCCTTGTAAGCCGTAGCCAATGAGGAGTGCCATCATCTGCACTCGCCAAGTCAGAAAATTTACTCCTTTGAGTTTAATTGAAGCTGTATTCAAAACAACCAATGATGAGTTATTTAAGAGTATGGTATTTATAAGACTTGTAGTGCCTGAGATATCATCTGGAGTGGTCATATCGTGTGGGTAAATTGGCACAATAAATCGAAGACAAACAAAGGAAGCACACATACACGACAGAGAGGAGAAGATAAAAAAAATAGTGGATACTGCTATTAGGCTTTGTTAAGCTCTGATACCATATAGAGACTAATCATAGAAAAGGCAATGAAATGAATATTATCATATATCTTTCATTCTGTACAATGAGTTTAATTACAGAAGAACTATTTACATTCAGCTAAAAGCTATGGTTACGTAACAATAAGTTGTTATAGCTGAACCGTAAGTGGTTACAGTCTCACAATAATTAGGTACAGTGAAAAGTACGTAGGCTGAGATTAGTCCTTAATAGAAAGACCCTGGTGCTTAGGAGCCAAGGCTTTGCTAAGGAATGTGATGGGGTGTCCCTCATATTGTAGCATTGCTTCGATTCCCTTGTCACATACATCTGCTTCCACGTGAAGGTTTTTGGAAAGTTAGGAAGCGCAAGCGTTGGGGCTCTCATCAACACTTTCTTCAGCTTCTCGAAGCCCGTTTGCTATTCCTCTTGCCATTCCTACGTCCCCGTCTTTTTCTTCTTTAATACTACATTTAAGGATTTGGAGATTTTACCATAATGCTTGATAAAACATCGATAATACCCTATCAAATCGCGAAAACCCCAAAGCTCTTTAATAGTTTGCTATGGCAGCCAGTGTTTATTTGTATAAATTTCCTTTTTGTCTATCGACACCCCTTATTCAAAGATGGAATGACCTAGGTACTTGATCTGTTTGGCCCCAAAAAAGCATTTGTTTTTATTGAGAAAGAGATGTTGTTGTTGTAAAATATATAAAGAAGTCATAGCTATAAATAAGGAGGTTGTCAAAGAAGATTAATAGGAACTTCCACAAATATGACTGAAATATATCGTTCATGAGGCTTTACAAGTAGAAGGGGAATTTGTGAGCCTAAAGAGCATTACTAAGAACTTAAAGTGTCCATCAAGTCCCAAATGTAGTTTTCGAAATGTTTTTATTCTTCATCCTGATCTGGTAGTAATCGGATTTGAAGTCCAATTTGGAATACCAACTGGGTCTTTCAACTCTTCCAACAATACCTCAATAATAGGAATGAGGAATTTTCTCTTGATAGTGTGTTTGTTCAGTTCTCGGTAGTCGATACACATTTGCCCAGTGTTGTCCTTCTTCTTCACTAGGATCATTAGAGAAGCATAAGAACTAACACTCGTCCTGATGAACCCTTATTCCAATAGTTCCTACATTGAGTGTTTGTCTTTTACTCACCTGAATACCTGTACTGATGTATAATGATCATATTGACTCCCTGCTTGAGAGGAATGTTGCGATCATAAGTTCTTTTTGGAGGCAATTGCCTTAGCTCTTAGAACAATACGTCGAACTTCACTAGTAGCCCTTCCAATTCCTCTTTGGTATTCATCTTATCCCTCAATGACAATTGTTGCATGTGGAGCTCCATAGGATATATTAATCTTAACATAAATAATGAATTATTGCTCAAATTTGTCATCAATTTATGAAGACCCTTACTTGTTATTTCCCTAACTCCTTCCTCAGGGTTGCCTGTTAGTTTAGTAATTTGGCCATCCCACTGGAACTCCAAGGCACAATCCCTGAAGTTGCAGAGCACGTAATTGTGCATCAACCATTATACTCCCAATACCATATCATATCCTTCTATTTTAATAATAAGGGTGCCAGTGGTAAACTGCACCCCTTATATCTTTCAGGTGAAATTCCTACATGCTTGATGACATTTCAATTTCATCCGTCCTCCAACCGTGATATTCAAAGTGGGTATGTCTAACACTTTTATGCCTCCCTTCTTAATAAGCTTCTCATATAAGAAGTTGTGAGTGTTGCCATTATCAATGAGAATATGCAAAAGCTTTTATTGAGGACTACCTACCAACTTCATCTGCTTAAACTCCCCTTGTTCCCTTAATCCCCATATCACCTCCAAACACACTCTGGGGCTCTTTGATCTTTCCTCTTCCAGTCCCTTCATTCTTTATATTTTCCTCCTCCTCTATCATGTATAACTGAAATAGTGTTTTTTTGCATTTGTGTCATGGGTTGTATTTCTAGTCACACCAGAAACATAGTTGTCTATCCCTTTTTCTCGAACTCTTTGCTATTCATTGTTTTCTGCTACATAAGTTTCTATAGTATTCAGGCCTATTCACGTTCACTTAATGTCCAGGGGAAGGAAGCAGACCAACTTTTGAGCTATTTTTGATCAGAGGAAATTTTAGGTTCACCATTGGCTCCTCCCCTTATCTGTCCCAGAGCTTTTGGCCCTTTTCTAAAGTACACCAGTACTCTAACAACTATTATATCTTCTTATTTTCGTGATAGTGCATATGCTTGCTGGAGAGTTTGGGGGTCTACCATTTTAACCGTCAACTTCAGCTCAAGTTTAAGGCCTTTTATAAAAAAACCAATGAGATAACTTTTGGGGAGTGTTAATTTGTTTGAGTGTTTTTCAAACTGTGCACAGTACTTCATCATCGATCCTTCCTGTTTAAGCTCCTTCAAATCCTCGATTGGGTCCTTAAAAATCTCGTCATCAAACGTTTATCTCAAGGTTGCTATAAACTCTTTCCATCATAGCACTTCCCCGTCGCTTCTGTTCCTCATCATCAACTGGTACCATTCTAGTGCCATTCTTTCCATGAGTAAGTGATACCATTTAAACCTCTAATTCGTTTGGTATGCGATCAATTGCAAAGAACTGTTCACAACGGTAAATCCAATTTCTCACCTCTACACCTTTGAATGTGGGAAAGTCCAACTTGATGAATCTGTGATGTTGCTTTGACATTTTCCTTGCCATGCATCAGCTACTAGAATATGGATTTAATGTCATTGATCTCCTTCTCGTTTCTCATTTACACTTCCAATAAGTTTTTCAGTCCCTCTTTTAATAGCCGCACTTTCGCCTTCTTATACTTTCTACCATTTTGTCTACGCCAATCGAGAACCATTCACTCTAATACCAATTGTTAGGGTATTTTCTTAACGTAAAAGATTCACTAGAACTTAGAAGGGAGAAGAGAAGAATTTGACAATTGCTTCAAATGTTCATTGTTTGTTTTAGTCGTTACAACAACTAATAAATAAACAGTACTGGACCCCTTTAAGATTACACCACGTGTTTATTCTAGATAGTTTGTTAACGGTTGTTACAGATACGATGTGTATCTCCTCTTAACACTGATGCTAGTATTACTATGTTGTTTCCTACTTCTTCTCGTTCTTCTGCTTCCTTCTCCGACATCGTCTTCTTTCTTCCTTCTATACTTCCCATATGCTACTTTTGCTCGTAACATTATGCTATCTAGAAATGCTTTATCAAGTTAATTTAAAATAAAGAATAATACATATTCTTAGGCTGTTGTTGCAAATAACTTGGGTCAATGGATATTTTTCAATAAATAATGATTACTTTAACCATCCTCCTAGCTATATGAAACAATAAGTCTTGCATGCTTTCCTTCTAGTTTTTATCATACTTTAGGGTGAATACATTTTGATACGATGTAATCTCATAAGGCTAACTTATTTGATCCTTCTTTGAGATGACTGAAATATCCTTTCTATCTTCTTTCTACTACACTTTTTTAGGAATAGGCTTGGTGCTCGTTGTTTGTTTGTTTTACTTTATACTTCTTCAAGTCTTTTATATGTTCTTTAGTTGTATATTTGGCAAGATATAGCGAGTGTTGCTGAAATAGTTTACCCGGTATGCTACTCGCATTTGATCAAGCCTCTCCTTTCCACAAAATAATTTGAAAGTATAAACTTTTCAGGACAAACATCTTAGATTGAATCATAGGTGGATGAAAGAGAATGTTGTTTTTTAAAAGGTTTCTTACATGATTGTGTTTATAGGGGCCATAAGATCTAAATAAATTCCGATACTTATCAAGTTGGTACGATAAAGAAAATATATGATGTGAATGCTGAAATAGATTCCTCCCTAGTTTTAGTCTACTAGCCTAGTTTTGACATTGAAAAGTGGTTAAATATTGAGGCTTCATATATTTGAAATGCATGGAAAGTAGCTTAAGACTAGTTGAATTCCTTTGTGCTAAGGAATTTTTCGCCTTTCTTATTTTCGTGTGATTGCATGAAGACAAAATTTGCTTAAAGTTCAAGCAAGATCGAAGAAACTCCAGCACTTGATATAACGAGACAAGAATACGCAATTCGAAGAGCAAGATGCCAAGAGGAGATCAATCGAACAATGGCGGAAGAATTCAATGAAAGAAACCAGCAATGAACCCTTATGAATTTCATGAGGCCAAAGTTCATCGCTGCACAACAAGGCATCACTCGACCGCCAGTGCCAACCTCATTTGAAATAAAACTATAATTGCTGAATATGTTGCAGACCAACGTGCAATTATACAGGTTAGCAAATGAAGATCCTAACGCATATTTAGTAAACTTCTTAGATATATGTGATACCTTCAGATGTAATAATATGTTGGACAATACTACTAGGATGAGGCTCTTTCCTTTTACCCTAAGGGATAAACCCAAAGCATGATATTATTCCTTAAACCTAATGAAAATCACGATACGGAAGCAGCTGGTGCACACATTTTTAGATAAGTACTTCCTGTTGACAAAGACAACTAGATTAATTAAAGAGATCAAAAATTTCCAACAGAATGATGGGGAGTCATTTTATGAAGTATGGGAGCGTTACAAGGATTTACAAAGGAAATATCCTCATCACACTTTACTCTTTTTGCAAACATTCTATCATGGAGTTAATCCATCCATGAGAGGCACTATAGATGTAGCTTTTGGAGGATATGCGGAAGACAGTTGAGGAAGCATAGGACTTGCTAGAAGAGATGGCAAACAATAACTGTCTTTAGATGTAGGACAGAAGTAGATAGCAGTCGACTTTCCAAGATCATAAGGGAGTCATTGTTGTAGATTCAATTACATCAATGTAAGCTGAGACCGATAACGTAACAAGGCAATTGAACAATCTACAAGCCTTTTCATCCGCTCCAATTAGAGCAATTCAACATGGATGGAAGTTATGTGGACAAATTAATCATGTTATCGCTAATATTTTTTTAATGCAAAATAACAATACAGAGTAACTCAATTACATAGACACACAATTTGGTTGAGAAGGACGAAACAAACTTTATTCTAACACTTACAACCCTGAGTGGAGAAATCATACAAATTTTTCTTAGTCAAATAATGCAGATAACCAACTGCGAAATAAAGGGCCACCTAGATTTCAACAAAATAATTCCAATGCTAATGACTCTAAATTAGACAAGATCATGGACAAGCTCATGAGCATGGATGAAGCTCATAAGAGGTTAGAAGGGAAGATTATAAGCATGTATGATGCCCAAAAGAGGCTAGAAGAGATGTTTGAACAAGTAACTAAAAATCATGCCTCGTCTATTCAGAACTTAAAGGCCAAATGAGCCAACTGGCAAATGTGTTATCTACAAGAAGTGTGAGGAGTCTTCCAAGCAATACTGAAGCAAACCTAAGGGAGCAACTCAAGGCAATCACACTCATAACTTAGAAAGGGCTCGAGCAATCAACAGAGAAACAATCTGAAACCCGCCTACAAGAAGACTAAAACAAGAAGAAGGATGTAAACATGAGTGAGTATCCTCCTTACATTGCCCCTATGCCATATCCACCTAAGATTCCATTTCTCCATCATTTAATAAAGAACAAACTGGATGCATATTTTGCAAAGTTCACAAAGAAGTTAAAAACTTTGCAACTTAATTTATCTTTTATGGAGGTATTAGAACATATGCCCAAGTACGCAAAGTTCCTTAAAGACAAATTAACAAAGAAGCAGACTTAAGAAAAGAATCAAACGGTAGCACTAAATGAAAGTTGTATCTTTATTATCACCAATCACATGCCTTCTAAGCTGAAGGATCCTGAAAGCTTTACAATACCCTATGTGATTAGTGAGTTAGAATTTGCAAAGTGTTTATGCGACTTAGGAGCAAGTATAAATCTTATGACTTTGTCAACCTTTACGAAATTGGGGCTCGGTGTAACATCCCGTTTCTATATTAAGGGTTAGAACCCTAGATTTCTGTAAATGAGAAACAGAAATGAGAATTTAAAAAATGCATTTTATGTTCATGCATAATATTAGCATACATATACGTGATTGTTAAAAATTACACATCTTACAATGATTGTTCATGCACTCATTTGACATTTATCAAGTATAATTGATTCATAAAAGTGATTATGCGGTGAATTGTGGATAATATGTCTTGAAAATTGAGTTGGTGTGTATAATTAGTGGTTTAGAATTTTTGGTGAAATATGGGAAATTTCTAAAATTATGGGTATTTTTGGACTAGGAAAATGTTAAGTGGCAAGACAATTGAGAAATGATAGTATAAATAAATATCAAATGATAGTAGAAATTTTTGATAAGTGACGTTAAGATTTAATAACAAGTGTCATTAAAAATTGGGAGACAATTGGATTAGAAATTGGGAGACATTAGTTAGCTTAAGAAATTGATTTATTAAATGGGTTATTTAAGTGGTAAGTGTCATGACACTCACCGAGCAATTGTTACCTTACTTTTCACTATACTTACGTAATTGAAAGACCATGTTTCACCATTATTTCGTTTCTTGCTTTCTTCATTTTCTTCTTCTGCTACATGCTCTCTTCATTTTCATCTCTCCATCTTACGAAAATCATAACCCAACCCCTTCACGTTGATTTTGTCAAAATCCTACACTACCACTTTAAGATCCTTACTACCTCTTCTTGTTACAAAGAAAACATAGCCTATTCCTCCTTCAATGATGAAGATCGTATGATGCTTGGGAGCTAGGGTAGTGATATTTTAAAGAGCTTTGAGTATAACAAGTAAGTGTTAAGCATTCTTTTTCATGATTTGTTACATGTATGATGATGGTTGGTGTTAGATTGATGAGTTAAATGTGTGCTGGAATATGTTAGATAGAGTGTTTTTACTGAACATGCATATGTATTTTAGTCATATCTTGATTTGTCGATTTCCAAATCAGATTATTTTTAATGTAAATTAAACTAGAGACATGTGGCTACAATTTTCATGAAGAAATCAAATTTGAATTCTATTCCTAAGGGTTTCAAAATTTTCTTGAAATTGAGTACTGAGTGCTGTTTTAGTGTGAGAATAGTCTGTATTATTTTGAGTATAACTTGCAGAATACTAAACCAAACTGCATGAACTTAATGTCGTTAGAAACTTAAGACATATAGGAACATTGTTTTTAGAAGAATGTATTGCCTAAATACCTCATTTTTTACATCAAAAGGGCCATGGAAAATTGACCCAAAAATATGTCTTGAGCTGTAGGTAGAAATTTTGATTTCAATTTCCTCTTCCTCTTTCGACCTATTTTACATATCTTCAGGGAATTAACAATTGGTCCACTATACTTTTTAAGTATTCTTATATAGGGTATCTTGAGAATAGTTCTGTGTGTAAATTGGGTGCTCCTACATTTAGTCTGGTACCTAATATCCATGATTAGGGTGGTTACCCATAAACATCATAACTCATCATAAATATTGATTGAGCTTCTAAGTTGAAGTTGCCATGCCTCTTGTTCCATGCTTTTAAAGTTGTCATAAGTGATTTATACCATAACTTCCTTGAGCATACTCGTAGCCATCCTTCCATTATATTTGGAGGCTATAATAATGAAAAACCAAATCCTAAAAATTAAGCCACAAACACAAGATTAAAAAAGAGAGCAACAGGGATAAACAAAGAAACATAAAAATAAAAGAAACAAAAACTACCTAAAGAAAAAAATGACTAGATTAATAAAAATAAGATTTTCCTAATATTATAGTCCTTAACAATGATGCCACAAATTTGATGTGAATTATGATTTTATAGTTTTAACTATAAGCGCATGATGTAGTTGCAGTTAGCATTAGTAAGTATAAGTTGATTTTATGAGAACTGTAATTACTAATATTTATTGTCTTTTTATTATTATTCTAACAAATTATTGTGATGGTAATTAAATAAATGAAAATTTTAAATAATAAACTAAAATGAGTCAACATAATTGATAAACAAAGATTAAACTTAGAAACAATCAATGAAGACAATAATACCTGGACTTCAAATCCCCTTACGACTTCTCATGTAATCATGGTTTCACTACGCAATTTAATTTATAGTTTATTGGACCTATTGAAATTCTTATCTTATGTTAGTATTTATGGTTTAGACTATTAACACCTGACTGTCAATTGATTAATTAAAATCTTTCTACTTAAAACTCTTAAGATTGCATTAATTAATTTTTTAATTCTTCTATTAGATTTGATCATATTCTAGAAAATTTATATTAACCTATCTTTATGTTTGTATGCAACTTCTTTCAATTATAGTAGATCTATTTATACAAAATGATTTCTTAATCTTAATTACAAGAAGTCATACATAAAATAATATGCTAGTAATATTAATTTAAAGATAATTATTAAATCTTATTGCAACTCAAGAATGAATTAAGTAAAAATAGAATCACTAAAAGGTCTATCCCAGTTTCATATAATCCAATTACCAATAAAATTTTAGTTCATAATTATAACATCAAAACTAAAGGAAAACTATAAAACTAAAAGAACTATGATGAGATCACTTTCAATCTTCAAGAAGTACACTTTAGATTGATGGAAATCCACTTTAAACGTGTTTCGTTATTTGTTCTTCATTCCTTCTATCATTTTAGGCCATCAATTTGTGTTTCCTGAGCCTCCTACAAATCTCTTACGATCTATCTTTGTTTTCTCTTTGTTTTGACATTTTGTAACTTGAAAATTAGGAATTTTGGAGAGGACATGGTCACCCATACGTTAGTATGCGTACTGTATGGGTGACCATGTCTCTCATTCCCACTTTATTTCTTCATAAATCATGGAGGAATGCGGTCTCAATTTTGCTGGATTTCTACTCCTTCCAACCCAAAAAGGCAATTAAGACTAAAAATGATATATGAATGAATTTAATACCAAAAACAACAAAAGAACTCCTAAATCAACAAGCAAAATGCCCTAAATATAGGGATTAAAATTATAGTCTATCAACTATGTATCAATTATACTAGTAGCTATACAACTTAAAATGAAGAGAAAAGATAGAGAGAAAGCGTATCTTTTCTTTTTATAAACGGAAAAGTCATCTCTAGATGTAAGAGAAGGAATGGAGACTTAAATGCTACATATGTTCCGACCTTCTCGACGAAGTTTTGGCATTTCTCGTTACCTTTTTCGATAAAAAGTACGGGCCATAGAAAGAGCTGCTGTTGTTCAGATTCAATTCTAGAAACAAAACTATAATTGATGTATCATCATGAAAAGGTCTCCTCACACCATAATCAATCTTTTCAATTCTGAATATCTCATTTCTCTTTTCGTTACTAGGGATGTTAATGACTCGGGCCATTTCGGCCCACGGCCCGGGCGGGCCACAGAGGGCCGGCCTGTGGCCCGGCCCATGAGGGCCAAAATGGCCCGTGGGCAGAAACGGCCCGCCGAAGTGGCAACCCGCGGAGAGGCCCATGGCCCGGGCCTCCCGCGGGCCATTTTGGCCCGAAATTTTAAAATAAAAATTTTTAAAAATAATTTTAAAAAATTGTTGTTTTATTTTTTAAAATTAATAAATTATAAACTTTTTTATTTTATTTTTCATATTTACAACAT
>JAOTAY010000007.1:19869767-19896510 GCA_025629805.1 Erythroxylum baracoense
AATATGATATTTATTTTTAATTTTTATTTAATGTATAATTATTATTAGTAATAAGATATTTATTTTATTAAAAAATATTATAATAAAAGTTATAATATTATTTTATTAGTAATATGATATTTATTTTATAATAAAAGTTAAAGTAATAAGTAAATTTAAAAATATTTGAAGGGGGGGATAGACGCGGGAAAGGAAAAATTTTTAAATTTTTTGATTTTTTTTTTAAAATTTAAATTTAAAATTTGCAATTTAGTCCCCAAATTTTTTAATTTTTTCGATATTGGCCGGTATTTAGCTGGTATTTATAATACCGACCGGTATGGGCTGGTACCGACTTGTATTTAAACCCGGTACTCAAATTAAGATTTCGGTACCTTTTTTCGACCGATACGGTACGGAATTCTATACACTAGCTTATTCATGTTAAAAGCTAAAGAAACCCAAATCCATTTAGACATGTCAAAGCCTATCAAGTCTATTCAAATAAGTTATAACCAACCTACTAAAAGCTCAATCAAGCCTCCCCAACTTGTAAAAGTTCAGTGAAGACCTTTTTTGTCAAGTCAAAAGTCTATTTGCCTTCTTAGCAAATAAAAAGTCATTTTAATACGAAATCAAAGGCCTTTTTATCCAACAAAATGCATATTTCATTTAAAATATATTTAATTTTAAGTCCCTTACATTTAATTAATTTCATCTATCTTCTTAAAATCAAGCCCATTATTTAGTTTAGGTCTATTTCATTCAAGTTTTTTTAGTTTAGGTCTATTTTTTTTTGCGGAATTAAGAACTAAGCTCGTTTTATTTTCAAGTCCTATGACCCTAATTTGGCATAATTTTTATTTCAAAATCTTAATATTAAGATATAGGCATTTTGTTTTATTTTCTAGCCCTAAGTAATACTATAAATTCCTAAACATTCAACCAAAGGTTTTGTTTCTAATTCTTCAATTTATTTTTAATTCGCACTTAAAAGTCATTTTCTTTTAAGTTTTCTAAATTTTTAAAACTTTTTTAATACCTAGACAATCGTTTAGGCAGGTAAATAAATAATTTATCACCTTTTTTATTTTATAATTTGTGAGAGGCTTTCTTAAATTTTTCTTTGATTAGATATTGTAAGTAACTCCAACATCATTTCTTTATTTCTGTTAATCATTTTTCAGAGCTTTTCAGTGACTTGGTGACAAAATTAATAAATAAATCGTCCTTCAATAAGAAAGATAGAAAAAACAGTAGTTTTAATGTATATGCTACTCATATATGAAATCATTTGAAAAGTTCTACTTCAAAACCCAATCCAAATAGAAAAGATAGAAAATAACAGTTGCTTTGATGTATATATATGAAATCATTTGAACTCTATACTTCAAAACCCAATCCAAGCTTCAAAATTACATGAAAGCAGCCATTAATTACACGAGGATCACAATGTTACTGGGTGCACAATTTTAAGCCCGAGGATTTGTGGTTTCTTCCCAAATGGCCAGATCCACCAAATATAATCCTAGTCCATTTAAAAGATGCGCATCATCTTCAACACTCAAAGTCTCCGACAAAACCCTAACTCAAGCAACTACTGCTCATGGAAGACAGTTTCAGAGTTCGGGTCGACAGAGCATTTGGGTCACTTTCCACCACCACCAGCGCTTCAGCTACTACTCTAAGATCCCTTTGGAGTCTGACGGACGACGAACTCGACCGAGACGAGTGGATCCGAGATAAAGACGTGCCCGAACCGGAATCCGATCCTTTGCAAGCTGATTCCGACACTAATTTTCAATCGGAGATAGAGAATGACTTGGACGAGCTCGACGACGATGACAGAGACGATGAACAGTCACATGCGAAGCCTGATGACTGTAACGACGAAGAGTGGGAGATTAAAAAATCCATTGGCTTAGACACTACTCTTGAATACGAGGTAATCACCCTCTTCTTGCTATGTTCTTTTTCTCTTTGAATTACGTTAGGTTGCTTTTTCGTTATGGTGTTTCAATTTGAGTTTTATGGAATTATATAAGATTTCACATGATTAAAAAAAACAAATATTCTTTGAAGAATTATGGGTTGAGAACTTATGAAGAGAACTTGATTGGTGGACTATCTTATTTTCAGGGATTATATTAGAGTATGCTTTACGTTTATTCTACATTCTACAGTTTCAAGGAATTTACTGTAGAATGTATGTTACACTTGGGACTAATTGACTTTTCCTTTTTGTTAATTATGAAAAAACATGTTTGAGGTTGTATCGTTACGAGGAACAATTCGTGCTTTCTTACCTTGATTTTTAAATTTATATGCACTTCATCCTAATTTGCGTTTCTTGAAATTCTGAGCAATGTTCTGGTTGTGTAATTGATAAAGTGGTGATTATTAACAGGAAGAGGAAGATAAATATGATAAAGTAGCTATTGGCAAGGATAATACTGGAGAACGGTTGTATATGAGAGACATAGATGACTATGGGATAGATATAGATTCTGTCAATGAACTTCCCAGCTCATTTAAGGATGCGACCAGAGATCCACGTGCAAATCATTTGGCTGCAAAAATTAGGCTTAAAGAAGATGCAGAAGCGGCTAAAAAGATGTGCTGTTTGCAAGTTACTGAGAAAGATTTTGTAGCTAATCCTGATTATGAACAAAATAAAATGTCCAAGGATGTTAATCTGAAATCTATTCTGAAGAGGAAAGATGATGATTCTGATTCAAAATTGCAAAATAATCAGCACAATTTGAAGTCCCAAAAGCGTGTCCGGTTTGACCCTGCATGTAATCAAGGGGAAGATTCAGAGCTTGGTGGGGTTGAAGATGTGCAGATGGAAACTGATTCGATCATAGATGCTTCAGTTTCTCCTTTGCCTCCAGATTATCCTTCTGGAGTCCCAGACTACATGCGGAACCCTTCAAAATACACACGGTATACTTTTGATGAAACAGATGATGTGGATGACAAATCTAATCAACAAGCATACATGGACTTTCTTAACTTGCTGAAGAAATCAAAAAATAAGGAAACATTACCGGATGATGAATCTTCTGCTGATCTTTCAATGCCACATATTTTTATACCTAAAAAGAAAACAAGCAATGGTATAAAGAAAGATACTTTACTCGAGGCAAAGCTAAACGAGGAAGTTAATACAGGTAAAGAGTCTATGCTTAAGAGAGGTTTACTGGCTGGCATAGCAGCTGGTTGCACGAATGAGGAAGAAGGTTGTACCATGGAGGAAGATGAACCAGAACCAACAGCTAGTGGAAGAAACAGTTCTTGGACACCAGGTCGCCGGTATAGATCAAACGTTAAGTTGGAGACAGACGAGGCCACTTGAAAAGCCCTGCAATGTTTCTCATATATTCTGATAGCCTCTCTTTCTTTGACTTATACTGGATTTCTAATTTGAGAATTGTGTATTTATTGTAGAAGCTTGAGTTGTGTCAATTTAGAAATGATGCTGATGTCTCTTAGCATAATGTTTGTGAATCCCTTTTGCGCTGTGCTGCAGAAAAGGTCAATACGAATAGTTTTGTCATGGAAGAAGGTAGAATAGCTTTATGATTTCTACGGCATAGTAGATACTCCTCTACATGTAATTCTGTGATGAAGAAAAGCAATCGCATGTGTAATAAATGCAATCAAAATATAACGTCAAAATCTGTAGATTGTAATGTTATGTAGTTGCAAAGTTTTATCCCAAGTATTTGTAACCAGCTTATAAACAAAATCTTCATTGCTTTGCAGTATGTAGTTTCCATATTTTCGTTGTTTATTTGTATTACTAAGTTATGATAGGTAACAAGAGTTGAAAGTAAAATACTAGAAACTGAGTATGAATGATGTACTTGGATTGTAAGATTTAAGTTGGATATCTTCTCATGGTATTGCAATAAAAAGACAGAATTTCATGCGAGTTCGAAGGAGTTAGGTTTTATCCAGTAAAAATGAGCATGTCACGAGTAATTTTAACATGTAAAGCCTGAATAGGTCATCTAGACTTACCACATTGAAGATTGTTGATTATGTGTGTAAGAAAAACTAGAATAGATAAAATGATTCATAGCGTCAGATATACATAATTGAAAATTATTATTTAATTAGGAGAGTTTTTTATTTTCGCTGGTTAAAGAACTTTAGAAAAAACCTTTCTTTTATATAGAAATTACTTTTGTATATCCGTATGTATTTTGGAAGATCATCATCCATCTGATCAACTGGTCAATTATTTATAGATAATATCATTAATTGTATTTTATAAGTTCATGATTAGGAAATGTTACACCTGTTAAAACTCATAAGGTATGTCCTTTTATTATCATCTCTTACTCACACGTGATAAGTTTAATCAATAAGATTTTTGCATATTCTTATATTTGTCCAATAATTTGTGTGACCACTATACAACGAGAGTTCCTAATCAGATACTTGTTAGGAATATATGACGTCTTGATCAATGGAGCAATCTTTGAGTAGATTTTGTATGTTAAACCTTAGGTCATATCTTTCATTTAATCTCTTTTGGTCTCATTTATTTCATTGTGTTATAAATGTATTCAATTTTCTTACTCAAAGTCGGTAGCCACCTTTGAATACCAAATTTTTTTATACGAGTTAACAATCAAAAAATGACTTTCTTCTATTTTCAATTCTTTTGAATTGAATTGAATTTGCTTTCATAGAATTGTTTGGTAAGATTGTATCAAACATAAATTTTTTTTGACATACAGTAACAAATCTTAAATTTAATACCAAGAATTAGATAAGAATCCTAAGGGTGTATTAAGAGGTTCACTTAACTTATACTATCTTACACGATATCAATTGAGATCTTTTGACTTACATTAGTCCCTTTTATGGTAATTTTTTGTATTCATGGTAAGAGTAATGTACTATGGTATTAACTTCCATTAATTTGAAGTGTATGTCTTTTATAAATACAATGTCATATAGATGTTGGTTCATACATAATATATAACTTGAGTTCACTTACCTACTATTAACTTTGTCTTTTAGAACTCTCTTCTGAAAACTTTAGATAGATATGGTGATTATATGATCACTTCAAAATAATTTCCTTTTGACCTGTTATCCAAGTTGGAATTCGTGGTTTAAGTTACCTTAGCTTTTAATCGATAATAACCTTAAAACTACCTCTTCTCCAGTTATTACAAATACTATAGTTGATTGTTAGTATGAGAAGGCCAATCTTTTATTTATTTGAGCTTGACATACTTTGATTCATATGAAAAAATTCGTCATACAAAGTAAACATATTTCATAATCAAGTAATTCTTATTACTTAATAAAATATTTCATAATCAAGTAATTCTTATTACTTAATAAACAATGTCAAATCATATTTGTATTTATACATGAAAATACATTAAATGAACATATATGAGGAAATGCTAATCAATTACACTTCAATATCTACATAATCCTGGTGACTTCACATGCCTAATATATATGTATCTCAAACAAATTGATTTGATCGATAGGTTTGCCACCATATCTCTTATTGATATATACTTCATATTCATTTTTTCTTGTGTAACTATGTCTTTCACATAATTATATTTGGTACTTATATTCTTGGTTTTACAATGAAACTGAGTTCTTTTGTATAAGTAATTGTTACTTGACTGTTACAGTTGATTGTTATTGGATCAATCTCACTTTGAATGACCCCTCAACTAACCAAGAATCGCCTAAGCCATATAACTTCTTATATTGATACTGAAAATGCTATAAACTTAGCTTCTATCGTGGATAAAGTAACATGTGATTATTTATTACATTTCTATGACATAGAACCATAGTTACGTAAGAAAATATATTCAAAGGTAGATTTTCTCTCATCTAGATCTCCTTCCCAATCTGCATCTGTATACTCTTAAATATGTAGGTTGTTGCCATAATAACTCGATGCATAATTAATAGTACTTTTTAGATACCTCAATATTCTCTTTATTGTTTTCCAATGTGTTTGTCCAAGATTTAATTAATATCTACTCACGATTCCAATAGCGTAACAAATATATAGTTTTGTACACATCATAACGTATATGAAACTTCGAACTGCACTGAAATAGGAAATTTTCTTTATTTGTTCCCTTTCTTATGCTGTAGATAGGCAAAAATTCTTATTAAGACCTTCACCTTTAGCAATAGGATTATTGAATGATCTCTTAAAATCTTAACTCCAAAAAATTTTGCAATTTTACCTATGTCTTTCATGTCAAATTCATACGACAACTGATCTATGATTTGCTTAACAAACTCATATTCATTACAAGCAATCAAGATATCATCCATGTATAAAGATAAAACTGCAAATTCATTTTTGAATCTCTTAATATATGTATATGGTCTTCATTAAGCGTTATGAAAATCATATGAAAGGATTACATTATGAAAACTTATATACCACTTCCTTTGAAGGTTTCCTCTGAACATAAATCAATTTTAATAACCGATAAACTTTATATTTTTGGCAACTCTCTATGAAACCTACATGTTGTTTCATATAGGTTTCTTCTTTTAGTTCTCCATTTAGGAAAGTGGTGTTTATATCCATTTGATGTACTTCAAGATCCAAAATAGCTATTATAGCCAACATTAGATGAATTAAAGCAAACCTCACAATAGGGGAAAATGTTTTTTCATAATTGATTCTCTCATGCTGTCTATATCCTTTGGCAACAAGACGTGTTTTGTGTCTTTTGATATACCACTAGTGTTTATTTTATTTTGAGAATCCATTTTTCCCATTAGCTTTTTACCCATTAGGGAGATCAATTAAATCCCATACTTCATTTGAGCTTAAGGAAGTTGTTTATTCTTTCATTGTTGTCATCCATTCTTCTTTAGTAGGACCATTAAGAGCCTTTATGTACATTCTTTAGCTCATCATCTTCTTATTAGATAATCATGTGAATTTCTCCTTCTATTTTAAAACAACATTAGGGAATCATGCCATGATTACTTCGGTATAAACATAATTTATAAGAAACAAATTCATCAACATCTTGATTACTCCTACTCAGATAAGATATGATAGGTAAACTTTCAAAGTGTTATATTATCCTTGAGTTAATTCTTTAGGTTCTAGACTACTCCTACTCTGATAAAATCCCTCTTCATGATTCCCAGTAATGGAGTAATTATTATCAAGAGTTTTATATAAACATAGGTATTTTCTTATTTTACCTTACTTTGAAAAGTCAATTCTCTAATAAAGTGACATCTTAAATTCAAATTTAGTTGCTCCTTCATTATCTTGTTCACCTATGGATACGTCTCCTTTTGAGTGTTCAAGGTGTATAATAAAATATTTTTCTTCCCTTTTGGGCCTATTTTCCCATGTGTATAAGAAATACTATGCATGCACGCAGAACATCCCTATGGTCTTAGATGTTCCATATTGGATTTTTTGCTCGTCTATAACTCATACGGAGTGTTCATGACTAATTTTATGGGCTCGCAATTAAGTATATAAGTATTTATAACCAACGCATCACCCTAATAGGTGATTGGTAGATTTGTTTGTGATATCGTGGACATAACCATTTCTAGTAGTGTTTGATTATGTTTTTTTGTAATGTCATTTTGTTATAGGTTTCATGAAATAGTTAGTTGTCTCTCTATTCCTTGTCACACGTCTTGAACTTATCCGGAAAATATTCTCACCCTCGATATGTTTTTAATGTTTATATTTTCTTATCCAATTGATTCTCTACTAAATTCATATACTTTATGAAACAATTTAATGCTTTTGATTTATGAAAAAACAAATAGACATGACCATACTGAGTATAGTCATTCGTAAAAATGATAAAGTATAAAGCCCTATAACATTCCTTTACATTCATAGGTCATGATCATTAGGCCCATGATCATGACATATGTCCTAGGCTTCTGTCATGATCATGGCCTGTTGTACCACGATCGTGGGTCGTTGTTTCAACCTGAATTTATCTAAAACTTTCCCGTTCTTCGATTTTGACCTTGAAACACTAACAAACACATCAAGGTACCTCAAAAACTCACGATCGTGGGTCGTTGTTTCGACCTGAATGTCTCTGAAACTTCTCTATTCTTCGATATTGACCCTAAAACACTAACAAACACATCAAGGTACCTCAAAAATATCATATTTAAGCTCAAATGATTGTTCTAACCAATAAAATACAAATAAATCACAAACTAACACAATTCTACCCTAAACACATAACTAAAAATGAATGAATGGCTAAACACGTATGAAACTATACCCTAAAATACGATGAATTTCAAACCTATCACGTCCATAAGGGTCCGTAGCTCTCAATGATGTACTTTCTCCACTATTGTTCTTTCCATCTCTTTTTAGCGTTCAACTCTTCAGATTCCCCATTGTTGTCTGGTGATATTCAAGTTAATGTGTTGTCTACTTTATGCCCAACTTCTCTCTTTTTTTTCACAAAAGATGGTGAAAAAGCCTTAAACTACAAGAATTAAACTAATCTACGTCTCCCCGACAACAGTGCCAAAAACTTGTTGAGCAAGTTTTACAATTTATATTATCCGCAAGAGCACGGGACGTACTTTGTAGCATTGAAGGGTCGATCCCACCAGGAGGGTGCTCGTCTAATCCTATGTCGTCTAAGGCTCAGAGAAAAGAATAAAAAGAAATAAAAACTACACAAATGAACACGGAAAGTAAATACAAGAAATTGATTCAAGAATTGTAAAGAAAAATTTTCATCAAAACAGAATTAAACTGAGCAGTCACACAGGTCACAATGAAAATTTGTCAAGAGAGTTAATCAAATTATGAGAGAGGGGATTTTACCTATCATTAAGGCTAATCTAGCCATTTATGTGTTTATAGGGTGTCAGTTCTAGACGATCATAGGGTTGATTACTCTCTTCTAAGTTATAACCATTAAATCCTAAATTATAAACCCTAATCAAATTATGGAACTTGCAATCTCTCAATTCACAAATTACCCACAATTCTAATTAGTTCTAAAGCTCTCTAATAAATAATCGGGTCTCGCACGGGATCTCTCTCCATGAAATTACCGACTAAATTGATTAAGTGGTCAATTAGATTACCTAACTCTCACTAATATGATCTATTCATTTTTATATGGTTCACCATCTTGGTTTGGTACCGAAACATAAAATACATGAATAAATCACAACACCCAAACCAATAAACACGAAAATAATTAAATCAACATTAACTCAAGGTAAATTTCCGAAGGAGAGTTTAGAAAATTATCAACAACCCGAAATCTATTTCCATACAATCCATCTCAATTTATACATTTAAGTGAAAAAGGAAATGAAGAGAAAATGGAACTTAGATTGGACAAATTGGGAAGGCAGCAGCGTCAAGATACCACGTAATCCGGGGAGCAGTGGCGTCAGGATCCATTTCTTCTTCCTCCTTCTTCCTCTCCTTCTTTTCTCTCTCTTTAGAGTTTCCAAGAGTGGCTGAATGTAAAGCTCCCCTTTTCTCTTCACTTGTTATTTAAATAGTCTTTTATGTTTTTGGTAACCTTAGGGTTTTTTTGGGGTCCAAAAAGTATCTCAAAACATAAAGTTTGTAAATCTCTGCGCATGGCCCTATAGGCCACAATCGTGGCTCACATCTGAGTCTTTTGTCATAATCGTGGGCTATTCCTAGAGCTTCTGTCAGCTTGTCACGATCGTGGGCCTATATTGTTTGGAAATATTTCTCTCATGATGAAAAATTAAATTTTTCTTAAGAATGATTCATGAGTTTATCTTGTGTTGAATTGATCTTGTGTTGAAGAAGTAGCAAACATAAAAGATTGAATTTTAGATTTCATATATAGAACATTCTGGAAGGTTTTTATTAAAAAAATGATTTCAATGAATCAACTTTAAGGAAAGAGGCCATATGTTTTGACAAAGAATACATTTATAACTTTGAAATTCCTATCGATCTAAGACACTAGGGCTAATCAAATGTATGACAAATTCAAGCATAGGAAGAGTCATTAGAGTGATTCATTATCTGGATTTTATTTATTTAATGTTTGTTTTAATTCTTTTCTATCCTTCAATTGGTTGTTTCTTATTTGTTATACACAATTTTTTCAAGGTTGTCGAAGCATTAGTTAATCACACCTAGATATCAGTTAACTAATGTCTCTAAAAACAACATATTTGTCAAATACATCTATACATTGGTCAATTAGTTTAACTAAAATTTGATCCAAAAATATTTGAAAAAGTATTTTAAAAATCAAGATGATTTTTTTAAAATCAAAACTTTGATTTCTCTTAATAAATGAAAAGATTTATTTATTAAATTCAAAACATTTCGTACTAACTCCTAAAGCATTAAAATAACCAAATAGAAGATGCAAGAAAAGTTACAAGTGACGTATTACGTTTTGACCTTCCTTAATCTAGGTCTTCTTGTTGATTTCAGTGCCACAAATTATATTTTATTTTATTTCATATGCTTTCTTAAAACATCAAATAATGTATACTTTGTTATTATCAAAATATTGATTATTGGTTCAATAATAAAGTTTCTGAATATTGCCAAAATAAGTATATGTATATTAAAAACACAGTCTCATTTTTATCCTCAAGAAACAAGAAGATACATACCTGACTAGTTTAGAGGAGGACTTCAATCAGAACAAAATTGAAAACCCTATTGACTAAGACTTCAAAGTATCCAAAATTCATGAAGTGCAATATAAGAATAAGGGAAAAGCACCAGTACAGAATAGGAGAATATGAACGGATTCGCCAAAAATAAAAGCAGAATGATTCTTCACTTAAAGGAACTAAAAAACAATTAAAATTAAATTATAACGACAAACAAAAAACTAAAATTAACAACAAAAATAAACAGACTATAACAAGAAAAACATTATAATCGACTCATTGCAAACTTCGATATTCTATAATTCCCTAAACCAAGCACTCAAATCCTAAATAATAAGGCCATTAATGGAGACAATCTATGACAAATGAAGTGTGGAGAGATGCTAACGTCCGTGGAAAAGAACGCTATCTAATTCCTTAATATTTGGGATTCCTGTAGAAAGTCATGAAATCCATCCCTTACATGATGTGTCCACAAGATTTACTTTTTCCAGAAGAAGCTATATCAAGAGCATCTACACCACTAATAAATCTTTTATGTAAAATACAAAAGTCTATAACAACTACCGCTACACCAAGGGTACAACGCATAGCTGCAAGTACTGCAAAACCTTCAATAATTGATCACAAAACACTGTTTAGTTTCAAATTCTCTTCTGCAGCAGTATGCTCAGTAAGTCCTGAAACATGATCTCTATGATGCTGGTTGTCATCCATGTTAGTCATCATAGGCAAAAAAGAGTGTAAATCTGGCTGAGGAAACATAAGCTTTAGACGAAAAGCATCAACCCCATTTAAATAGTAGCGAAAGAGTCGTTTTGCCCTGATAAACCCAAGACGGCCATATAGTGCAAGTGCTCCTTTATTTGTCACTTCTGCTTCCAATGTAACCTTGAGAAAAATGTAACAAGAGGTCAAATGTATTCGTTTCAACTTTCTTCTTTCAAAAGACAAATTATTCAAATGAATCGTCGCACAATGATTACAGCACAGCAGATTAGGGGAAATACTTTGGAAGTCCCCAACAATAGAATATTCCATCCAAAACCATCCATAAATAAAATTCTACATCCACGGACCTTGGAATTCAAATTACATTATCTTAAAGTCTGAAACCTTATTTGAACCACAAAGAACCATTCACCAACAAAATAATACCATGTGGGAAAATGTGTTTGGGAGCTAGGAAACACGAAATCATTTTTGCAACTGTTAGACTTCCTAGCTTTCCAAGTTCTGAATTTTCTCGTATATGAATGTCACATACATGATACATCATTTTCGCAACTGTTAGACTTCCTATCTTTCCAAGTTCTGAATTTTCTCGTATTTAGATGTCACACACACGATACGCACACACACATACACACATGTGCTGCAGAGAGACACAAGATATGGAGTCAGAATGTGACATGAGAAAAATGGTCTTGACCATGTGTACATGCACCCACATACAAGCAGCCAACCAAAGTATATACAGTAGGGTTCTTGACCAAGCAACTATTGTAAATTGTAATGATATTTGACTTCATTCAATCCCTTAATAGTTAACTCTTAACTTAGATATAAACATTTGTTGAGTATCAACATGCAAAAAGAGATGCCTACCTTGGTATAAACTTGAATTTCAATTTGTACCCAACAGAAAACTTCTAATGCATTCAGAACAGATGTCATGTAATTGACTTTAAGGTCTCCCCGAACCAAGATATTGTAATTTAAAATCATCCAAACTTTCCAGGATATTATTACTGTCACCGTTAAAGGGTTGCGGCAGGGCACATCACCTAAGAATTAAGAGATATTAAGAGCTACAAAGGGAAAAGTATAAAGAGAGATACCTCTTCACATCCTGACTCCATCATCGCGTTAATAGACCTCGTAACAAGTTCAGTAGCTGCAATATCACCACAAGAAAATCAAACTGAAATTGAACAAATGATGAACAGAAACTAACTAATATACAGATAAGAAACAGCACAAATCCAACAAGCAAAGATCCAATTGACCGAATTATAAACACTATCAAGGTATGCAATCACAAAAAATAGCCAAACCCATATCAGAAAAAGAAATAAAAATGATAAATTACCAATGCCTTTTCCTCGATAAGGTTTAATAACAACCAACATTGCGATGTAGCCTCTAAACGTAGTATTCCGATGCTCCCCCATCTTGCATACAACAGTTCCAACACATTTATCTCCATGAAAAGCCTTCGAAACAAGTTAACAAGCATCCATTGGAACCCATATTAAGGAAAGGAGAAAAATAGAGAAAACACGACGGAAAGAGTTAGGGCACCAACTAATACCAGGAAACAGAGTTGGGGCCACAAGTAGACAAAGTACCGATAAGTGAAGATAGAGTAGGGCTCGCTTAGCTCTTGGTCGACGAGACGCATGATCAGCGGCAGGTGATGTTCGCCGTCGTAGCTGATGTAATCGATCTCCGACGCGTCGAACTCTGCGTTTCTCTCTCCATCTTCTGCTTCTTTCGATGCTTCCATTGTTTCCTCTTGCGATCACTCGAAAGTAATTGACATATTTCTCCTACTGGACCAAGGGCCCAAAATATTAATTATTTTTAACAACATTAGATTATGATTATTATTATTATTACGATGATGACGATGATTATTATGATTATTATTATTAATAAATAATATTTTCTGATATTTATTGTGAATACAAATTTAGAGTGAGAAATAGGAGCAAAAGAATAGAGAGAAGAAGAAGGAAAGATGTTGAGAGCTGCAGCGAGGAAGCTATCTTCAATCCAACAATCATGGAGGCTGTCCCAAGCCGCCGCCACCTCGACAACTCTCTCTCGTAATCTCTTTGACGGTTCTGGTTTTTCCTCCTCTGCTGATTCTAAATCGGGGCCTCCCAACATTTCTCTTGCTTTCTGGCCTCAATTCCACGTTCCTCACAGAGGTTAGGGTCTTGCAAATCTGATGCTTTCTTGAAGTTGATTTTATTTTCGATTAATTTTTTTTGTAAGGTTGCTGCCTTGATCGACCTCAGTTTTGGATGATTAAATAAGGTGTGCAGTGAAAAAAAATCTAGGGCTTTTATTCTCTTGGGATCATTTTTTTGCGATTTTGTTTTGGTCTTCGTTCCAATTGGGGTTCTCTAATATTTGGTTGATTTTGTTGTTTGGGAGCTTTGTTAATGGTTTCTCCTCTAAGGAGCTCTTGACTGTCTGTTTTGATTCAGAACTTAGCAATTTGATAGTTGGCACCTTGGGATGGTTCTGATTTTTGGCTGTGCGATCACTAAAATATTTTATTTTTCATTACTAGATGATTGTGGAGTCCGTGATTTTGCATATGATTTATGTTGCGTAGCACTTCCTTCTTTTTTTTTTTTCTGTTTATTTGGTTCTTGGAATTGGATGAAAAGAAGAAATATATGTTTAACTGATGATTGTGGAGTTCCTGATTTTGCATATGATTTATGTTGAGCACTTCCAATTTTTCTCTTTGGTTGATTCTTGGAATCGGATGACAAGAAATAAATATATGTTTACGCATGGCAGTTTTGGCGTTTAAATAGCTTTATCATCTATTCCATTTTTTTTTATTTAATAAAGTTGAGTTTTGTTATGGTGCATCAAGAGCTAAAGAGAGCAAAACAGGGATTTGGTGGTTGTCAGATTCTTTAATTGTCACGTTAGAGTGTGGTGTAGCAGAAGAGCAAACTTGGTGTGCCTTTGAGGGAGACATGTAAAGGGAAAGGATATAAAGGGTTGCTGGCACCACAGGCAAAACTTTGGAATTGAATGTCTACCGACTTTCATATTGACTATTATGAAATCTAAGACCAGGCCGCTAGATAAGGCTCATAAGAGGTTGTAGACTGACCTACAAAATAGACACCTCGACAGTCCTAGGTATTAATAATTTTTTGTCGGTAGAGCTTCATTATTCCTAGTAAGATTTTGGCCGAGCTTTTATGTCTCCCAAGACATAAACTGATGTGAAAACCAAAACCAAAGCAGTAACGCTTTATTTTCATCTCTCAACTTATGTGTTTTATGGGTAATACAAGCCTACTTATATAATCTTCAGTTATTTGCACAGTGCATCTAACATCACATCCTGATCCAAAGGAAAAGATATACCCTCTTCCTATCTATTGAAAGTGATGGGATGTTATTTATAAGATTGTAATGCCTCTGAAGATATGTTTAAGGTGTTTCTAGTAGCAAGTTATGTAGACGAGTCTAAAAGAAAAGCTATATCCGAGATCTTGCACTACCCTTTAAGGTAAGCAACTCGTAATCAGAATTAGGATTATATAGTTGATTGCTTATCTGCTAATATTAACTTTGTAGTTGATTTATAAGTCAGCATATTCATGGAAAATAGCTGGGAGAATTGAATGAAAAGTGGCTTATCAGTTGTCTCTTTTTGTTTGATACTTGTGTTTGTCAAACTCAAATCTAGGTAATATGATCAGTTCAAAGATGGATGAAGAGGTTAATGAAATGTAATTCATGTAATCATGGAGATTAGACAAGGTGTTTTCTTGTGTTCCTTTTGAGGAATGCTGGGAAATTCTCTGTTAAAATCAGGTGCAGAACCAATGATTAACATTTCCTTTGGAGTTGCTGCTCTCAATTGAGTTGCCATTAAATTCAGCCCAATCAATTACTAAAAGGATTTAACTGAATACAATGATCCTTATATATGTATATATACACACTTAGTTAGGTGTACAGGATCTATATTGAAAGGCCAAATAAAAACTTAATAGTTAAAATTAGTCATTCGTTGTTGTTTTCAATCCATGATTGATCCTTGCAATTTCTAGAAGAGTGAAGGTGGAAAACAATTGAAATCTTTGTTTTCTTGAAGCATTGAGAGGGTAGTAAGTTGGTTGTTTTCTGGATTCCTCCGCAACCTTAGTAAATGTGACTGTAAAGTGATTCATCTCAATCCTTTTTTCTTTATTTTTCTGGCCTCTATTGTTTTCTTGTCTTCTTATCTTATCATTTTATGTGATAAAATAGTGAAACTAGTTTTATCGCATTAGGTTATCAATCTTTTCTTAATTTCTAATCTCTTTTCCTTGAGATGAAACTTAAGTTTTCTTTGGGTGCTTAAGAAAGCATAAAAGGTCTAGAAATATTTAAACCTTAGTGGATGAGAAAACTTTTAATCTCTCTACCACTGAGCTACTAGCTGCAATGTTTAATCTGTGGTTTTAGTAGATATGTTTTGATCAAAATCAATAACTGTAACCTCCCTTCTTTCTTTGAACTCGTTTCCTTGATATATACATTTCTAAATTGTTTTGTTCCCAAACTGTGTCATTATTATGCATAGACATAACTAGAACCTTGCTTTTCCCCTTCTTTACTAACTTGACTGAGGTCCATGTCTCCTATAGTCTGTCAGTGTTTATTCTTATTTTGTGTTTCTTTTTTTAAAATCTTTTGGGTTTTGATTATTCAAATCAAAGCTAAGCTGTTTAATAATTTTTTAGTGGCACTTTACTTTGACACAAAGTAAATTTAGGATACCCTTTTGTTCAAGTCAGATGGAAAAAAGTAGTAGGAAAAATATCATTTGCACCATAATACCCATGTATCCTGCCCTTTACCAAAAGTAGTTATCTCTGATAATACATCTACTTTACTAATTTCCAGAGATCTGTATAGAAGTTTTAAAATGGGTCATTTTCTTATTTTCTAGTTTTTATGCAATCTGAAAGCCAGAGAAAACATTTTACTGCTGTAACTTGTTGAGGTGGTAACAGAGAATAATAACCTTAAATTGCATAGAAAAGTTTTGTCTTATTCGAATTCGCCGTTGAAGAATGTAGAAAACAGAGTATGGACAATTAAGTTGTGGAGGAGAAATGAAGATGAAAAGCATTTTGTTAGATCAATGTTGGTAGTTATATTATATAGAAGATTAAAATTAATTTCCAAGGATTCAGAGTCTTTGACTGACCTCTCAAGAACGGACAAATATGGATGGATTTTGAAGTGCACAATTATATGAACAGTGTTGACTCTATCTTTCTACTGAAGCTCTGTATGGATATGATACGAATCTGTTCCTTTATGCCAATGGCAATTTTTCTGCTGATATGGCTGCACCAGCTACGTGCATTCCTAGAGATTATAGTAAGGAGATTACTATTCTTAATTTCAGGATTTTCTTCTGAGTCACTTAGCCCGAGAAATGAAGATATCATAGTTCCAGATGTTCTAGCAACTGAGGTAGCTGTTAAGAACCCCAGTAATAAAATAACGTATGATGAGTGCAATCATGAGCGTTATCCCCCTGGTGACCCCAGCAAGAGGGCATTTGCCTATTTTGTCCTCACTGGTGGCAGGTTTGTTTATGCTTCATTGATCCGTTTGCTTATCCTTAAGTTTGTACTAAGCATGTCTGCAAGTAAGGATGTCCTTGCACTGGCCTCTCTTGAGGTTGATCTCTCCAGCATTGAGCCAGGCACCACCGTGACTGTTAAGTGGCGAGGAAAGCCAGTTTTCATCAGGCGCCGAACAGAAGAGGATATCCAACTGGCTAACACTGTTGATTTAGGATCTCTTCGAGATCCACAGCTAGATGCTGAGAGGGTTAAAAACCCTGAATGGCTTATCGTTATTGGGGTCTGTACACACTTAGGTTGCATTCCTTTGCCAAATGCTGGTGATTTTGGTGGATGGTTTTGCCCATGCCATGGCTCACATTATGATATCTCTGGTAGGATTCGTAAGGGGCCAGCTCCATACAATTTAGAGGTGCCCACTTATACCTTTTTGGATGAGAATAAGCTACTAATCGGTTGAGACTTTTCAATATGATCGGTGTAATTTTGTTTCTGTTACATTTGATGATGTCGAAGATTTGTTTCACGCCTTGCTTTTGCCCCACAGTTCTTTGGGTTATGTTTGGGCAGGGTCCTGTAATCTGGATTCTGTAACTGCTTATTAATTTTCAATAAGTTGCTTTGTATGGATGGATGCTTCTACTTCTCGAAGTTGAATGTTGATATTTTTAATTTAATTGTACTATCAGATGTGTTGTGTTGTGACTCTTGCATTTGCAGCTTTCATGTTTAGCCGTTGTTGTGCAACAATTCGAAGGAGGCTACTTTCTTTTGTCAGACAATCATATCGAACTCAGATGAGTACACAAACTCGACTTCCAATTTAAATCCTGCCAAATTTCTTCACACGCTACGAAATTGGAAATTGCTTTAAATGCTTGTGTTGATGAACAGCTTTAGTCATTTGTAAAATAAGTTGGCTCGAGCTCAGTCATCTCTCAAATATGCCCTTAACATACAGCATTCCTTTCTCTCTGAGGTTAAGTTCCTTTCTCATTAGGTCTACTTGCTGATCATCCCCTTGAACTATAATCTCTGATAAGTTCCCATCATCTCCAACCATCACTTTTACCTTGATCTGTTCCTTTCTGGATGCCCTCTTCCAGTAATATGCGCCTCTACAACCACACAATTTCAGAAGAATTAGTTACTTGCAAGTGATTACCTTTAAGGGATGCAGATGAAGATTAGACAGAACTTAAATGACACATAATAGTCATCACTTACGCCAGTGGACTAAGAATAGTGATCCAGAACCAGTTGTTGCCAAAGTCTGGGTAAGTTATAGTAAGCACAAGAGCAACACTCCCCAAACTGATGCAGGTGCAGAAAGTAAGCAATGCTGCTTGCCCTCTGTTTGGAACCATCATGCCTTCAAATCTACACACCCCATTGACAAGAGGAAATATACATTGTTAAACTACTCAGGATGGTACCAAGAACCCATAAAACTGGGAACTTCAGAGTGATAAATGGCTTACGTAATGGTCTCTCCTCTATCAGCAACCACAAAATTGTTACGAGTGAAAAAGGATAAGATTTCGCCTGCAACTTGCTTAGGTATTTTGTAATTTTCATCTTCACTAACAAACGTCTTTTGGACAATCTGAAAATCAAAAGGAAGTGACCAAGAAGAAATTAGCTTGGTAATAACTGTCAAGTAATAAATAAGATGAATAATTATTACTGTACCTTCGATTTAACAGAGCGCTTGATAAGAGACCAAAGACCCGGAACAGAGATGACAAAGAGACCCAGAGAAGTGTAGTAGCTAGCCAAAGAGTAACCTACACTCTCTGCCAAGGAAAACACCTGGTCATGGTGCTCAAGAAGAGTAGAAGAAGATAAAAGTTGGTGTTGGAGGGAAGCTTGGATGACATGTCTCTTTGGCCTTGTGGGTACTCCTTGAGCCAGTCCTTGCCATGGTTGGTAATGAGGAGTTAATTTGGAACGACGAATTGTTGAAGAAAGAGGATAGGAAAGCTTGTGACCAGATGACGGTAATTTGAGCGAAGCCATTTTGGAACTGCGTGGCAGACAAAGGTCTCATCTTTATCGGTGTCCACATAACCATTTATAACTCTTGCTCTGCCACATGGATGGTCGTAATATTTTTCTGAGGATTTTTTCACTCCTGCGCCTTTTGTTTACGGTTGGGTCTCTATTTTCCGCCTGCCAAGCCGTTAAACTCGGAACGTTTTAACCCCCGTCGTATCTTATTACAAATTTTAAATATAACGAATTTTAATAAATGAAACTTTGTAAGTTATTCATTTCTAAAACGGTTTGGATATATTTGACTTATGGTAATAAAATTTTGAAAAATATTATGTTAAATACAAATTCTTATAATGTAATAATTGCAGTCAAATATTTCAAAACATTTTAGAACTGAATAATTAATAAAAGTTTTTTTGTTTCAAACAGTATGCGATAAAATTTAAATTGGACATATATTAAAAATGATGTGCGAGTTCAAATTAAAAGTCATATGGAATATCAATAAAATTCTTAACATAGATTAATTAATAAAATTCAATAACTGAAATAATAATATAATAATTAAAAACTAAAATAAAAGGATTGGAAATATAACTATTCTAACATATGAGAAGATTTTAGGACTAATTATTAAAGAAAACTTTAACTATTGGTAATAACCATAATTTATGCTGACTTGATCATTATAAGGAAATTATAAATTGCCCTTATTATCCGCTAAGAATTGATGCGTAAGAGTTTTTCCTTTCTCAAAATTATAATATTAAAGCAAGCTTTAAAAGTTTGTGTTACCTTTTTCAATATCAAACAAAGATAGACTAGACTTCAATCCCTTTGAGCCAAGCCTATTCAGTACCTTGATAGACTAAGAATCTTTCAACATAGCATGTAATAAACACAAGTGTTAATTTTATGAAATTATAGGATATTATAAAAATAAGGGTTAATTATTAGAAAAAGCTTAAACTTTCGTCAATTTTTCAATTATAGTCCGAACTTTAAAAAGTAGCAATAAAATACTCAATGTTTCAATTTGTTTCAATTATAACTCGACGTTAATCTTACCGTCATCTTTGCTGATGTGGCGCTGTCATGTGTTAATGACCCTCACTAATCACACACGTCAACGAAATTAACAGGTCTAGAGTTTAATTATTGAAACAATGTCGTTTCATTTTAGAACTAAAACGACATCGTTTCATTTTTTAGAGAATTACATAGGACATCATTCTCTTAAACCTAAATCCCTAATTTTTTCTCAGTCTCACTCACACCCTCGTTTGCAATCCTGGTTCCATTTGCTTAAACAAATATTTTTGTGGTTCTTCCCACTTTGAGAAAAAAGCAAGACTTTAAGAAGAAAAAAAAAGCTAAGCTCGTACATGGTAAAAATAATTAGATAATAATTAAGCCAACTACTACATGAAATGGAAATTAATTAAGTACCAAAAGTGAGCTTCTGCAATCTTCTCCTTTTACCCGTCGGGGCTATTGGAAATCATAATCAAGCACTACAAAAAGGACCTTGAGTTTTCACCGGTAGACAAGGAAACTCCAAAATTAACAATACCCAATTTCCTAAGTACAACCTGTACAAGTACAAGAGAATAGAAGCAGAACCCCCTACCTTGTCCATTTATATGTCATTGACGAAGAACAAAACCTTAGTTTCTGCATAGAGGACAAGTGGAATGAGTTTGGAACCACTAGTCAATGCACCCGACATGGAAGCAATGGTTGCATCTGGGGAGTTTCCTCAGCTTTTTGCCATCTACAGCCTCTTGAAGGCAAACTGTTCAATAGGGGGCATAATCATCAATAATCTTTCTATGTTTTGTCTGAAGGTGAAAGAGTGAAGGTGATTACTATTGAGCTATAAAAACTTTGTGCATACACAAATAGAGTAGACGATGAAAGTGATAAGGATTGTGTTCTTGCAGCTGCTAGTACTAGTGGTTGTAGAAATAGGCTACAGATTGCAAATAAAGGTGTGAAAGTGAGAGTAAGTAAAAGGAAATTAGGGATTTAGGTTTAAGATAACTATTCTCTCAAAAATGAAACGACGTCATTTTGTCGTTTCATTAGTCAAATTCAAACCTGCTAATTTTGCTAACGTGTCTGATTAATGAGGGTTATTGACATGTGGCAGTGTCATGTCAGCAAAAGATAACGATGAGACCAACGTCGGGTTAGAATTGAAACAAATTGAAACTTTGAGCATTTTATTACTACTTTTTAAAGTCCGAGCTATAATTGAAAAACTGACGAAAGTTTAGGCTCTTTTTTAGTAATTAACCCTAAAAATAATCATTATTATGAATAATGATATCACTCTTTGCCTACAAGCCTTCTCTCGCTATTACTTTTCCTTTATCTGGTTTTACTTATTTAATTGTCAAAAGTTAAATGTTAAAATTAAAGGCACTTTAACATTTAGTTCTATAAGTCAATTGAGAAGATCATCGAAAGAAATACTTATATAGCATTTTCAATCTACTAAAATATGCCTAACTCAAGATATTTGAGTCAATGTGTAAGTCTAAAGAATTCAAGTACTCAAAAATTATAATATACACCATCTAGCACCCATTGTGGAGCTAATGAGCATAAAATATATTTATACATCACTAGCTATTTTGTTATGTTTCCCATATAAATTACCATGATTTAATTGATTTATATTATATTTTAGGTAATTGTTAAAAATATTGATTTGGGATGAGTTTTATCAATAATTAAAGAGAATTGCAAACAAAAACATTTAAAAAATAATTCTTAGTTGAACAAAACCTGAAACAGGCATCTGTGCTAACTTATGTCCATCAGAAACAAGTGTCAAAAGAGACATAGCATAAAATACAACCTAAGGAGAGACCATGTGACATTCGAAAAAATATTCAAAATAACACAGACTGAGTCATTATTATACCACTACTTTCATCTCTTACATAACACAAGATATATCCTCGTCAATTACATCCAAATATAGGCACATATTACATTTACCATCAATAGGATGCTTAGGTTTAAATTTTTTGAATTCCAATTTCTCATCCTCGACCCTTAAGTTTGGTTCTCTTCATAAATATCAATTAGGGCCTTGGAAGTGGCCAAGAAAGGTCAACCTAATATCAAAGACACACTGCTATTCTTAGCCATATTTATGACCAAAAGTCCACAAGAATAAGAAACTTACCTATTTTGATGGGCATATTTTTACCAACTATAAAGAATAGTAATAGATATAAGATTATCCACCTCAAGTTTCTTATAAATAGATAGAGGAACAAGGCTGACACTTGCCTCTATATCATATAAAACGTGATCAAATCTTATGCAATCAATCATGCAAGGGATAAAGAATCCTATAGCGTCTTTAAGTTTTAGAGATAGTGTCACGACCAAGAACCACATCGGGCACATGACAACCGCCATATACCTGGGCTAAGGATACTCAGGGTACCCTTAACCTGACTATACAAGGCTAACTAAATATCTTTAAAAACGTTTGGATGGCACAACGGTTGTATTTTAAAAATCCCAAAACTCAATTAAAACACCAGTAAATTAGTTTTAAATGCACTTCTATATTTACATTAAAACTCTACCGCAACTACTGGACTTTTAAGCTCACTCAAGAGCAATCTCAACGACAATACAAAAGGTCATTTACAAACCATAAAATAGTCAAGAGTTAATTTATAAAATTATAAAGCATATCAACATAATCATGAGCTGCTATACAACAAAAGTACAAAATAGACGTTACCACATGCGGTAATGCCCCAAAAATGTCAAAAGACCGCATGATCCACTCAGAGCTTCAAACTTACCAAATTAACCTGTATGGTTGGAAAGCGGAGGGGGTGAGTACACTATGTACTCAGTGAGTAGGAAAAACAACATTTATCGTAAACAGAACCCAGTACACACCAATATGGTCTAAATAACCTAAGGATGGTTTTACGCATCGAACATGCATATAACCACCTATAAAATGAACACACATTATATAGAAACACATAGGCCTAGTCTATGATTCATCCCATACTGATTAGGAACTATATAGGCCTTGCCTATTAATCACTTATTCAGTGAACATAGGTTTCAGTTCCAGTACACAAGAGCAGAAAAGCATCACATGTAAAATTAAATCTCGTCAGGAAGCCAAATCTCAAAATAGGCGAAAATAGTTATGTATGTCGTCACTAGTCGGCCAAACTAGTGTGCACACCCACCGATCCCGGTGATGAACTTTTATCTGTGGTGAGTCCAGGCTACAATCGAAAAGAGTGTCATGACCCTAGGTGATGACGTTGTTGATGACCAGAACTCTAAGTGTGAAATCACCAGCAAGTCCTATAGAAAGGTGTTGTTATGAGGACTTGATTTTTATGTGATAGCATTAAAAGATACGGGGGTTGCTTAATCTATTGTGCCTAGCACACAAATGGCCAATTGTTACCTCACCAATTGCAAAAAAAAATCATATACAAATATTTAGTTTTAAAATCAAGTAAGGTACCATGCCTTATTTATCGGTTCCAACCGATAAAATGGAACCTTGCCATAGTTCTAAGCCAAAAGATAATACATATATGCAGCATACATGACTCAGTATGCATATGTAAGTTCCAAAACATTATTTCATGCAATGAAAGTCATCTTTTGCACTCCAAGTGCAAAGTTATTCAAAACAATGTCGTTTATTAAATATATAAGTATACTATCATCTATTTGAGATTCAATTATACTAAACATTACCTAGGTTCAAAATTCATATACAAGTCATTATGCATGTCTTAGGTTGTCCTACTTTCATTTGAGAGATATGTTTTCCCCAACTCACCTCAGAATAAGGTGTACACTCCCTTGACTTCAGTAATCTTCGGTACGAGTTCCTTGATCCACTGCTCCCGAGCCTTTATACATACAATATGTAATGTATTTACTACTCAAACATGTATCTCATATTTATACACCATCATATAAGTGTATAAAACACAATCTCACTATTTTTAAGCTATATGATTAGGCCATTAAGCTTTTCACATGTTACTTCCCTTATTATTCACATACGTTTTCTTTCGCATTTTCCAAGGCATTGAATGCCTTTGATCCAATACTTACACATTTCAAAGCATAATTAAGCACATTTTTATCCAACCACATTAGGTTACTACTTATCAATCTATGCAAAAATTCAAGTTTACTCTAAGTAAACATAAAAACTTCTTTCCAATGCACATCATAACAATCCTTAAATCCTAAGCCAAGTTCAGTTAGGCATTTTATCAAACACCTAATGTGCATGACTTTCGAGTCATATTTTCAAGACTTTATCATAGTAATTCATACTCCTATGTTGTTATATAACAAGCACTTCTAAACAACAACACATTTCACCACTCTATTAAATCCAATTCCCTTCATTTAAACCATCAATTTCAAAAGATATTCAAAATTTTACAAGCTTTCACCAAAGAGAGGGTATCACAGTTTTGGCTTAAGGAGACTTCTCTATGACTCATTTCATTCATCTTAGCCATATTTTATGCATATTCAAGCATGGAGAACAACATATCTTAACACCAAACTCAAAATCATAATGTAGAGAGAAATAAGATAAAATTTACCTAAACTTTCCTTTGGCGATATCTTAAAATCCTTTGAGAATTTCTCTAATCTAATAATAAATTGGAGTTCCTTGATCCAAATTAACTTAGAACACCTTGGTTTGGGTTGGAGAATAAAAAAAATGGTGGAAATTTGGTGGTGGTTATGGTGTTCTTCTCCTCCTCTCTTCTCCTTTCTTCACCTTTCTTTTAATTAAAACAAAGTGTATTAATGTTAAATGGTGGGGTGCAAGGCCACACACAAGGAAGAAGGGTCTAGAATATTGACTCTTCTTTGACGAAACATGGTGCATTTATCTTTTTGCCCTTAGTTTATGTAAAATTACCATTATACCCTTCAATTTTTTTCCTAAATTTGCAATTAAGCCCAAAATTTGAGAATGACCAAAACTTTTATTTTCATTTCGGTCCCCGAAATTTTGAAAAATATAATTAAGCTCCTTAACTTTATAAAATTACATATTGGTTCTCCAAGAATTGAAAAATTAATTTTAACACCCTTATGTACATCAACTTTTCCAATTAAGCTTTCTAAGTGTCCAATAAGTCTATAAATCATGTCTGATCACCTCTAAGGCATTAGAACACATTTAACTCGGCCACCATGGCCATATCCATCCAATGGATTTAGTTTTACACACTTAGAAGCTTATATGTCAAAAATCTCCAAGATTTCATATACTGATGAACTCTAAGTTCATTTAAGGGCATATAATATTATATATCACTGGCATATATACCGAAAGGATTCAAATACATTTTTGAACTCATATATGTATATATTAATATACAGTAGTATCTCCAAGTATAGACTAATACAAAAAAGGGCTTGAAGAGGCCAACGTTAGAAGTCCTCGCCCTTCAAAAGAGTTTAGTCCTCGAAACTCCTAAGTCGAGGATACAAATAAATAGGGGTACTGACGTCTCATAGCATCCTCAGGCTCCCATGTCATCTCCTCAACCCTGTTAGTCTTCCAAAGAACTTTGACCATGGGAACTTCCTTGCTACATAACCTCTTTATCTGTCGATCCAGAATCTGGACTGGTTTTACCTCAAAACTCGGGTTTTCTCTCAGCTCCACTGGAGATGTCTCCAAAACATGAGATTGGTCTGATATATACTTCTTAACCATTGAGATATGGAATACATTATGGATCTTATTCAAATTCGGTGGCAATTCCAACCGATATGCCACAGTCCCGATGCGCTCCAGGACATGGAAAGGTTTAATATATTGAGGGTTTAGCTTCCCTCGGCTCTAAAATCAGATAATACCTTTCCATGGTAATATCTGAAGGAAAATCATATCACCAATTGCAAATTCTAATGGTCGTTGCCTCTTATCCGCATAACTCTTTTGATGATCTTAGGAAACTTTCATCTTCACCCTGATGACTTTTACCTTCCAAGTGGTAATTTTTTTATCAATTCAGCTCCTTTGACTTTGGCTGTACCAACCTCACCCTAACATAGAGGTGTCCTTCACTTTCTCCCATACCACGTTCCCAAGGAATCCTATCTCCTTCAACCAAAATTCACACTTTGAAAACTTCACGTATAACTATCTTTTGTAAAGTATTTACAGCATAATTATAACACCCCACTCCCGCTGGACCCGAACTCGATATCGATGGTGATATCCGAATCTGTGCCCCTCGAGGGTGGCGTGCCACATCACTTAACATTTAAAAACTCGGTATAATTTTTTTTTTGAAAACTCTTATCACTGATCATTAATTTGGGCCCACTTTTTCTTTTTCAAGACATTTTGTTTACTTAAACTGAAAACAACACATATTACATTTTAATCGATGAAGCATAAAGTACAGAAAATCATTTACTAAAACGATCCACTTTATTTTATAACTATTGAAAACACCACATTGAAATCAACAGCAACTTTTATTAGCCACTTGGGCCCATTTCAAATTATACAATACAAATATTTTCAATTTCTCAAAATTATTACAAACTGTACTATTCGATTACACGATTATAAATAATACAGCAATTTGCGGAAAATACAATAAAATAAACAGACACAATGCAGACGCGAACTGATCCCGATCTCTTCTCTCTTTCCTATGCAATAGATATACTCCCGTTGCCTAACG
>JAOTAY010000007.1:19996018-20008156 GCA_025629805.1 Erythroxylum baracoense
AGAATGCCTTTTTATTGAATAAAACAAATTTTATACAATTAAAATTACAACCAAAATTGGCTGCAAGGGCATACACCCACAGGTGGAAAAAATAAAAATGAAACAAAAAAAGAAGAGTTGTTGCTTTAAGAAAAGGAACCGTGAACGATCGCTTATTATGTGTGGTATCAACAAATTGCATCTTCTTCATGGGTGCAGTTCTCCTCTCTGCATCATTACATATTCTTCATCAGCTACAATCTTCTCTCCATATCTTTCAATTCCTCTACTCATCTACTAAAAGCTAAATGGCTATTGTTGTTTGTTTAACTTATTTTTCTCATCTTGCTGTTTGATGGGTACCGAATTGACAGGAACAATTTTCTTTTCAAGTTGCCAAACTTTTTTCCCCCAAGAACTATTAGCCTCAGCTTACACATTGTTGTTTGTTTAACTTATGCTTCTCATTTTTCCGTTTGATGGGTACCGAATTGACAGGAACAATTTTCTTTTCAAGTTTCCAAACTTTTTTTCCTCCAAGAACTATTAGCCTCAGCTTACACATTCTTTCATAATTTAGTTTAATACATTAGTTTTTTTAGCATTACTCTGTTACTATAAACTTGACAGACTTATGGAACTACTTTTTTTTTGACCATGGTGTTGACATTATGACATATTCCCATATTGAAGAATTATAAAGATGGAGGAGTCTTCTTAAGTTATAAAAATAAGACTCTTTCACTTATCTTAAACATCCCAAAATTGTCTTTCATAAGACAAAAATTTCTTCTCTCCTTTTATATTATTTTACTTGTATTATTTCCTAAAAATAATGAAATATCAATTTAGTAGTGTCTGAGGAAATAGGCATAATTGGCTAAACCTCGTTAAATTTTGGTTTTCTTTATTTGTCTATTTAATAGCTATTGACAGGTATAGTTGTAATGAATTATGTCACGACCCGAACTACATCGGGCCCATGACAACTGCTGCATATCTGGGCTAAGAATACTCACGATACCTTTAACCCGACCATTCAAGGCTAACTGAATATCTAAAAAAAACATTTGGAGAACAAAAAGGTTCACACATAAGGTTATTTACAAACCACAAGATAATTAAGAGTTAATTTACCAAAATTTAAAGCATATCAATATAATCATGAGCCACTATATAACAAAAATACAAAACAGAGACTACCCACGTGTGATAATACCCTGAAAATGTCAAAAGACCGCACAATCTACTCAGAACTTCAAACTCACTAAAGTAACCTGCATGGTTGGGAAGCGAAGGGGTTAAGTACACTAAGTACTCAGTGAGCAGGAAAAACATATATCACAAATAGAACCTGGTAGACCAAAACAGTCGAAATAACCTAAGGATAGTTTTATACATCTAACATGCACATAACTACCTATGATGTGAATATGCATGATATAGAAACACATAGACATAGTCTATGACTCATGCCATACTGTTTAGGAACCACATAGGCCTAGCCTATTAACCACTCATTCAGTAAATGTAAGTTATAGTTCCAGTACACATGAGCAGAAAAGCATCACATGTAGAAATCAAATCTCATAAGGAAGCCAAATATCATAATAAGTCAAAACAATTATGTATGTCAACACTAGTCAGCCAAATTAGTGTGCAAACCCACCGATCTCAGTGTTGGCTCGATTTTCATCTATGGTGAGTCTAGACTATGGTTGACAAGAGCGTCATGACCCTAGGTGATGACCTCGCCAGTGATCAGACTTCTAGGTGTGCAATCACCCACATGCCCTGTAGAATGGTGTCGTTATAAGAACTTGACTTTTATGTACCAGCGTCAAGGGTACGGGGGTCGTTTAATCTATTGTGCCCAACACCCGATTGGCCAATCGTTTCCTCACCAATCATCAAAAATCATATGCAAATATTGAATACTAAAATAAAGTAAGACACCATGCCTTTATTTATCGATCCAACCAATGAAATGAAACCTTGTCATGGCTCTAAGCCAAAAAAGACACATATATGCTGCAAATATGGCTCGATCATGTATATGTAATTTTCAAAACATTATTTCATGCAATAAATGTCATCTTTTACACCCCAAGTGCAAAATTTTATTCATGAAAATATTGTTTGTTAAATACATAGGCATATTAGCATCCATTTGAAGTTCAATTCTACCCAACATTGCCTATGTTCAAAATTCACATACAATTCATTCAACACGTCATAGGATGTCCCAATTCTATTTGAGAAATATAGGTTCCCCAACTCACCTCAAAAGAAGGTGTATACTCCTTTGACTTCAACAATCCTCAGTACGAGCTCCTTGATTCACAGCTCCCAAGCCTTTATACATACAAATGAAATGTATTTACTACTCAATATATATCTCATATTTATACACCATCACATAAGTGTATCAAACATAACATCACAATTTTTAGGCTATATGATTCGACCATGAAGCTTCTCATATGGTTACTTCTCTTATTATTCACATAAGCTTTCTTTTGCATTTTTCAAGGCATTTAATGCCTTTGATCCAATACTTACACATTTCAAAGCATAATTAAGAACATTTTTATCCAAACACATTAGGCTGGTACTCATCAATCTAAGCTACAATTCAAGTTTACTCTAGTAAACATGAAATCTTCTTTCCAATGTACACCATCAAAATCCTTAAATCCTAAGCCAAGTTCACTTAGGCATTTTATCAAACACCTAAAGGCATAAACTTGAACCTTCTAATGTATTTCTTCCTCATTTTTCATCATTAATTCATATTATATATACACAATTAACTTCATATAATTCATTTAAACCATCAATTTCAAAAGATATTCAAAATTTCACCAACTTTCACTAAAAAGAGACCATTTCAGTTTTGGCTTAAAGAAGCTTCTCTAAGACTCATTTCATTCATCTAAACCATGTCTCATACATATTCAAGCATGGAGAACAACATATCTTAACACCAAACTCAAAATCATAATGTTGAGAGAGATGAGACAAAATTTACTTAAACTTTCCTTTGTTGATATCTTCAAATCCTTTGAGAATTTTTCAAATCTAATGATAGATTTGATTTCCTTGACCCCAAATTACCTTACAACTCCTAGGTTTGGGTTAAAGAATAAAAAAAAGTGGTGAAAGATAGGTGATGGTCGAATGCTTCATCTTCTCCTCCTCTCTTCTCCTTTCTTCTCTTTTCTTTTAATTAAAATAAAGTGTTTTAATGTTAAGTGAAGAGGTGCATGGCCACACCATGAAGAAGAGTCTAGAATTTGACTCTTCTTTGACCAAACATGGTGAATTTACCCTTTTGCCCTTAGTTTATGTGAAATTACCATTATACCCTCTAAACTTTCCTAAATTTGTAATTAAGCCCAAAATTTAAGAATGACCAAAACTTTTACTTTCATTTTGGTCCTTGGACTTTTGAAAATTATAATTAAGCCCTTTAACTTTATAAAATTACATATTGGTCCTCCAAGAATTGAAAAATTACATTTAACCTCTAACAATTTTCAAATAAGCCCTTATGTACATCAACCTTTCCAATTAAGCTTTCTAAGTGTCCAATAAGTCTATAAATCATTTCTAATCACCCCTAAGGCATTAGAACACGTTTAAGTCAACCATCATGGTCATATCCATCCAATGAAATTGATTTCACACATTTAAAAGCTTATATATCAGAAATCTCCAAGATTTCGCATACCGATGAACTCTAAGTTCATATAAGGGCATATAATATTATATATCATTGACATAAATAGCAAAAAGATTCACATACATTTTTGAGCTCATATACAACCATGTATATGTCAATAAATAGTATCTCCAAGTATAGACTAATGAAAAAAGGGCTCAGAAAATTCGGCGTTACATTCACAATGATACTTGAGCTGATTAATCAAAAAAATGAGCAAACTGTTTAAAAAGACAGTAAGGCTGTGATGCTGGTAGACTCTACTTCTAGTTCTAGCAAGAAGAACCAAAAGAAGAAGAAGAAGTTCAGGAAGCCAGTGGGAGCTGTAGCCAAGAAGAAAGCGAAAGAGACAACATCAAAGGGGATATGCTTCTATTGTAATAAGGAAGGACATGGGAAGAGAAACTGCAAAGCTTATCTGGACTTATTGAAGCAGAAGAAGGCATTAGATGCCCCACCATTACTTCAAGTATGTTATTTGTCATTAAGATTAACACTATTTCTGATCATAACATTTAGGTTTTAGATACCAGATGTGGCTCACACATATGTGTTGATATGCAGGGTCTCAGGGATAGTAGACTACTAAATAATGGAGAGATGGACCTACAAGTGAGAAATGAAGCAAAAGTTACTACATTAGCCGTAGGAAAATATGTTTTGTATCTTCCTAATGGGCTAGAGTTAATTTTGGATAATTGCTATTATGTATCCATTGCGACAAAGAACATTGTATCTATTTCATGTCTTAATAAAGCGGGATTTCATTTAATTTTTTCAAACAATGGTTGTTCAATTAAGTTGAATGAAATGTTGTATGGTACTGCTACATTGTGTAATGGTATTTACATATTAGATATATGTAATCCAATTTCAAATATCAATGACAATAAAAGACAAAAATAAGATAACTTAAAATCATCTTACTTATCGCATTGTCGACTTGGCCATAAAAATGAGAAATGCATGATTAAGCTACACAAGAGTGGTAGCTTAGGATCATTTAATTACGAATCATATGATACATGTGAATCTTGCTTATTAGGCAAGATGACTAAATTACCTTTTAAAGGAAAGGGTGAACGAGTGAATGGGCTATTAGACCTAATACATCATGATGTATGTGGTCCGATGTCCATTCATACCAGAGGAGGTTTATGTACTTCATTACCTTTATTGATGATTATTGACGATATGGGTATGTGTATCTAATGAGATACAAGTCTAAAGCATTTAAAATGTTCAAACAATTTAGACATGAAGTAGAGAAATAGCTTAGTAGAAGTATTAAGACACTTCGATCAGATCGAGGTGGTGAACACTTAAACAAGGAGTTTCAAACTTATCTCAGAGATACTGGGATAGTGTCCCACTAGACTCCACCTTACACACCGCAATATAGTGGTGTGGCTGAAAGGAGAAACTGAACCTTGTTGGACATAGTAAGGTCAATGATAGGCATAGCAAATCTATCAAAATCCTTTTAGGGTTATGCACTTGAGAATGCTATTTATGTGACAAACAGAGTCCATTTAAAGGTAGTTGAAGTTACTCCTTTTGCGATATAGACTAACAAAAAGTCCTATCTTTCTCATATGAAAGTTTGGGGTTGTCTAGCCTACATAAAGCAGATTCAATCAAAAAAGCTTAAAGTGAAATTAGATAAATGTATGTTTATAGAATATCCTAAAGAAATAATTGGATATCAGTTCTATAATGTTTTAGAGCAAAAGGTTTTTGTCTCAAAGCATGCTTTCTTTTTATAGAAAGAGTTTCTTCTAAGAGAAGATAGTGGGAGCAAATTTGAACTTAATGAATTTCATGGTGCTTAAACAGATGCAGATCAACTGCCTGAACTCCGAAATTGTTGTTCACAAAGATGAGACAACATTTGAACCTTCTAACACACAAAATGTTCTTAGGTCAAATAGGATACATAATGTTCCAAAGAGATATGGATTTTTTGTAAGTGAATAAAATGACGTATTGCTCATCGAAGAAGATGAGCCTACAACCTATGAAGAGGCTCTGAAGAGTTTAGAATATGAAAAATGGCTTCAATTCATGAAATCCGAAATGGATTCCATGTATGAAAACCAAGTATAGACTTTGGTTAACCACCTAAAGGGCTAAAACCTATGGTAGGAAAGTGAATTTTCAAAAAGAAAATTGGCATGGATGGTAATGTGATTACCTATAAAGCGAGGCTAGTTGCTAAACGATATCGTCAAAGAAAAGGAGTTAACTATGATGAGACTTTTAGCCCCGTAGCCATGCTTAAATCCATTAGAATACTCCTAGCCATTGCTGCTCATTATGATTATGAAATATGGCAAATGGATATGAAGACAACTTTCCTGAATGGAAACCTAGTTGAGGATGTGCTTCAAAAATCTATTTATAGATTCAAGCAAGTATCTAGGATTTGGAACATCCAATTTGATGAGATAGTCAAAGAGTTTAGTTTCTTACAAAATCCTGATGAACCTTGTGTGTACAAGAAGGTTAGTAGGAGTGCTATCTGTTGACTATAATTTATACAAAACAATTTACTCATTTTACGCTCAAAAATCACAAATGTACAGGTCATGACTTGTAGTTAGAAAGCAGATATTGATCCCATAGGGATTGATGCCCAGATACTACTTAATTCAAATCAAGCTTTGTTTAAGAAACAAAATTGTTTAATGGAAATAATCTGGAAAATTAAATTAAAATTGAAAGACTAATAATAAATAATGATTAACACCAAAATGCAGAAAATTAGAATTCAAGAATCTAATTACTAGAGATCACTTTCTCCGTATTTTGTCTCCCTCCTATGTTATTAATCGAATTGTGACTCACCTAAGATTTTCAAATGTATTAACTACCCTCTCTTAAGATGTAATTAATTGTCCCTAATCAAATTTAATGAAATCAATTAAACGATCTTTCAACCAACCCAATCACTCCACCAATTTAACTAGTTATTAAACTATCTTATGGGTGATCAATTGAATTAGCTGAGATCTCTCTTCTAACTAATTTGTTAACGTGATGATTGTAAGTCTATAGATTGCCAAATTTCGTTGTACAATCCTACACAAATAATCTTACTCACTCCCTCCTTTTATTGCAAGATACCAATATAATCAACAATCACCAAAAACAAATTTCATTCAATTCAATAAAATAGGAGTTTAACAAAAATAGTTTAAAAGCAATCTCTAAAAACAAATCAGCCAATCATGGTCTCCATAACATCACCAACACTCAAATATTCCATTCTACAAAGATTACAAGAGATAAAATTGACAAAAAAATGAATAAGCAAACTCCTTCTCTTTTTTGCCAAAATCTGAAATTTTTGATATTGATGTGCTATTTTCCCAATCTTGATGATAATTCTTGAATCTTCACCTTCCTCAAAACTCAAAACTTGTGTTCTTCACTTAAAGAGGCTCTTTTCTATAGAGGGTTTCATCCTCTCCCTTCATCCATGGAGGCTTAATTATGTTTTATAGTCCAGAAATGCTAAGTTTAGTTGAGTCCTGCATAATGTCTCAGATTATAGTTCCGACGATCATGGGAATTGGCATGATTCCCACGATCGTGACATTTTTCCATAGAATGTTCCCTCTTCTCTTCTCCTCTTTAATCTTTAGCTCAATCTCTAAGTTGCTCAATCTTCCTTCCTACATAAAAATATTCAATTCTTCCTAAATTAACATCAAATATAAAAGAACAACAATGAAAATCAAACTAAACGAAAACATACAAAATGAATCTTAAACTACAACAAGAATCAACCATTATATAAGAAACACATGCCAATTACTTAAGAAAATATAAACCAATTCACAACTATCAAAAATCGTGTAACTCAAGTGTGAACTCTGTGGACAAATGGACCATGATATAGTGAACTATTACCTGATGAAGGAAAGTGATTCAGAGCAAGTGAATTATATGGGAGCTTAGTATGGATAAGGAGGGGGAAACAATCCTTACTCCAACACCTATAACCCTGGGTGGAAGAATCACATTAACTTCTCTTAGACAAACAATAAAGGAGGACAATTCAAACCTCAAGGATAATTAGGCTTCCAACAAGATAAATCAAGCTCAATGGAATCCAAGTTGGATAAGATTTTAAATAAAATTGGAGGCATGGGGAATGCATACAGGAGGCTTGAGAGCAAATTCGAGCAAGTCACCAAAAACCATGCCTCTTTAATACACAATCTGAAAGTCTAAGTTTCAACTAGCAGAGGTAATATCTACTCAAAATACGGGAATCCTTCCAAGCAATACCGAGTTTAGAACCAGGAAAAGGAACTGAAACATGTGAAGGAAGACAAAGATGGAGATAAAGAAAAATGACAAGCAATTATGAAATTCATTCCAAGTGAGCTCGTAATTAAGCCAATTAAGGAACTTCAACCTGAAAGGCCATACCCTATTTTAACTCAGCAGAAGTCAATTTCAAGTAGGGCAATGAGGAATTTTAAGGAGGATGAATCAAACAAGGTTGAGGACGTAACGAAACATCTACAAACAAGGATCACACTAAAGGAATCAGTCAAGAAGAAGGTTAAGGAGCGCATGTCAAAAGAAAACCCTAACATAACATAGAAGAAAGAGAACTCAGGGGATTTTTATATTCCTAGCAGTATTAATAGAGTCAACACAGACAGGACATTTGCGGATTCAGAAGCAAGTATCAATATGATGCCCTATACTTTTAGTCAGAAGTTGGGGTTAGGAGACTTAGAACCCATAAAGATGCTAGTAAAGATGACCGACATAACAGTTCATCAATTGAAGGGGATTATTAAGGATGTGCAAGTATAAATTGATAAATTTATCTTTCCCATAAATTTCTATATATTGGATATTGGAGAAGATGTGGAAACCCCTATGGTCCTTGGATGGCCTTTCCTGCCCAATGTTCCCTCAATAATTGACGTTGATGGGGATAACTAACTCTAAAGGTAGGAAAGCAGCAAATAACCTTCAAAGTGTCAAAGAAAGACAACAAATCTCCTCTACCTCTAACTAATATTAAGAAAACCAAACCTCGAGGACAATGGGAAGATATTGATGATCCTGTGACTGCATTCAGAAAAAAAATCACCTAGAAGAAGGCGAAGGAAGGAGAATCATAAGGAAGGTGGAATCCATAACATGGTAGCTCATATGCAAATTATGAAATCAGTGACTACACTACTATTGGACTATTCATTTGAACCACTGCGAGCAAAGAAGAATGTCAAGTTAATGACGTTAAAAGAAGCGTTGCATGGAAGGCAACCTATGGACTATTAAATTGATGTTATTTCCTTTTATTTATAGATAATTGAATTTCGTAGTTAGGTTAGCTCGTTTAAAAATAAAATCAGGAAGGTAAAGGACTTCGCCATTAATTAGATGATCGAGGAAGTAAGTAAGGAAAGGTAAAGGGGCCATAAATAGTTAAGAAGTGACTTCAGATAGTGAAGAAGAACAAAAGGAAAAGAATAAAAGTTTTTTGGTGCAAAATTATAGGCCACGATCGTCGCCTGCAGCTAGGTAAAAATGGAACATGCAAATTTTAAATCATTTTTACCATTTTACCCTCCAATCACCTATATATTCATTTTTAACTTCACTTTTTCGCTTACTTTCATTTTTAATTTATCTCTCCAAGCTTTAGATCTCCAAACACCCTTACTTCTCTCTACCTAAATTTCAAATTTTAGTCTCTTCCAACTTCTACCTACTCACAAGCCAGTATGCCATGCATTAAGCAATCTGCCAAGCGAGATCAATCATTAGGACAGGGAAGAAGGAACAGAGCAGCGAACTTCAGAGTACCCCTCCCGATCTACACAGAGGAGGAAGGTATATGTTTTCAATCCCTCAATGCTAAACAAATTGTAGTCCTTAAATATTTTGATTTTGATACACTTGATAGGCTAGAACTGCTCGATAGGATAGAGAACTTAGTAGAAAGAATTCGATAGGAAAAATTCATACGCATCCAATTTCCTATTTATCAAGAGCTCACTTTAGAATTCTTTATTTCCCTTTCCTATGAACCTAGGAACCCTAAAGAAATACGGTTTAAGTTGCGGGGACTAGCTTATGAACTAAACATTGAAATTATGTGTGAGATGTGTGGGTTCCCCGAAGATTCCATTATCGATCAACACGATGATTTTTATGCTTCTCTTTATTAGAATGAGCTCACTAGGTTAGAGCAATTAGATGCCAAAAATGCTCACAAAACATCATAAGGACCCATGAACACTTGTTATTGCATAAATTCATGTGTCAACTGGTTAATGATAAATCAGAAACTAACAAGTGTTTAACAAAGGAACTCTTTATGTTGTGGTGCATGGATCATAGCATTCCAGTATGCACCTCCACACATATGCTAAATGCTATTGTTGCGACTCTTCACAAGTGGAGCAACAATTTAGGTATGGGGTACTTAGTGTCCACCATTGCTACGTATTATGGTGTGGACTGTAGTGGTTTAATTGTCCATCTCCCAGACTTCCTAAATCATCATCATCATCTATGGTGTGTTGAATTCCTTAAGTCCCATAACATAGAACTCTAGGATATTAGTCAAAAGACGCATGTTAAGAGCAGGGCTAGTAAGGTGAGTTTGAGTACAGTACCGCCTTAGCAGGCAAAAGACGACTCAACTAGTGAAGAGTTTGAGGAGGAAGAAAAAATAGAAGAACTGGGTTGGAAGAGAGTACTAGATATAATCTCTACAAACAACAAGGTAATTGCAGATACACTTGCAGAGAACTCTAGAAGGATGAAGGAGATGGCCTGAACTCAACAATGTCAAAGCTGAGACATAAATCTTATCCTTCAATATTTTGAGGCTTAGGGCGTTTAATTGCCACCTCCTACACCATCCCCGCCTCCATCACCATGAGGCTTTGTTTAACCCTCTTTCCTTTTAAATTCATTCATCATTTTTATTTTTTGTTTTACTTTAATTTATGTTTCTTCCTTCCTTATGTGTTTTGTTGCCCCCTTCTCATATTGAGGACAATGTGTGGTTTAAGTGTGGGGAGGGTTATGTGTTCTGTTTTGGATGTGATTTTGCATATTGTATGATAGTTGCTAGGTTGCATTTTGTGAATTGTGTGAATGTGTCAATGGCTTAGATGGATTGGAATTGATTTAATTTTGAACAAAGTTTATTAGATCATGAAGAATCATTACCTCAAAAAATTAGTAAATTGGGGTCTTTGGATAAATATGCAGCTTAATTAGGATCTAGTGTAAGTTTGTCACCCTTTAAATTGTCACATTCATTCATAATTTGAGCCCTTTCAACTTAAGTAGCTTTACTAGTATTTTTCATGGAAACGAGTAGCTAAAAGAACAAGGTAGGTAATAATAATAATAATAATAATAATAATAATAATAATAATAATAATAATAATATAAAAAATCATGTTTGCTAAATAAATAACTATTTTGTCGACCTTTGGGTTATGAACAGAGCTAGTAGCCAGTTAAGAATATGATATAGCTGAATAACCGAATCGACACGCAACACAAATGTGTGCCTTCGCATCAAAAAGCTACAATGACGTTTTAACCAAGTAGTTTAATAAAAATGACTTAGTCGAGTAACTGGATCTTCATTCTTCACCAATGTTTACCTTTGAGTGAAAGACTAGTTCCTTGTTTAAATTAAAAAAAGTTTTTCTAATAAAAACCTACCAAACTTGTAATAGCTTGACTTTTCATGAAAATGTACTTAGGAGTAGTTACAGAGCCTGAATGACCAAAGAATTATTAATGTGTGTGTGCAATTAAAAAGGGTAAATAAATCAACTCTTGGATCTGGATTAATTTGTATATTTAGTTCAAAGCCCCTAGACACAAATTTTGCATGTTAATGATTTGATATAACTTTAATGATTGTGTTTAAAATTAAATTTATTTTATAAAGTTGAAGCTATTGTCTCATTACTGCATTGTGTGTTGGGTGTTTGTTGTTTTGTTTTGTTGAGGACAAGCAAATGTTTAAGTGTGGGGACATTGGTAAGTATGAATTGCATCATGTTTTAGGGCTTAGTTTGTTATGTATTTAATTGTTAATTTAATTGTTTAGCATGTGTTTAGGTTAGAATTGTGTTAGTTTGTGTGTTTAAGTGCTTTTATGGGTTAGTACAAGTCTTTGAGCTTAAATATTATATTTTTGAGGTACCTTAATGTGTTTGTTAGTGTTTCAGGGTCAACATCGAAGAACGGAGAAGTTTCAGAGACATTCAGGCCCAATCAACGGCCCATGATCATGGCACAGTAGGTCATGATGGTGCCAAAAGCATGGGAGTCAACCCATGATTGTGGCATATGTGTAACACCCCACTCCCGCTGGACCCGAACCCGATACCGATGGTGATATCCGAATCCGTGCCCCTCGAGGGTGG
>JAOTAY010000007.1:20014056-20027153 GCA_025629805.1 Erythroxylum baracoense
TACAAACGCATGCCATTTGGTCTTTGCAACGCTCCGGTGACATTTCAGAGATGTATGGTAAGTATCTTTTCTGACTATGTAGAGGAAATTATTGAAGTTTTCATGGATGATTATACTGTGTACGGAGATTCCTTTACATCTTGCTTAGAAAATTTAAGGAAAGTGTTAAAAAGATGCATTGAAAAAAATCTTGTTCTTAATTATAAAAAGTATCATTTCATGGTTGATTAAGGCATCATATTAGGACATGTAGTTTCTGCTAGGGGCATTGAAGTGAATAGATAAAAAACTGATGTGATTAGCTCGATGCCTTACCCTGCAAATGTTCGAGAAGTATGTTCTTTTCTTAGTCATGTAGGTTTTTACAGGTGATTTATCAGAGATTTTTTAAAGATAGCTCATCCAGTGAGCAACCTCTTGCAGAAAGATGTGTTGTTTGAATTTAATGGAGACTGCAAAAAGGTGTTTGATATTTTGAAGGAAAAGCTGGTTACTGTGCCTATCATTAAACCACTGGATTGGGACTTCCCTTTTGAGCTCATGTGCGATGCCAGTAACTACGCTTTAGGAGCTGTTCTTGGGCAGAGGGTAAGTCGTGACCATCATATGATCTACTATGTATCAAAGATGTTGGATAATGCTCAACAAAACTATTCAACTACTAAGAAAGAGATGTTTGCTGTGGTCTTCGCACTAAAGAAATTCAGTTCATACTTACTTGGTTAGAAGAAATTCAGTTCATACTTACTTGGTTAGAGAGGAGTCTGAAAAGAAAGAAGACACATAAGAACCTGGTTAGAAGAAAATGCTTGATACAATCTCCGCTAACACCAAGGTAATTATAAATACACTTGCGGAGAACTCTAGAAGGATAAAGGAGATGACTTGAACACAACGACATCAAAGCTAGGATATACGTCTGTTTCATTGATATTTCAAGGCTCAAGGTGTCCAACTGCCACCTCCAACACCTTCCCTACCTCCATCACCGTGAGGCTTTGTTTCTAACCCTTTTATTTTAAATTTAGTTTTTATTTTTGCTTTTTTTTTATTTTACTTTATATTTCTTCTTTCTATGTGTGTTTGTTTCTCTCCTTCTCACATTAAGGACAATGTATTGTTCAAGTGTGGGGAGGGTTCTGTCTTTCACTTTGAGTGTGAATTTTGCATATTGTATGATAGTTTTTTAGGTTGCATATTGTGAATTGTGCGAATGTGTTGATGGCTTAGATGGATTGAAATTGATTTAATTTTGAATATAATCTATTAGGTTGTTAAGAGTTATTAGCCTGCGAAATTAGTAATCTGGGTTCTTTGGCTAAATATGCAAGTTAATTAGGATTTAGTGTTAGTTTGTTACCCTCTAAATTGTCACATTCATTTATAATTTTAAGTCTTTTGACTTAAGTAGCTTTGCTAATATTTTTTCGTGGAAACGAATAGCTAAAGCAACAAGGTAGGCAATAAATAAAAAATAAAAAAATGTGTGTTTGTTAATTTTAATTAAATAACTATTTCACTGGCCTACAGGTTATAAATAAAGCTAGTATCTAGTTAAGAATGTAATGTAATCAAGAAACCAAATCGACACACATTGCAAATGTGTGCCTTCACATTAAAAGGCTGTAATGACATTCCAACTAAGCAACTTAGTTGAGTAGCCGGATCGACATTCATCACCAATGTTTGTATCAGCGTAAAAGAGTAGGTTCATGTCTACAAAAAGTAAATAAAAAATGTGTTTTATAATAAAAACTACCAAACTTGTAAATAGATTGACTTTTCATGAAAACATACTTAGGAGTAGTTACATAGTTTGAATGACCAAATAATTATTAATGTGTCCGTATAATAGAAAAAGTTGAACAACTTGACATTTGGGTCTTTGATTAATATGTATGTTTAGTCCAGAGCTCATATATACAGATTTTGCATGTTAATGATTTGGAATAACTTGAATGATTGTGTTTAAAGTTAAATTTATTTAATAAAGTTAAAGCCATTGTCTCATTACTGTATTGTGTGCTTTATGATTTTATATTGTTTTGCTTGAGGACAAGCAAATGTCTAAGTATGGGGATGTTGATAAGTGTAAATTGCATCATGTTTTAGGGTATAGTTTGATATGTGTTTAGCTGTTAATTGAATCGTTTAGTATGTATTTAGGTTTGAATTGTGCTAGTTTGTTAATTATTTATGTTTTAAGTATTTTATGGGTTAGTACAAGTCTTTGAGCTTAAATATTATGTTTTTAAGATACCTTGATGTGTTTGCTAGTGTTTTAGGGTCAACATTGTCAACATTGAAGAACAAAGAAGTTTAAGAGACATTCAAGTTGAAACAATGGCTCACGATTATGGCATGTTAGGCCACAATCATGACAGAAGCACTAGAGTTAGCCCATGATCATGGTCTGCATGCCACAATCGTGACAGAAGCGCAAGGAATGACCCACAATCGTGGACTGCATGCCATGATCATGACAGAAGGCTTGGATGTGGCCCACGATAGTGGCTTGCAGGGCCATAGTTATAGCCTGCATCAGGCAGATGCGAAGACACTTAAGAAAATCAATTTTCGAGGGTTTTTTAGACCTTTCAGACCCCGAAAATCCTAGCATTACCTAAAACACAAGAGGATATTTAGAGAACAAGAAAAGAGGTAGTGAGGAGCTTTTGCATCAATCACCTTGTGAAACCTTAGAGAGAAATCATCGAGAGATATAGGAAGAGAAGAAGGGAGAGAGAAGAGGAGAGGAAGCTTACTTGATGTACTTCCCAGATTAAGAGATTTCCCGATGTTAAGTTTTATTATTGTATAGAATTGGAATAACAATTGATGGTAAGATCTAGAATGTTGAGGATATTCTAAACTCACCTTTGAAAATTTATTCTTGAATTAATGAAAATCTGATTGTTTATGTGTTTATTAGATTTGTTGTGGTTTGATTATGTGATTGTATAATTCGATAATAAACTAAGAGGGTGAATCAAATGAAAAATGATTAACTTGGACTAACGAGAGTTAGGTGATTTAATAGAAACAAGAATTGAATAAGGGTTTTGGATAGATTGTGAATTGAGAGATTGCGACTTCCATAATCTGATTAGGGTCTATAATTTAGGTTTAATGGTTACAACTTGAGAGAGAGTAATTAATCCTAAGATAGTTTAGAGCCAACAATCCGATAATTCAAAATCAATTAGGTTAGCATTGAGGATAGGTAAAATTCTCTTTCTCTCAATGTAATTTCTTTCGGTTGATTCTTAGGTGTGTTGCAATTGCTTAGTAATTAGTATTTTCGTGTTTGATTCTTAATTTAATTGATTGAATTAAATTCTCGTTTTAGTTTTGTTACATCTTGAATTTCTATTATTTATTTTTGGCCTTAGATTTTAGGATTAGACTATCCCTCCTTGTAGGATCGACATCTTTAGTATTACGCTAACGAACCGTGTGCTCGTAGATTATTGAGGGTTATTAATTAAAACTTACACACAACAAAACACCCGATTAAGGGTCATCTAGTAATGTGTATAAATAAAGAAAGAAGATACCATTGACACGTACATGATTGAAATCGAAACAAAGAGGGGAGTGGTTTGCTTTTCATATAAAACCAAATCCCTAATCGGTTGTTTTTTAAAGAAAGAAAAACCAAAGAATCGATATTAGTTTATTTCTAATTGTAATTGTCAAACCTTGAAAGGATTTAAGCCTAATGCTAATGCAACATTAATTTAATTTTTCAAGAAAATTTTGGTTTATCTTTTTTTAATTTTAGTGATGTCACTATAAGAAAAATAGGTTTTAGCGATGAAAATTACCGATGGAGAATAAAGATTTTCCGTTGAAAAAATAAATTTGGCGATGGAAATTATCGATTGATAGAGTCATCAAAGAAGTAGCCATAGGTAAATTTTAGTGACAAAAATAAGGAATCCGTTGCTAAATTTTAGCAACGGAATGTTATATATCCGTCGGTAAATTTAGCGACAGAATGTTATATATCCTTCGGTAAATTTAATGATGGAATGTTATACATCTGTCGGTAAATTTAGCGACAAAATTTGGTATTTTTGTCGATAAAATTAGGTAAATTTACTGACAGATTTACAATATTTTGTCGGTGAATTTACCAATGGTAAATTGTAAGTTTGTCACTAAATTTAATGACAGATATATAACATTTCATCTCAAAATTTACTAAAAAAAGCATTATCTATCATAAAAATTTTACTGACAGAATAATGTAATTCCGCTAGGAAATATAGCTGTGATAAATTTCAGCTGCCATTTCTCACTTCCTACATGAGTTTTCTGTTGATAATGTATTGATTTTTTTGTACATTTAATTTATGTAAATGATGTAACATTGATTGATAAATATAAAGTAAACATTATTTTGATTGGTATTTGAATAAAAGTATTATAATATATATGAATAAGTATCTTAAAAATAACTATAAACTAAGAATTCATAAGAAAACTTAATAGTGGTGGACTATCAAATACATTCACTAATCTAGAGGTTATTCAGGTGGTGAAGTTGGATGCTCTAACTACTGCGATGAGGTCTTGTCCCCCCCTTCAACTCATCCACCTCATTATAAAGTTTGGTTATACACTCTATCAGCCTCTCTACAGTGTTCTCAAGCTGAGCAACTCTCTCATTTCATGCGGACTGCCCACTAGATCTAGTTTTAGAGGATATGGAGGATTGCAAATAACATGTGTTTGTAGATGATCCTAAGATGAATATCCTTCCAAGGCGGTCCCTGCCACCCACTCCATCAAGATATGCCTGACTCTCATCAATAGTTTCAGAGTTTTGAGATTATTGTTCAATGCTTTCTTGTAGTTGGTCCTATCATTATAATTATTTGTGTTAATAAGTGATAATTTTAAAGAATTAATATTAAAGTGTAGATTTTATATACATGAAATTGTTTGCATTGGGTGTTGACAAAGGTCACACCATCATGCTTCTTGGTGTGAGTGTACAAACAAAGTTAGTGTGGTACATGAAATTGTTTGCATTGGGTGTTGACAAAGGTCACACCATCATGCTTCTTGGTGTGAGTGTACAAAAAAAGCTAGTGTGGTGTAGGCTTCCTACCTATAGTTTTTTTTGCATTAGAATAAATTGTTAAAAGTGAATTATAATTTACAAAAATTGCGATAGAGTTTCCTCTATTTTTATTATATTTAACCCTTAATAGACAAAAAAATTAACTCAACAACACAACCATTAATGACACCAGAAATTGATAACATTACTACTCTCTATATTACACATATATTTTCATTCTAACTTTCATACATCAAATTACATTGAAATCAAATTTCATATATCAAAGTACAAAAATCAGAATATAAGTGTAAAGTTTTGATACTTTTAAGTTAAAGTGCAAGGTTTAAAGATCCTCTAGTCTATACGAGTATACTCTATCTATCCAGTCCTTCACGTCTATTAACAAAATTGCGCTCTATAATGGACATTGTCTCAGGTGATGCCCAATACTGCTACGAAAGACTCCATATTGCTTCATATATATATGGTGGTTGTACACTATTCTTTTGTGTCAAACTAAAAAAGTCTTTATAACATGTACAAGCTCACCTCTCCCATACATTATAAATTTCATCATCAAATTTTGAATCCCAAAGAGAAAAAAGAAAAACATACTATAAGTACTTATAAACGACAATATTTATCTAATTAATGTATAAAATTAGATAAAATAAAAAAGATTATATAATATATCTTTTGTACTTCAATCTCCTGATAATAAAAATCCTTTGTCACGAAAAAGTTATTCTTCCATATATAACCCTCAAGATCTGTCCGCTCCTTGAAATTGGATGAGATATTTCTAAAGCACAATTTAGACTGAACCAATATAATATATAAACATTTTTAGATCATTTTCAAATTAAAACATATAACTCAAGTATAAACCTATGGTATTATCATGCATGATTTACAAAATTTTTAGAACATCACTTATAGATTGTTGACAATTACGATGGAAGTTCTTCCATCAACTCCCTTAACTCTAGGCCAGAGACCATCTCTGTTATCTGCAACGTTTACCCCTGATATCTTTGTTGGCGTAAGGGTGGTGGATGGTGTAGGCTGGTGGATGGCGTAGTAGGGTTACTAGTAGCATTAGGTACAAAAGGTGACTGTACAGGGACCATAAGTTGGGAAGCTGATGCCTCATTTGGATGTGCAGTAGCTGGATGTACAACACCTGATTCTGTAGCATCTGCAAAATTTTATTCTTCACTTGGAAACGTGGTAACCTGAACATTGGCTGCAACAAATTCTATTTTCTCTTTTGTGGCATTTTTTAAACCTGAAATTCACATTTTATTGAATATTCCAATAATAGAACAATATAAATTAAACCCAAATAACATTATATTATTAATGGAATAATAGATTTATTTATATATTATTCTATTACAAACACATACTAATCACTATAATCACTTAATTGTAAATCAAAATTATCATCAACTTCTTTTTCTGAAGAATTAGAATCAAACTCAGGCCCCTCTTTAGATTTCTCACCCTCCTCATCCTGTCCAGATGAAATTTCAACATATTCATTATTCAAAGGTTCATTCTTGTCATATGTTACATATGCATTTATTTCATAAACATCTTCCTAAAATGCTTCACTTTCAATTCTCCGATTTTTTCCTTTTCTATGTAATTCAAAAACACCTCGAGGTTTTATTTTATTATTTTAAACCAAACCAAACCCCTCACCTTTAAAACCTAAACACAGATTAATTTTATTTCAAAACCTAACTGAACACTCTATATGGGATTGACCACTTACCACTATTATATTAGTAATCTATTTTATTTTGACTAGCATTATGACACATATGTCAATTTTGGCGTTGTTGCCAGGGAGTGTGATGTTTTAGTTTTTGTTCATGATTTTAATTAGTGTTTTGTACAAATTTGTTTGTAATAGTTTCTTTGTGTTTATTTCATGATCTTTTCACTTTTTGTTTAGTGTTTATTATGTTAAAAATTAATTATTCATGGATGGAAGTAAATTTTTTATAACCCATATTCCAAATCTTATAACCAAGTTTGAATTGAACAACCTAAATTTAGTTATGGATGGGATGATCAACATAATTACTTCCAAGATAGATAGTTTACGGGATGCATAGCAATTCTTGTACAGACTATAAGCTTCTTATAATAACTCAGGTACATCTCTGGATGACTATATCAAGACCTATAATGCTAAAAATCTTCAATTGTTATAGGGTATGCATCAACTTCAAGACAGTATATAGTAAACTCAACAGAATATCCTATAATTTTAACAGGATGAGGGCAATTTTGGTCTGATTTCTAAAATTGAGAGAGCCAGCAAAACTTAGGTACATCCTTAGAAGAGTCAGTTGATGTTGTTGCTACTAACACTTTGCAATTTCAGCAGGCTAAGGCAATGTTCACTTGATACAAGGTCTAGCATCAAAAATGTTGTACAACAATAGTTGTAGTAGGAAATGATGCAATTCCACCAGGGTACAATGTTTAGACTCCAGAACATGGTGATTGGGGTTTTACACTATGAAAATGTTTTACTATTTATACCTCAATAACACTGTAAGCACACGGGTCATTTGCGTAGTACCTAAGGTATCGATCTCACGAGGAAGGTTAATCTAGTTCTAAAATAAGGACGAACTAAATCACAACAATCTAGAATAAACAATAAATGCTGAAAATTAATCAATTAAAAATGAATTATGAGAATTAAATTTTGGAAATAATAAACAAAATAGGAAATCCCACAACCCAATCCAGAATTAACCTAGGAACTACCAATTGAGAGAAAGGGGGTTTTAATCAGTAATTAATGAAAACCTAATCAATTATATAATTACTGAATTATTGGGTCTAGACGGTCCTAAGGTAGATTACTCTCTCTTGAGTTATAATATTTAAACCCTAATTAATAATCCCAATTTTAAATTATGGAATTGTGATCTCTCGACTCACAATTGATCCAAAACCTAAATTAGTTCTAAAATTGTCTAATAACCTACCAGAAACCTATGCTTGATCTCTCGATACACGATTTCACCGAATTGAATCAATTCTTACCTATCAAATTACCTACCTCTCATTAGCCCAATCTGATGATATTCACTTAACTCACCCTTTCAGTTTATTACCGAATTATTAAGAACAGATATCGAATTACAAATAAATCAAATAAAACACAATAAATCAAGCTTTACTAATCTTAAGAATCAAAATCCCAAAAGTGAGTTTAGACAAAAATCAACGTTCAACAAACCTATTCTCGACAATTATCTCAATTTCCTACATCAATAAAACTGAAATAAATTGGCAATTACACTCGGAATGGATCAATAGAGGCAGCAATGGTGAGAAACCACTATTCCAGGAAGTGCTTTATGTTAAGCTTCGTCTCTATGTCTCTCTTCCTTTGTCTTCTTCCTTAAATCACTCAATAGCTCTTTAGGGTTTTTGAATTTAGAATTTCATGGAAACTTGAACATATACCTTTTCTTTTGTGATTGGTCTATGCGCATTATCTTTAGAAGACTAGTGACTAGTGGTAGACAAAACTGGTGAGATTTTGAGTCTTATTAGACTGACACATCCATATAAGTCTCATTGTCTTTATTTATATGTGACCTTCATGACATGTAGATCCTAACTTTGAATTGAATTTCTATTCGAGACCATATTTTTATCACATCCATTAACATGGAGATGATTAGGCATTTTTTTCTTTTCTAAACTACATTAGCTAAATAGCCTACCCTATTGACATGATTTCTCCCTTGTTAAGCACCTTTAATCTTTATTTTCCTTTTCTTTATATATTAACCACATTACATGCTTTAAACCTAATTAAATGTCCTTCCCAAGCTTTAAAGTTGTTGGAACATTTTTTGTATGTTGATTTTTTGGATATACAAAAGTATAAGTGTGGGGGTGTACATATGTGTGGGTTGGTTGTACTATAGGGATGATATTTTATGTCTTATCAATGAAATTCCCCTATTGATATAGTCTCTTTTATTTTTTATAAAAGAAAAGGAAAAAAAGAGAAAAGAAAAAGAAAAGAAAATAAAATAAAAAGAAAGAAGGAAAGAAAAAGAAAAAGAAGAAAAATGTTTAAATAAATGTATCTAGGAGGAAGCGTATATGTGTTGAAAAGTTATTTATGATTAATGCATCCTACTCAAGTTTTAATGAATGGTTTACTTGAGTATGTTGAATTTGAGGTAGATGTTGTATTGGAAGGTTCACTCATTATAGTTTCAATGTAGTATTATCATCAATCTCTATGAGTGATCCCGTTTGATTCATTATGCATCATGTGGTTTGTGAGTGAGAGCTGAATCAAGTTGTGAAATATATTTGTTGCATTTGTTATAACTAATGGTACCTAGTTTTGTATGAATGTTAACTTGTGCACTTGATATCTCATTGAATGTTACTTTTGTTTAACTACCTTTGATGGCTTTCATACTACTTTACCCAAATATGTCTCATCTTACCTTTTCTCACATTACAACCTTCAAATGTCCTTTGATTCTTAATTGTGCATGTGAATTTTAGTAGTGGAGAAATGAAATGATATGTAAAGTTGTGGAATGTCATTATCATGAATGTCATTGAGTGTACTCGTAGATATATCTTAGTTAAACACATTTTCCAAGTATACCATTAGATTGCTTAGTTTTTAAAGGTATTAAATGTTGATTGATCATGAGTAAAAGCTTGGAATGTTAAGTTCTTGCTATGATTTTTTAAAGTCATTCATCTTTGCTTATGAATATATATTCTTGGAACATATGAGAATTGAGTAAATGTTTTGTGTCTATGAGCTTAATTTTGATGTTTTTCCTGAGGATGACCAAAAGCTAAGTGTGGAGGAAATTGACATATGCCTAATTGATTATATAATTACTCCACAACACTTAGTGATTAATGAAATGAAATTATTTAAGATACTCACTTTAGTTCGTATGTGGTTTTAGGTACGATTAGAAATCGAAGGAGCTAAAGTGAGTTAAAAGCAACATATTTGAGTAATTTTCTGGAGATTGATAATCCTTTGTCATCATGGAGCAAGAATAAGAAATATTGGAGCAATTAAAGACAAGAAAATCAAGATGATGAAGCAATATTACTCACGGTATACTACATAAAAGTGTCACAGCTTGCTTGGGACTACACCACACACAACACCTATCCATGTATAAAGTAAAAGTGTGTTAGGCGATAAAACTACATCAGGTCGGAGTGGGGCCAACATTGAAACCTCTCTTTTCTCCGTTGTGTGGCAGCTACACTTGGTAAACAAATTGGAAGATAGCTTGAAAGAATCAATCACGACCATGTTAATTTGGCATGGACATGAGCATTAACTCATAGCTATGTACTCACAGCCATGCCAAATTATTGCACAGCAAGTCACGGGTCTAGCATTTACCACCTCACCCATCTTTTTTTTAACCTAGTTTCTAATATAATCCAAGGGGTGTGTGACGACATAGTAATGAAAGTTTTGGATGTTTTCAGGTAAAATGATAGAGAGCTTTGGGAAAGCACGAAGAGGATGGTTGAAGCTCTCCACTATGAGAGACTCTTAGAAGTGTAGCTTTTCGATGCTGGTTCAGAGGTGACATTGATGCCAATAACCCTATTAAACATTCCTTCCTTGTATCGTTATTTCTTTTTCTCTTTAGAAATTAATTATGTTATCTAATGTGTATGGATTTGTGTATTACGAAAAGATGATTTTAATGCATTCATTTGATCATGTTATTACAAACCCATTGCTAGAATATTCAATGTAATCCATAATTCTTATGTTGAAATTCATCTGTAATGACTAAGGGTTCATAATCTTTAGGGATAACATAACCTAGGTTAAATGACACATCATATGTCATCATTTTTACATGTTTTTATCAATTTGCTTTCATTAGTTATTTTAGTTTTATTTTCCTATTTTAAACCAAACCAGACTCCCCACCCCAAACCTAAACACCGATTAATTTCATTTCAAAACCTAACCGAACACTCTTTGTAGGATTAACCTAGACTTATTACTGCTATAGTAGTAGTCTAGTTTATTTTGACCAGCGTTAAGATGTGCATGTCAATTTTGTGTCCCCAGTAACGGTGCCTTGTGCAAAAATTGACCTGCACATCATAACGCTAATCAAAATAAACTAGACAACTGCTATAGCAGTGGTGAGTCTAGGTTAGTTACCATCAATATCACCCATTTCGCTCTCATCATCATTACGAGAAACTCTTCTTTCTCTTGTGTGCATATGCGGCTCAAAATAATGTGAACAAAATGTAATTGCTTCCTCCATCAAATAAAAATTATATATTGAACCTTCAACTCTAGCCTTGCTTTTTACATTTTTCTTCTGTTTATATAAAAGCCTACATTTCTAATAGGTTATTACAATTTTGTGATTAAAATATGCTATAATTTCTATTTAAATATTAACTATAATTTTCTTTTAAATGGATACATCCATCAATATTGAACTAGACCATCAAGTTTAGCCTCGTATGCTAAATATATGAGTAGATGCTCTATACAGCCAAAGAAGCTTGAAGGGAAAATCCCTTCCAATTTGCACAAGGTAACTGGAATTCCTTTTCAAGTTTTTCCATTTCAACTAACTTTATTTCAAATGATGTTAAGCTTTTGGAAAACAGACTTAATTTTATTATAGTTTCTAAAACCTTATTCGATAGCAACTCCTGAAATGCAATTAGAATTGACCTTTACATAAATACATGAAAATCATGACTTTTCATCTCAAATAATTTGTACTTCCTCATGTCCACTCACCTTTCCAATTTTGAAACATAACCGTTAGGAAACTTTAGAATTTTCAACCATTCAGACAAAATTTTCTTTTGTTTTTTGTCTAATGTGTAACATGCTTTTGGATATTTATAGGTGCGAACATCATTATCTAACTCATTTCTTTTATAAAAAGGTTTCAAATTAGTTCATGATTTTGCATTGTCCATTGTCCTCCCTTCAATGTTCATTATGGTGTTAAACAAATTATGAAAAATACTTTTTCAATATACATCACATCTAGATTGTGGCGTATCAAATTAGCTTTTCAATATGGCAAATCCTAAAAGATACTACGTTTTCTCTAACCAAAGTTTTTGCTAATGCTTCTATTCACTTCTTTAGCTTCAAATTCAGTAACTTTTAATAACCCTAATTCCTCAATCTCTTACAATATCTCTTCACCAGCTTTGAGAGGGAGAGGAGGTGTTTTTACCATCCTATTTTTAATGAATTTTTTATTGCATCTAAATGGATGATCTAGAGAAAGAAATTTCCTATGGTTGTCACCAAGATGTTTTGGCCTTATTAGGAAGATAAAGTGCATCAAAATCATTTCCATAGTAAAGACAAGCCAATTTCCCTATTGTGCTCTATCCAGACAATATAGCATATGCTAGGAAATCACTAATAATCCATATCAAAGTTGCTCTTAAAAAAAAAAATTGTTTTAAGAGACACATCATATGTCTCTGCATCAAATTTCTAAAGAGGATGCAATTCAGATACCAATGGTTATAAGAATACATCAAATTTTTACTTTGGATTCCTAATGCCTAGTGCAATCACTTCAAGAACATATATGCCTCATTCATATTGGATAAAAAACTTAAGCATGCAAGATTTAGCTAAAACGGTAGATTTCAAAACTTTATTTTTAGAAATCAAATTTTAACAGAAGCAATATAACCAAATCAACATGGCAGGCCATACATGATATGGTATAAGAAAAATATATTTAACATAAGAACAAGATGGTAGAAATATACCGACTCCTTTGTCATAGCTTTAACTCCTCGCTGTGCTATCCTATCCTCAGCAATGTATCCTTTCCTAGGTGATGTATCCTCTTCTCATTATTGTATCCTCGACCAATCTAATATACCACTTGTTCTCCTTGGATAACTTGGTTAACAAGATCCTTTGGTGGGAAAGGAGAAGAAAACTTGAAGAGATTTT
>JAOTAY010000007.1:20043699-20054422 GCA_025629805.1 Erythroxylum baracoense
GCGGGCTGTTTTTCCTACCGAAGGTGTGCCAATAGGATGTTTTTCCCTCTAAAAGTGCCCAACGGGCTGTTTTTCCCGTAGAAAGTGCCTTACAGCCTTGCCAACTTGCTATTTTTTGCACCCAAGGTGTGCAAACGGGCTGTTTTTCCCACTAAAAGTGCCCAACCGGCTATTTTTCCTAGGGAAAGTATCTTACGGCCCTGCCAAAAGGTTGTTTTTTTCTAGCGGAGCTACCCAACGGGCTGTTTTTCCTACCGAAAGTGCCTTGCGGCCGTGACAACGGGCAGTTTTGCCCACCGAAGGTGTGCCAATGGGCTGTTTTTCCTACTGAAGGTGCCCAATGAGCTGTTTTTCACAACGAAGGAGCCCAAAGGGCAGTTTTCCCACCAAAAGTGCCTTGCGGAGGTCCCAACAGAATGTTTCTCCGATCGAAGGTGAGCCAACGGGCTGTTTTACCCACAGAAAGTGCCCAACGGGTTGTTTTTCAAACGGAAAAGTGGTTTGTGGCCGTGCCAACGTGCAGTTTTACGCACCGAAGGTGTGTCAACTGGCTGTTTTTCCACCAAAGGTGCCCAACGGGCTGTTCTTCTCACCAAAAGTGCCTTGTGGAGGTGCCAACAGGCTGTTTCTCCCACCGAAGGTGTGCCAATGGGCTATTTTTCCCACAGAAAGTACCCAACATGCTCTTTTTCCCACCGAAAGTGCCTTGCGGCCGTGCCAACGGTCTGTTATTCCCACCGAAGGTGCCCAACAGGCTTTTTTCCCATCGAAAGTGCCCAACGGGCAGTTATTCCCATCAAAAGTGCCTTATGGTTATGCAAACAGGTTGTTTTTCTCACCAAAGGTGTCCAACAGGCTATTTTTCCCGCCAAAAGTGCCCAACGGGCTGTTTTTCAGACTTAAAAGTGCCTTGCGGATGTGCCAGCGGGCTGTTTTTCCTACCGAAGGTGTGCCAATAGGATGTTTTTCCCTCTAAAAGTGCCCAACGGGCTGTTTTTCCCATAGAAAGTGCCTTGTAGCCTTGCCAACTTGCTATTTTTTGCACCGAAGGTGTGCCAACGAGCTATTTTTCCCACTAAAAGTGCCCAACCGGTTGTTTTTCCTAGGGAAAGTACCTTACGGCCCTGCCAAAAGGCTGTTTTTTCTAGCGGAGCTACCCAACGGGTTGTTTTTCCTACCGAAAGTGCCTTGCGGTCGTGACACCAGGCGGTTTTGCCCATCGAAGGTGTGCCAACGGGCTGTTTTCCCTACTGAAGGTGCCCAATGAGCTGTTTTTCACACCGAAGGAGCCCAACGGGCTGTTTTTCCAACCGAAGGTGTGCCAAAGGGCTGTTTTTTCCATCGACAGTGCCCAATGGGCTATTTTTCTCACTGAAATTGCCTTGTGGCCGTGCGAATGGGTTGTTCTTCTCATCGAAGGTGCCCAATGGGCTATTTTTCCCACCAAAAGTTCCTTGCAACTGTGCCAACGGGCTGCTTTTCCCACTAAAAGTGCCTTGCGGCCATTTCAACGATTTGTTTTGCCCACCGAAGATGTGCCAACGGGCTATTTTTCCCACCGAAGGTGCCCAACAGGTTGTTTTTCCCACCGAAGGTGTCCAATAGGCTGTTTCTCCCATCGAAAGTGCCTTGCGGAGGTGCCAACAGGCTGTTTCTCCCACTAAAGGAGTGCAAACGGGTTGTTTTTCCCATTGAAAGTGCCCAACGGGCAGTTTTTCCTATAGAAAGTGCCCTGCAACAGTGCCAATGGGTTGTTTTTCCCGCTGTAGGTGTGCAATGGGCTGTTTTTCGCATCAAAAGTGACCAACGGGTTATTATTCCCACTGAAAGTGCCTTATGGTCATGCTAACAGGCTGTTTTTTGCACCAAAGGTGCCCAACCGGTTGTTTTTCGCACCGAAAGCGCCTTGCGGCCATGCCATCGGGCTGTTTTGTTAACCGATGGTGTGCCAACGATCTATTTTTCCCACCGAAGGTTTGCCAACGTGCAGTTTTTCCCACCAAAAGTTCCCAACGGCCTGTTTTTCCCACCGAAAGTGCCCAACGGGTTACTTTTTAGACTGAAAAGTGCTTTACGGCCGTGCGAACGGGCTGTTTTTCCCATCGAAGGTGTGTCAACGGGCTGTTTTTCCCACCAAAAGTGCCTTGCGGAGGTTCCAACAGGCAGTTTCTTCCACTGAAGGTGTGCTAAGGGGCTGTTTTACCCACAGAAAGTGCCCAAGTGGCTATTTTTCTAACCGAAAAGTGCCTTGCGACCGTGCCAATGGGCTGTTTTACCCACCGAAGGTGTGTCAACGGGTTGTTTTTCCACCAAAGGTGCCCAACAGGCTGTTCTTCCCATCGAATGTGCCTTGCGGAGGTGCCAACAGGCTGTTTCTCCCACCGAAGGTGTGCCAACGGGCTGTTTTTCCCACAGAAAGTGCCCAACGGATTGTTTTTCCCATCGAAAGTGACTTGCGGCCGTGCCAACGGGCTTTTATTCCCACCGAAGGTGCCCAACAGGCTGTTTTTCCCATTGAAAGTGCCAACGGGCTATTATTCCCATCAAAAGTGCCTTGTGGTCTTGCAAACGGGTTGTTTTTCTCACTGAAGGTGTCCAACAGGCTATTTTTCCCACCGAAAGTGCCGAACGGGCTATTTTTCAAACTAAAAAATGCCTTGCGGACGTACCAGCGGGTTGTTTTTCCTACCGAAGGTGTGCCAACAGGTTATTTTTGCTACTGAAGGTGCCCGACGAGCTGTTTTTCACACCAAAGGAGCCCAACGGGCAGTTTTTCCAACTGAAGGTGTGCTAACGGGCTGTTTTTCCCATCGAAGGTGCCCAACGGGCTGTTTTTCCCACCGACAATGCCTTGTGGCCTTGCCAACGGGCTGTTTTTCCCATCGAAGATGCCCTATGGGCTGTTCTTCCCACCGAAAGTGCCTTGCGAAGGTGCCAACAGGCTGTTTCTCCCGCCAAAGGTGCACCAACGGGCTGTTTTTCCCACAGAAAGTACCCAACGGGATGTTTTTCCCACCAAAAGTGCCTTGCGGCCATGCCAACGAGCTGTTATTTCCACCGAAGGTGCCCAACAGGGTTTTTCTCCCATCGAAAGTGCCCAACAGACTGTTATTCCCATCCAAAAGTGCTATTTTTTCCACCGAAGGTGCGCCAACGGGCTATTTTCCCACTAAAAGTGCCCAACGGGCTGTTTTTCCAGTGAAAGTGCCTTGTGGCCCTGCCAACGGGCTATTTTTCCCAGCGAAGGTTTGCAAAGGGCAGTTTTTCTCACCGAAAGTGCGTTGCAGCCGTGACACTGGTGGTTTTGTCCACCGAAGGTGTGCCAACGGGTTGTTTTTCCTACTGAAGGTGCCAATGAGCTGTTTTTTCCATCGAACGTGCCCAACATGCTGTTTTTCCCAATGAAAGTGCCTTGTGGCCGTGCCAACGGGCTGTTTTTCCCATCGAAGGTGCCCAATGGGCTATTTTTCCCACCGAAAGTGCCTTGAGGCTGTGCCAACTGGCTGTTTTTCCCACTGAAAGTGCCTTGCGGCCATTTCAACGGTCTCTTTTGCCCACCGAAGGTGTGCCAACTGGCTATTTTTCCCACCGAAGGTGCCCAACAGGTTGTTTTTCCCACCGAAGGTGTCCAACGGGCTGTTTTTCCTACCGAAGGTGCCCAACGAGCTGTTTTTCCCACTGAAGGTGCCAACAGGCTGTTTTGTCAACCGATGGTGCGCCGATCTGTTTTTCCCACTGAAGGTTTGCTAACGTGCAGTTTTTGGCACCAAAAGTTCCCAACGGCCTATTTTTCCCACCTAAGGTGCCCAACGTGTTGTTTTTTAGACCTAAAAGTGCCTTGTGGCTGTGCTAACGGGCTTTTTTACCCACCGAAGGTGTGTCAATGGGCGGTTTTTCCCACCAAAGGTGCCTAACGGGCTGTTTTCCCACCAAAAGTGCCTTGCGGAGGTCCCAACAGGCTGTTTCTCCCATCGAAGGTGTGCCAACGGGCTGTTTTACCCACAGAAAGTGCCCAACGAGCTATTTTTCAAACCGAAAAGTGCCTTATGGCCGTGCCAACAGGCAGTTTTACCCACCGAAGGTATGTCAACTGGTTGTTTTTCCACCAAAGGTGCCCAACAGGTTGTTCTTCCCACCAAAAGTGCCTTGTGGAGGTGCCAACAGGCTGTTTCTCCCACCAAAGGTTCGCCAACGGGCTGTTTTTCCCACAGAAAGTGCGCAACATGCTCTTTTTCCCACCGAAAGTGCCTTGCGACCTTGCCAACGGGCTATTATTCCCACCGAAGGTGCCCAACAGGATTTTTTCCCATTGAAAGTGCCCAACGGGTAGTTATTCCCATCAAAAGTGCCTTGTGGTCTTACAAACGGGTTGTTTTTCTCACCAAAGGTGTCCAACAGGCTATTTTTCCCACCGAAAGTGCCGAACGGGTTGTTTTTCAGACTTAAAAGTGCCTTGCAGACGTGCCAGTAGGTTGTTTTTCCTACCGAAGTTGTGCCAACAGGATGTTTTTCCCTCTGAAAGTGCCCAACGGGTTGTTTTTCCCATAGAAAGTGCCTTGCTGCCTTGCCAACTTGCTATTTTTCACACCGAAGGTCTGCCAACGAGTTGTTTTTCTCACTAAAAGTACCCAACGGGCTGTTTTTCCCAGCGAAAGTGCCTTACCGTCCTACCAACGGGCAGTTTTTCCCAGCGGAGCTACCCAACGGGCTGTTTTTCCTACCGAAAGTGCCTTGCGGCCATGACATTGGGCAATTTTGCCCACCGAAGGTGTGCCAACGAGCTGTTTTTCCTACTGAAGGTGCCCAGTAAGCTATTTTTCACACCGAAGGAGCCCAACGGGCTATTTTTTCAACCAATGGTGTGCCAACAGGCTATTTTTTCCATCGACAGTGCCCAACGGGCTATTTTCCCACCAAAAGTGCCTTGTGGCCGTGCCAACAGGTTGTTCTTCCCATCGAAGGTGCCCAATGGGCTGTTTTTCCCATCCAAAGTGCCTTGCAGCTGTGCCAACGGGCTGTTTTTTCCACTGAAAGTAACTTGTGGCCATTTCAACTGTCTGTTTTACCCACCGAAGGTGTGCCAACAGGCTATTTTTCCCATCGAAGGTGCCCGATAGGTTGTTTTTTCCACCGAAGGTGTCCAACGGGCTATTTTTCCCATCAAAAGTGCCTTGCGGAGGTGCCAACAGGCTGTTTCTCCCACTGAAGGAGTGCCAACGGGTTGTTTTTCCCACTGAAAGTGCCCAATGGGTAGTTTTTCCTATAGAAAGTTCCTTGCAACCGTGCCAATGGGCTATTTTTTCCGCTAAAGGTGTGCAATGGGCTGTTTTCACATCAAAAGTGCCCAACGGGTTATTAATCCCACTGAAAGTGCCTTGTGGTCATGCCAACAGGCTATTTTTCCCACCAAAGGTGCCCAACGAGCTGTTTTTCCCACCGAAAGTGCCTTGCGGCCATGCCAACGGGCTGTTTTGTTAACTGTTGGTGTGCCAACGATCTGTTTTTCCCACCAAAGGTTTGCCAACGTGCATTTTTTAACACTAAAAGTGCCCAATGACCTGTGTTTCCCACCTAAGGTGCCTGACGGGTTGCTTTTCCCACCGAAAGTGCCTTACGATCGTGCCAATGGGCTGTTTTGCCCACCGAAGGTGTGCCAACGATCTGTTTTTCCCACTAAAGTTGCCTAACGGGCTGTTTTTCTCATCGAAAGTGCCTTGTGGCTGTGCCAACGAGCTGTTTTGCCCACTGAAGGTGTGCCAACGGGCTGTTTTTCCTACCGAAGTTGCCTAACGGGCTGTTTTTCCCATCGAATGTGCCTTACGGTCGTGCCAACGAGCTGTTTTACCCACCAAAGGTTTGTCAACGGGCTGTTTTGCCCACCAAAGATGCCCAACGGGCTATTTTGCCCACTTAAGTTGCCTATCAGGCTATTTTTCCCATCGAAAGTGCCTTGTGGCCGTGCCAACGGGCTGTTTTGCCCACCGAATGTGTGCCAACGGGCTGTTTTTCCCATCAAAGTTGCCTAACGGGCTATTTTTCCCATCGAAAGTGCCTTGTGGTCATTCCAATGGGCTGGTTTGCCCACCAAAGGTTTGCCAACGGGCTATTTTTCCTATCGAAAGTGCCCAACGGGCTTTTGTTCCCACCAAAGGTGCCCAACCGGTTGTTTTTTCCCACCGAAAGTGCCTTGCGACTGTGTCAACGAGCTGTTTTGCCCACTGAAGGTGTGCCAACGAGCTGTTTTTCCCACCAAAGGTGCCCAACGTGCTGTTTTTCCAATCTAAAGTTCCTTATGGCTGTGCCAATGGGCTATTTTGGCCACCGAAGATGTGCCAACGAGTTATTTTTCCCACTGAAGGTGTTGGGCTGTTTTTCCCATCGAAAGTGCCTTGCGACCGTGCCAACGGACTGTTTTGCCCCAACAAAGGTGTGCTAATAGGTTGTTTTTCCCACTGAAGGTGGTCAACTGTGCTTTTTCTCACCAAAAGTGCCTTGCGGCCATGGCAACGGACTGTTTTCCTTACTAAAGGTGTGACAACAGGGTTTTTTCCCCACTGAGGGTGCGAAACAGACTTTTTTCTCACCAAAAGTGCCTTGCGAGCTATTTTTCCCACCGAAGGTGTCAAAAGAGCTATTTTTCTCACCAAAAGTGCCTTTCTGCCGTGCCAATGGGTTGTTTTGCCCATCAAAGGTGTGCCAACAGGTTGTTTTTCCCATCGAAGGTGCCCCATGGGCCATTTTCTCCCCAAAAGTGCCTTGAGGCTGTGAAAACGGGCTGTTTTTCCCACCAAAGTTGCCCGATGGGCTGTTTTTCTCCCCAAAAGTGCCTTGCGGCCGTGCCAAAGAACTATTTTTCCCACCGAAGGTGCCCAATGGGCTGTTTTTCTCCCCAAAAGTGCCTTGCAACTGTGCCAATGGGCTGTTTTTCCCACCGCGACCATGGCAACGGGCTGTTTGTCCGACGAAAGTTTCCTGCCGACCTTATGTTTGGATTGTTCATTCGAAGTGGACTAAGTTCATTAGAATGAAGACAACTGAAGTGTTGATGCTCTTTGATTTTCTGCAAACCTGTTGCACTTCATGTGCATAGAGAAAGTTTGTTGGGTATCCAGAACCCTAAGAATTTAACGGGTGCTGCCACCCCCTTGGGTATAACCTCGCAGCTGAGGCTTAGATTGTTTTTCTTTCTTAAGTGTTGTATATGTTGGGGTCGTCAAGGATTAGGAAGAGGGGGTTGAATGGAGGGACGAATCGGAGCAACAGAGGGATAAATCTCAGTGGATCATGGCAGCAAGGCCACTCTGCCACTTGCAATACCCCATCGCATATTTAAGATGTTTGCAAAGGATTCTACCCACCGCTCGGTGGGAATTTCGATTCAAGGCTACCCCTGCTGCTCATCCGTAGGGGGTTTGGCCAACGACAAGTGCCTTTGTGGGCCTGAAGGCCCCTACTGAGGGTCGGCAATTGGGTGGCAGGCGTAAGTGTCGCTTCTAGCCCGGATTCTGACTTAGAAGCGTTCAGTCATAATCCAGCGCATGGTAGTTTCGCACCACTGGCTTTTCAACAAAGCGCGATGACCAATTGTGCTAATCAACGATTCCTCTAGTACTAGGTTGAATTACTATTGTGACACTATCATCAGTAGCGTAAAGCTAACCTGTCTCACGACGGTTTAAACCTAGCTCACGCTCCTTATTAATGGGTGAACAATCCAACACTTAGTGAATTCTGCTTCACAATGATAGGAAGAGCTGATCAAAGGCCCGGGCTTGGGACGCTCCCGTAACCAGTGCCAGTCCACCCCCCAAGCCGATTGGTAGATCGGCTCTCGCCGTTTTACATCTGACCGGGGCACATGGCTAGCCCCCATCTGCTTCCCTCCTGATAATTTCGAGCACTGTTTGACTCTCTTTTCAAAGTTCTTTTCATCTTTCCCTCACGGTACTTGTTTACTATCGGTCTCTCACCTGTATTTAGCCTTGGACAAAATTTACCACTCGATTTGGGCTGCATTCCCAAACAACCCGACTCGCAAACAGCACCTCATGGTACTACAGGGTCCGAGCACGACGGAGCTCTCACCTTCTCCGGTGCCCCTTCTAGGGGACTTGAGCCCGGTCTGCCACTGAGGATGCTTCTCTAGACTACAATTCAAAGGCTAGGGGCATCCGATTCTCAAGCTGGCCTCTTCCCAGTTCGCTCGCCATTACTAAGGAAATCCTTGTAAGTTTCTTTTCCTCCGCTTATTGATATGCTTAAACTCAGCGGGTAGTCCTACCTAAGTTGGGGTCACGATCGAATTGTGTCAAGGTGCAAACTCACATTCAACGTTCGCCAGACGCGAGCGCATGACTCCTCCCGAGGGTCTTTGCTCAACCACCGCTGGTCGTGGCTATAGTCACCGGGGACTCGAATTTTTTAGGCCGACCGCAAATGATTGGTCTCACGGGAGGTCAAGTTTTGCCCCCTCATCTGTCTCCCAAGATCGGGCTAATGATAGGGGCAACGTTACGTGACACCTAGCTAGACGTGCCCTCGGCTAAAAGGCTTTGGGCACAACTTGGGTTCAAAGACTCGATGGTTTATGGGATCTGCAATTCACACCAAGTATCGCATTTCGCTAAATTCTTCATCGATGAGAGAGCCAAGATATCAGCTGCCGAGAGTCATTTTGATTCGTAACGAAGCAGGGCACTGCCTCTCGTTCCTGGGGCAACAAGTGCAAGCCCATTCGTTATCATGTTACTTGGTGCTCCCCGCGCCGTTGCTAGCACGAGCGGGGACTCTGGGTAGATTTCTCACCCCGGGGCCGCCTCTTACATCCGAGGGATAACTTATTCACAGGTCGTTCTGTTTCATAGGATTTGACAGTGATCCCTTCGTAGGTTCACCTATAGAAACCTTGTTACGACTTCTCTTTCCTCTAAATGATAAGGTTCAGTGGACTTCTCGAGACATCGCCAGCAGTGAACCGCCCACATTGTCGTGATTTGAGCACTTCATCAGACCATTCAATCTGTAGGAGCGACGGGTGGTGTGTACAAAGGACATGGACGTAGTCAACTCGAGCTGATGACTTGTGCTTACTAGGAATTCCTTGTTGAAGACCAACAATTGTAATGATCTATCCCCATCACGATGAAATTTCAAAGATTAGCTGGGCTTGTCAGCTAAGGCTATAGACTCATTGAATACATCAGTGTAGCACGCGTATGGCCCAGAACATCTAAGGACATCACAGACTTGTTATTGCCTCAAACTTCCTTGGCCGGGAAGGCCATAGTCCCTCTAAGAGAGAAGGCAGTTTGGGATTAAAAAACAACAAGACTTGGAATTGGGCTCTTTTATCAAAAGTCCTATGGAACATCCACCTTAAAACTGACTCCCTTTGGATACGTTGGATACATGAATTCTACCTCAAAGGCTCTTCTATATGGGAGTGGCAGGCACATAATAGAGACTCACCCCTTATGAAGACTATCATTCATATTCGGAATCTTCTAGTGGAGAAATTGGGAGGCCGTAGAGGGATAGAAGGGAGGATGCAGGGATTATGTACAAATGGCACTCTGTCCTCAATGAAAGTATATGAGGTGCTTAGGAAATAATACCCTGTTAGGCCTTGGATGTCTTTCATCTGGAAGAACTACATTCCACCAAAATTTTCCTTTATTGCTTGGTTGAGCCTGCGTAATCGGCTCCCTACCAAGGCTAACTTGATGTTCTAGGAGATGGACAGAAATTGTAGTCTTTGTCATACAGATATCGAATCAGTAGAACACTTGTTCTTCCAGTGGACATTCACAAGATCAGTCTGGGGTACTATCAGAGGGTGGTTAGGAATAAACCGTACAATGCCTACACTATCAAATACTATTAGATGGATGAGAACAGACTACAAAGGAGCCCGTTTGAAGAGCAAGGCAGCCCGACTAGGCCTCCTTTCCACTATTTATTTGATCTGGAAAATAAAAAATGTTGTTATACTCGACTCCGCTTCATTTTCCATTTCTGATGTTGTTCATAAGATCAAACTAGTGGTCTACAAGATACTCTATAGGTTGTACCCAAGTGATTCGATTATTTTTTGAGGAAATGAGTACAAGTTTGGGAAGGCTGAGGAGTTTCTACAGGTGGGTTCCTTGGTGGGTGTGGAATTCTACAGTAACGGATGGAAACACGGGCTACGGCAATCAGGAGTGGGACAGAAGGGGTTCAACTACTGTCGGGTCCTCGGGTGTTCTGGTGAGGTCAGGCATAGAGAATTTTCACCACCTTCTGTTTATTCCTGCTGCTCCGGGGTTAAAGATGTGATTTGATACTGGGGTTGGAAGAGGCTTCTGCTTGTTTCAGTCGATGGGGAGGTTGGGGCTCGTCGGTTGCCCAGTAGCATAATTGCTGGCAGAGAAGACTACGTACTGTTTAGGCGGGTATAATGGCCATCTTGGTTTTTCTTCACTAGTTTGTTCATTTTGCAGGTATCAAAGACGGGCGTCCTCAATTAAATGCCTTTATCACTCCGACGTTACTGGAGTTAAAGATGTTCAGCTGAGGTGGCTACTATACGATGACGTTGGGAGGACATTATTCATCGCTGGAGAATTGGAGAAAACATCCATTCCTGCGGATTGATACCTACAGTGTTGTAACACCCCCTCACCCTAGGGTACGCACCAGGACGCCCGTAGGTCGTTCCGACACATATCCTAAGGTAAGGAAG
>JAOTAY010000007.1:20077382-20114011 GCA_025629805.1 Erythroxylum baracoense
ACCATATCTTCTCATCTTTGATTCACCATACAAACTCCATAACCTGAACTTTCATCCTCTCAAGTGTTGATGCCGTGGGTAAATCAACTCGTTGGCACACCTTTGGAGGGAAAAATAGCCCATTGGAAGGCCTTCGGTGGGCAAAACAGTCCATTGGTACAATCGTCAGGCACCTTCTATGATAAAAACCACCTATTGGGCACCTTCGTTGGGAAACACAGCCCACTGGCACGCTATTGATAAGCAAAATAGCCTTTAGCACAGCTTTGGTGGCCAAAACAACTCATTGGCATCGTCGCTAGGCACTTTGGGTGGGAACAATAGCTCGTTGTACACTTTATTAGGAAACACAGCCTATTGGCACACCTTCGTTGGGCAAAACAACCTATTAGCACACCTTTGGTAGGAAAATAGCCAGTTGGCACAGCCCATTAGCATGTTGGTGGGAAACACAACCCGTTAGCAGTTGGTGGGAAACACAGCCCGTTAGCATGTTGGCACACCTTCGGTGGGAAAAATAGCGCGTTGGCATAGTCGCTAGGCACCTTCGGTGGGAAAATAGCCAGTTGGCAGACATTTGGTAGGAAAACAACCCGTTGGCACAGCTTTGGTGGAATAAACAGCCCTTTGACATAGCTTTGGTGGGCAAAATAGCCCGTTGGCACACCTTCGACGGTCAAAATAGCCCTTTGACATGGTCACTAGGAACCTTCGGAGGGAAAAACATCCCATTAGCACACCTTTGGTGGGCAAAATAGCCCACTTGTAACCTTCGATGGGAAAAACATCTCGTTTGCACACTTTTGGTGGGCAAAACAACCTTTCCACACACATTTGGTGGGCAAAACAGTCCGTTTGCACATCTTAGGTGATTAAAGTAGCCCATTGCCACAGTCGCTAGGTGCCAAAGGGGCACCTTCTGTTGGAAAAACATAATGTTGGCACTTTTGATTATAAAAGCATCTCGTTTGGCACCTTCGGTGGGAAAAACAATACGTTGGAACGACTGCTAGGTTCTTCGGTGGGATAAATAGCCTGTTTGCCCGTTGGGCACCTTCTGTAGGAAAAACAACCCGTTGGTAAGGTCACTAGGTGCCTTTAATGGGAAAAACTATCCGTAAGGCACATTCAGTAGGAAAAACAGCTTGTTGGTAGACATTTGGTGGCTAAAATGGCCTATTAGCATGGTAGTTAGGAACCTTCGGTGGGAAAACAGGCAAAAAACTTATTGGCAAAGTCGCTAGGTGACTTTGGTTGGAGAAATAATCCGTGGGGTAGATTATATGGGAAAAACAGCCTTTTGGCAGACACTCGGTGGCCAAAATGGTCGGTTGGCACAGTCGCTAGGCACCTTAACTAGGAAAAACAGTCAGTTGTGCACCTTCGGTGGGAAAAATAGAATGTTGGCACACCTTTAGTGCACAAAACAGAATGTTGACACACCTTTGGCAGGAAAAACTACACATTTACACAGTCGCTAGGCAACTTTGGTGGCAAAAATAGCCCGTTGGCCCATCTTTGGTAGCCAAAACAACTCGTTGTCACACCTTTGGTAGGCAAAACAACCTATTAGCGCACCTTCAGTGGGAAAAACAGAATGTTGGTACTTTCGATAAGCACGTTTGATGTGAAAAATAGCTCCTAGGGCACCTTCGGTCTAAAAAAACAGCCCATTGGTGCAACTTCGGTGGGAAAAATAACCCTTTGGGCATCTTTGGTGAGAAACACAGCCCATTATCACACCTTTAGTAGGTAAGAGAACCTGTTGGCACGGTCGCTAGGCACCTTCTGTGGGAAAAATAACCCATTGATGCACCTTCGGTGAAAAAAACAGCAAGATGGTACAGTTGATAGGCACCTTTGGTGTGAAAAATAGCCCGTTGTCCACCTTCGGTGCGAAACCGAACCCGTTGGCACACTTTCGATAGGCAAAACAACCTGTTGGCACACCTTGGGTAAGGACCTTCGGTGGGAAAAACCAGCACATTGGCACACCTTTGGTGGACAAACCAGCCTATTGGCATAATCACTAGGCACCTCTAGTCAGAAAAATAGCTCGTTGGGCATCTTCGATGGAAAAAACAACATGCGGGCACACGTTCGGTGGGAAAAGTAACAGGTTGCCATGATCGCTAGGTACTTTGGTGGGAAAAACATCCTGTTGACACACCTTCAGAGGGAAAAACAGCCCATTGGCACACCTTCGGAGGGAAAAACAGCCCGTTGGCACACCTTTGGTGCGAAAAACAAAATGTTGGTACATTCGATAAGGATGTTTGGTGTGAAAAACAACCCATTAGTGCAACTTTGGTGGGGAAAATAGCCCGTTGGGCAACTTTGGTTAGAAACAAAGCCCGTTGGCACACCTTCAGTAGGCAAGAGAACATGTTGGGCATGGTTGCTAGGCACTTGCGGTGTGGAAAATAACCCATTGGTGCACCTTGGGTGAGAAAAATAGCAAGATGGTACAATCGATAGGCACCTTCGGTGTGAAAAATAGCCCGTTGGGCACCTTCGGTATGAAACACAACGTATTGGCACACTTTCGATAGGAAAAGAACCTATTGGCACAGTTGCTAAGGACCTTCGGTGGGAAAAACCAGCACATTGGCACATATTCGATGGGCAAAACAACACGCTGGCACACATTCGGTGGGAAAAGCAACACGTTGGCACGATCGCTAGGCACCTTTGGAGGGAAAAACAGCCTGTTGACACACCTGCAGAGGGAAAAATAGCCTATTGGCGTGTCGGAGGGAAAAATAGCCTATTGGCACACCTTCGGTGGGAAAAACAAAATGTTGGCACGTTTGATAAGGACGTTTGGTGTGAAAAATAGCCCCTTAGGCATCTTCAGTCAGAAAGACAGCCCATTAGTGTAACTTTGGTGGGGAAAATAGCCCGTTGGGCACCTTTGGTGAGCAAGAGAATATGTTGGCACAGTTGCTAGGCACCTGCAGTGTGGAAAATAACCCATTGGTGTACCTTCGGTGGGAAAAACAACATGATGGTACGGTCGATAGGCACCTTCGGTGTGAAAAATAGCCTGTTGGGCACCTTCAGTATGAGACACAGCCTGTTGGCACACTTTCGATAGGTAAAACATCCTGTTGGCACGATCGCTAAGGTCCTTCGGTTGGAAAACCCAGCACATTGGCACACCTTCGGTGGGCAAAACAACCTGTTGGCATAGTCACTAGGCACCTCTAGTGGGAAAAACAGCTCGTTGGCCACCTTCGATGGGAAAAACAACACATTGGAACCATCGCTAGGCACCTTCGACAGGAAAAGCAACCCGTTGAAACACCTTCGAAGGGAAAAACAACTTGTTGGCCTTCCTTCGGAGGGAAAACCAGTCCATTTGTGCAACTTTTGGTGGGAAAAACGGCACATTGGCACATCTTTGGTGGGTAGCAAAGCACATCGACACAATCGCTAGGCACCTTCGGCCTGAAAAATAACCCGTTGGCACACATTCGGTGGGAAACATAGCCCATTGGCACACCTTCTGTGGAGAAAACAACACGTTGGCACACCTTCGGTGGGAAAAACGACATGTTGGTATAGTCGCTAGGCATTTTCGGCTGGAAAAACAACCCGTTGTCATATGTTCAATAGAAAAACCAACCCGTTGGCACAACTTTGGTGGAAAAAATATCCCTTTGGCACACCTTCGGCGGTCAAAATAGCCCATTGATAGGGTAGCTACGAACCTTTGGTAGGAAAACAACCTGTTGGTACAGCATTGGTGGGAAAATAGTCCGTTGGCACACCTTTGGTGGGCAAGACAGACTATAGGCACACCTTCGGTGGGCAAAAGAGACTATTGACACACTATCGGTGGGTAAAACAGACTATTGGCTCCCTATCGGTGGGTAAAACAACCTGTTTGTATGGTCACTAGGTGCCTTCAATTGGAAAATCTATCCATGAGGCACCTTCAGTGGGAAAAGCATTTCGCTGGCAAACATTTGGTGGCCAAAATAGCCTGTTAGCATGGTAGATAGGCACCTTTGGTGGGAAAACAACTTGTTCGGCACTTTCCGCAGTAAACACAGCCCTTTGGGACACCGTTGGTAGGCAGAACAACCCGTTGGTTAAGTCACTAGGTACCTTTGGTTGGAAAAACAATATGTGAGGTGCACTTGGTGGCCAAAATGGCCTGTTGGCATAGTTGCTAGGCACCTTAGTTGGGAAACAATTAGTTGGGCACTTTTGGTGGGAAAAACAGCCCATTGGTACACCTTCAGTATACAAAACAATATGATGTCACACCTCTTGTGGGAAAAACTACAAGTTTGCATAGTCGCTACGTGACTTCAGTGGCAAAAATAGCCCGTTGGCCCATCTTTGATATGCAAAATAGCCTATTGGCACACCTTTGGTTGGCAAAACAGCCCGTTGGCATACCCTTAGGGGGAAAAAAGTCTATTCGGCACCTTCTGTGGAAAAACAACTTGTTGGAACACCTTAGATGGGTAAAATAGTTTGTTGGCAAGGTCGTTAGATGCCTTCGATGGGAAAAGTAGTCCATAAGGCACCTTCAATGGGAAAAACAGACCGTTGGCGGACATTCGGTGGCTAAAATAGCCTATTAGCACGGTAGTTAGCCAACTTCGGTGGGAAAAACAGCCCGTTTAGGAAATTCCATGGGAAACACAACCTGTTGGCACACCTTCGGTAGACAAAACTACCCGTTGGCAAAGTTGCTAGGTTCCTTCGGTTGGAAAAATAGTCCATGGGGCACCTTTATTTGGAAAAACAACCCGTTGATAGAGATTCGGTGGCCAAAATAACCTATTGACACAATCCTTGGGCACCTTAGGTAGGTAAAACAGTCTATTGGGCTCCTTCAGTGGGAAAAACACCCTGTTGGCACACCATCAGTAGGCAAAGCATCTTGTTGGCACACCTTCGGTAGGAAAATAGCCCATTGGCACGATGGCTAGGCACCTCTAGTTGGAAAAACAGCCTGTTATCATATGCTCAGTGGGAAAACCAACCCATTAACACACCTACGGTTTGAAAAATAGTCTTAAGACACAAATTTAGCGATTAAAATAGCCCGTTGACACAGTCTCTAGGAACCTTCGGTGGGCAAAACAGTCCGTTCGCACACATTTGAAGGGCAAAACAGACTATTGGCACAACTTCGGTGGGAAAAACAGCCTGTTGGCACACCATCGGTGAGGAAAATAGCCCGTTCGCAAGGTCACTATGTGCCTTAAATGGGAAAAACTATTCGTGGGGCACCTTCAGTGGGAAAAGCAGCTTGTTGGCAGACATTCGGTTGCCAAAATAGCCTATTAGCATGGTAGCTAGGCACCTTTGGTGGGAAAATAGCCCATTTGGCACCTTCGGTGGTAAACACAGCCTATTGGCACACCGCTGGTAGGCAAAACAACCCGTTGGCAAAGTAGTTAGGTGCCTTCGGTTGGAAAAACAATCCATGGGGCATCTTCGATGGGAAAAACAGCACATTGGTAGACACTCAGTGGCCAAAATTGCTTGTTGGTATAGTGTCTAAGCACCTTAGGTGGGGAAAATAGTCAGTTAGGCACCTTTGATGGGAAAAATAGCTTGTTGGCACACCTTCGGTACGCAAAATAGTCTGTTAGCACATCTCTGGTGGGAAAAACTGCATGTTAGCACAGTCGTTAGGCAACTTCAGTGGCAAAAACAGCCTGTTGGCATACCTTTGTTAGGCAAAACAGCACGTTGGCCCGATCGCCAGGTACCTTTGGTAGGAAAAATAGTCATTTGGCAGACCTTTGGTGGGAAAACAAGCCTTCGACATACCTTTGGTAGGCAAAACAGCCCGTTGGGACACCTTTGGGGATCAAAATAGCCCGATGGCACGGTCGCTAGGCACCTTCGGTGGGAGAAACAACCCATTGACATCCCTTTGGTGGGTAAAACAGCCCGCTAGCACACCTCTGGTGGGGCAAACAGACCGTTGGCACACCATAGAAGGTAAAAACAGCCCGTTGGGCACCTTCAGTGAGAAAAATAACTCGTTGGGCACCTTCAATGAGAAAAACAGTTCGTTGGCACACCTTCGATGGGCAAAATAGCCAGTTGGCTAGGTGCCTTTGGTGGGATAAACAATCCGTGGGGCATCATTGGTTGGAAAAACAACCCATTGGCTGACATTTGGTGGCCAAAATAGTCTGTTAGCATGGTAGCTAGGAAACTTCAGTGGGAAAAACAAGCCATTTGGCACCTTCAGTAGGAAACACAACTCGTTGGCACATCTTTAGTAGGCAAAACAGCCTATTAGCAAAGTCGGTAGGTGCATTTGGTTTGAAAAAAGTCTACGTGGCTCCTTTGATGGGAATCTCACCACAATGGAAGACATTCAGTGGCAAAAATAGCCAGTAGGCATATTCGCTAGGCACGTTATGTGGGAAAAACAATCCGATGAGCTCCTTCGGCGGGAAAACAACGTGTTGGCACACCTTAGGTAGGCAAAATAGCCTGTTGGCGAACCTTCGGTGGTAAAAGTAGCCCATTTGCACACTTTTGGTAGGCAAAATAGCCAATTGGTGCACCTTCGATTGGAAACCCAACCCATTGTCACACCTTTGGTAGGCAAGAAAACCTATTGGCACAGTCGCTAGGCACCTTTGGTAGGAAAAACAACCCATTGGCAAACCTTCGGTGACAAAAACAACACATTGGTACAGTCAATAGGCACATTCGGTGTGAAAAACAACCCATTAGGCACCTTGGGTGGGAAACACAGCCCGTTGGCGCACCTTCGGTAGGCAACACAACCTATTGGCATGATCGCTAGGCACCTTTTGTAGAAAGCACAATTCATTGGCACACCTTCGGTAGGCAAAACAACCTATTGGCACAGTCACAAAGCACCTTTAGTGGCAAAAACAACCTGTTGGCATACCTTTGGTGGGAAAAACAACACTTTGACATAGCTTTGGTGGGAAAAACAGTGCGTTGGCACACCTTCGGTGGGCAAAATAGCCAGTTGACACACCTTCAGCGGGCAAAACAACCTATTGACACACATTTGGTAGGCAAAAGAGTCCGTTGACACACCTTTGATAGACAAAATAGCTTGTTGACACACCACCGGTGGGCAAAACACCTGGTTGGCATGGTTAGCAGGCACCTTCGGTCAAAAAAATGACCCGTCGGTATAATTTAGTGTGGGAAAAACAACGTGTTAGGCACCTTCAGTCAGAAACACAGCCTGTTGGCATACCTTCGGTGGGCAAGAGAACCTGTTGGCACGGTCGCTAGGTACCTTCATTGAAAAAACAACTGATTGGCGCACCTTCGGTGAAAAAAACAATATGATGGTACGATCGGTAGGCACCTTCGTTATCAAAAACAACCTGTTGGGCACCTCCGGTAGGAAACATAGCCCATTAGCACACCTTCGGTAGGCAAAACAGCTTGTTGGCATGGTCACCAAGGGCTTTGGATTGGAAAATCAGCACATTGGCACACCATCAGTGGGAAAGGCTGTATAATAGCGTAGTCACTAGGCACCTTTGGTTGGAAAAACATCCCATTGGCATACCTTTTGTAGGCTAAACAGAATGTTAGCACACCTTCGGTGGTAAAGAACCTGTTGGCGCAGTCGTTAGGCACCTTCAGTGTGAAAAACAACCTATTGTCACACCTTTGGTGAGAAAATAACACATTGGTATGGTTAATAGGCATCTTAGGTGTGAAAAACAGCCTGTTGGTATAGTCGCTAGGCACCTTCGGTGGGAAAACAACCCATTAGCACACCCTTGTTGAGGAAAACACCACGTTGGCACAACTTCGGTGGGAAAAACAATGCATTGGCACCATCGCTAGGCACCTTCGGTGGGAAAAACAGCCTGTGTGGCACCTTGGTCAGAAAAACAACACATTAGCTGACATTTAGTGGCCAAAATAGCCTGTTAGCATGGTAGCTAGGAACCTTCAATGGGAAAAACAATCCGTTTGACGCCTTCAGTGAGGAACACAACCCACTGGCACATCTTTGATAGGTAAACCAACCTATTAGCAAAGTCGGTAGGTGCCTTTGGTTGCAAAAAAGTCTACGTGGCTCCTTTGATGGGAAATTCAACATATTGGAAGACATTCGGTGGCAAAAATAGCCAGTAGGCATATTTTCTAGGCACGTTAGGTGGGAAAAACAATCCGATGGGCTCCTTCAGCGGGAAAACAACTTGTTAGCCTGCTAGTGAACCTTTGGTGGTAAAAGTAGCCCATTTGCACACTTTTGGTAGGCAAAACAGCTAGTTGGCTCACCTTCGATTGGAAACCCAACCCATTGTCACACCTTTGGTAGGCAAAACAACCTATTGGTACAGTTGTTAGGCACCTTTGGTCAGAAAAATAACCCATTAGCACACCTTCGGTGACAAAAACAACACATTGGTACAGTCGATAGGCACCTTCGGTGTGAAAAACAACCCATTAAGCACCTTCTATGGGAAACACAACCTGTTAGCACACCTTCGGTAGGCAACACAGCCTATTGGCACGATCGCTAGGCACCTTTGGTGGGGAAAACAACACGTTGGCATGATCACTAGGTTCCTTCGGTGGGAAAAACATTTCGTGGGGCACCTTCAGTGGGAAAATAGCCTGTTTGGCACCTTCAATGGAAAACATAACTTGTTGGCACACGTTTGGTAGGCAAAACGACCCATTGGCAAAGTCGCTAGGTGCCTTTGGTTGGAAAAACAGTCCGTGAGGCACCTTTGATGGGAAAAACAGCTCGTTGGTAGACCTTTAGTGGGAAAACAGCCCATTGGCACACCTTTGGTGGGTGAAATAGCGTGTTGATACACGTTCAACAATCAAAGTAACCTGTTGGCACAGTCGCTATGCACCATTGGTGGGAAAAACAACCTGCTAGCACCCCCGTGGTGCCTAAAACAGCCCGTTGGCACACTTTTGGTGTGCAAAACGAACCGTTGGCATATTTTCCATGGGAAAAACAACCCATTGGGCACCTTCGATGAGAAAAATAGCCTGTTGGCACACCTTCGATGTGTACAATAGCCCATTGGCAAGGTTGCTAAGTGCCTTTGGTGGGAAAAACAGTTTGTGGGGAACTTTCGATGGGGAAAATAGCCTGTTGATAGACACTTGGCGACCAAAATAACTAATCAGTGTGGTAACTAGCACCTTTGGTAGGAAAAATAGTTTGTTTGACACCTTCGGTGGGAAACACAACTCGTTGGGACACCTTTGGTAGACAAAAGGGCCTGTTGGCAAAGTCTCTGGTGCCTTTGGTTGGAAAAACAGTTCGTGGGGCACCTTCAATCGAAAAAATAGCCCTTTGGTAGATATTCGATGGCAAAAATAGCCAGTGGGTATATTCACTAGGCACGTTAGGTGGTAGAAACAATCCGTTGGGCTCATTCGGTGGGTAAGAGAGTCTATTGGCACGGTCGTTTGGCACCATCAATAGGAAAATAGCCCATTGGCACTCCTTCGGTGAGAAACACGACCCGTTAGCATACCTTCAGTGTGCAAGGGAGCTTGTTGACACGATCGCTAGGTACCATCGATGGGAAAAATAGCCCGATAATGCACCTTCGGTGAGAAAAATAGCACGTTGTACGGTCAATAGGCACCTTTGGTGTGAAAAACAACCCGTTAGGTAACTTTTGTAGAAAGCATAATTTGTTGGCACACCTTCGGTAGGCAAAACAGCATATTGGCACAGTCACAAAACACCTTCGGTGGGAAAAACAGCCTGTTGGCATACCTTTGGTGAGGAAAACAACACGTTGACACACCTTCGGTGGGAAAAATAGGGCGTTGGCACACCGTCGGTGGGCAAAATAGCCAGTTGGCACACCTTCGGCGGGCAAAACAACATATTGATGCACATTTGGTTGGCAAAAGAGTCCGTTGGCACACCTTTGAAGACAAAATAGCTTTTTGACACACCACCGGTGGGCAAAACACCTAGTTGGCATGGTCAGCAGGCACCTTCGGTCAAAAAATAACCCGTTGGCATAATTTAGTGTGGGAAAAATAGCACGTTAGCCACCTTCGTCCAGAAACATAGCCCATTGGCATACCTTCGGTGGCCAAAAGAACCTGTTGGAACGTTCGCTAGGCACCTTCATTGAGAAAAACAACTCATTAATGCACCTTCGGTGAGAAAAATAATATGATGGTACGATCGGTAGGCACCTTCGGTGTCAAAACAACCTGTTGGGCACCTCCGGTAGGAAACATAGCCCGTTGGCACACCTTTGGTAGGCAAAACAACTTGTTGGCATAGTCACTAAGGACTTTGGTTGGGAAAACCAGCACATTGGCACACCATTTGGTAGGAAAAGCAGCATATTAGCATAGTCACTGGGCACCTTTTGTGGGATAAGCATCCCATTGGCATACCTTTTGCAGACGAAACAAAACAATGGCACATCTTCGGTGGGAAAGAACCTGTTGGCACAGTCGTTAGCCACCTGCAGTGGCAATAATAGCCTATTGTCACATCTTTGGTGAGAAAAAACGCAATGGTATGCTCAATAGGCACCTTAGGTGTGAAAAACAGCCTGTTGGCACAGTTGCTAGGCACCTTCAGTAGGAAAAACAACCCATTGGCATACCTTTGTTAAGAAAAACAACACGTTGGCATAACTTCGGTGGGAAAAACAACACGTTGGCACCATCACTAGGCACCTTTGATGGGAAAAACAGCCTGTGGGGCACCTATGGTCAGAAAAACAACCCATTACCTAACATTCGGTGGCCAAAATAGCCTATTAGCGCAGTAGCTAGGCACATTCAGTGCAAAAAACAACCCTTTTGGCACCTTCTGTGGAAAAAACAATCTGTTGGCACACCTTCGGTAAGCAAATCAGCCCATTGGCAAAGTCGCTAAGTGCCTTCGGTTGGAAAAATAGTACACGGGACATCAATGATGGGAAAAACAGCCCCTTAATAGACCTTCTGTGGGAAAAACAGCCTATTCATACACCTTTGGTGGGCAAACCAGCCCATTGGCACACCTTCAATGGTCACAACAGCCTGCTGGCATGGTCACTAGACACCTTTGTTAGGAAAACAGCCCATTGGCACCTCTTTGGTAGGCAAAACAGCCCGTTGCCAAACCATTGGCGGGCAAAACAGACTGTTGGCACACCTTTAGTGGGAAAAATAGCCTATTATCACACCTTTGGTGAGAAAAATAGCACATTGGTACAGTTAATAAGCACCTTAGGTGTGAAAAACAGCCTGTTGGCACAGTCGCTAGGCACCTTCGGTGGGAAAAACAACCCATTGGCACACCTTTGTAGGGAAAAACAACACGTTGGCACCCCTTTAGTGAGGAAAACATCGCGTTCGCACCATCGCTAGGCACCTTCGGTGTGAAAAACAGCTTGTGGGGCACCTTTGGTTGAAAAAACAACCCATTAGCTGACATTTGGCGGCCAAAATGGCATGTTAGCACAGAAGCTAGGCACCTTTGGTCGAAAAACAACCTATTAGCTGACATTTGGTGGCCAAAATGGCATGTTAGCACAGAAGCTAGGCACCCTCAGTGCGAAAAACAACCCATTTGACACCTTCTGTGGGAAACACAACCTGTTGGCACACTTTCGGTAGGCAAAACACCCTGTTGGCAAACCATTGGTGGGCAAAACAGACCGTTGGCACACCTTTAGTTGGAAAAATAGCCTATTGTCACACCTTTGGTGAAAAAAATAACAAATTGGTATGGTCAATAGGCACCTTAGGTGTGAAAACATCCTATTGGCACAGTCGCTAGGTACCTTCGATGGGAAAAACAACCTGTTGGCACACCTTTGTTGAGAAAAACAACACGTTGGAACAACTTCAGTGGGAAAAACAACGCGTTGGTACCATCGCTAGGCACCTTCGGTGGGAAAAACAGCCTGTGGGGCACCTTTGGTTAAAAAAATAACCCGTTAGCTGAAATTTTGTGGCCAAAATAGCCTGTTAGTATAGTAGCTAAGCACCTTCAGTGCAAAAAATAGCCCGCTTGGCACCTTCTGTGGGAAAGACAACTCGTTGGCACACCTTTGGTAGGCAAAATAGCTCATTAGCAAAGTTGCTAGGTGCTTTCGGTTGGAAAAACAGTCCCTTAGCAGACCTTTGGTGGAAAAAACAGCCTATTTGTACACCTTTGGTGGGCAAAGCAGCCCATTGATACACCTTCGATGGTCACAATAGCCTGCTGGCATGGTGACTAGGCACCTTCGTTGGGAAAAACAACCCGTTGGCACCCCCTTAGTGGGCAAAATAGCCCGTTGGCAAACCATTGGTGGGCAAAACAGACCGTTGGCATACCTTTAGTGGGAAAAACAACCCATTGGACATCTTCGGTGGGAAAAATAGCCTATTGTCTCATCTTTGGTGGGCAAAACAACCCCTTTTGCAAGGTCTCTATATGCCCTAGGTGGAGAAAATAGTTCAAAGGGCACCTTCAGTGGGAAAAACAGCCCGTAAACTGACATTTGGTGGCCAAACTAGACTGATAACACTGTAGCTAGGCACCTTCAGTGAGAAAAAGAGCTCATTTGGCACCTTAGGTGGGAAATAAAACCTTTTGGCACATCTTCGATAGATAAAATAGCCCGTTGGCATACCTTCGGTTGGCAAAACAGCTTGTTGGCATAGTCATCAAGGACTTTGGATGGGAAAACCAACAAATTGGCACACCATCGGTGGGAAAAGCAGCATATTAGCTTAGCCATTGGGCACCTTTGGTGGGAAAAACATCCCATTGGCAAACCTTTTGTAGGCGGCAAAATAATGGCACATCTTTCGTGGGAAAGAACCTATTGGCACAGTCGTTAGCCACATTCAGTGGGAAAAATAGCCTATTGTCACACCTTTGGTGAGATAAAAACACAATGGTATGGTCAATAGGCACCTTAGGTGTGAAAAACAATCTATTGGCACAGTCGCTTGGCGCCTTCGGTGGGAAAAACAACCCATTGGTACACCTTTGTTAAGAAAAACAACACGTTGGCACAACTTTGGTGGGAAAAACAACACGTTGGCACCATCACTAGGCACCTTTGGTGGGAAAAACAGCCTGTGGGGCACCTTTGGTCGGAAAAACAACCCATTACTTGACATTCGGTGGCCAAAATAGCCTGTTAGCATAGTAGCTAGGCACCTTCAGTGCAAAAAACAACCCTTTTGACACCTTCTGTGGGAAACACAACCCGTTGGCACACCTTTGATAGGCAAAATAGCCCATTGGCAAAGTCGCTAAGTGCCTTCAGTTGGAAAAATAGTCCGCGGGACATCAATGATGGGAAAAATAGCCCCATGGTAGACCTTCGGTAGGAAAAACAGCCTATTCTTACACCTTTGGTGGGCAAAATAGCAATTGCAACACCTTGGATGGTCAGAATAGCCTGCTGGCACAGTCACTAGGCACCTTTGTTGGGAAAACAACCCGTTGACACCCCTTTGGTAGGCAAAACAGCCCGTTGGCAAACCATTGGTGGGTAAAATAGATCATTGACACACCTTTAATGGGAAAACAGCCTATTGTCACACCTTTTCTGAGAAAAATAACACATTGGTATGGTCAATGGGCACCTTAGGTGTTAAAAACAACCTGTTGGCATAGTTGCTAGGCACCTTCGGTGGAAAAAACAACCCATTGGTACACCTTTGTTGAGAAAAACAACACGTTGGCACCCCTTTGGTGGGAAAAAGAATGCGTTGGCACCATCGCTAGGCACCTTCGGTGGGAAAAAAAGCCTGTGGGGCACCTTTGGTCAAAAAAACAACCCATTAGCTGACATTCGGTGGCTAAAATAGCCTGTTAGCACAAAAGCTAGGCACCTTCAGTGAGAAAAACAACACGTTTGGCACCTTCTGTTGGAAACACAACCTGTTGGCACACCTTTGGTAGGCAAAACACCCAGTTGGCAAACCATTGGTGGGGAAAATAGACCATTGGCACACCTTTAGAGGGAAAAACAGCCCATTGTCGTACCTTTGGTGAGAAAAATAACACATTTGTATGGTCAATAGGCACCTTAGGTGTGAAAAACATCCTATTGGCACAGTCGCTAGGCACCTTTGGTGAGAAAAACAACCTGTTGGCACACCTTTGTTGAGAAAAACAACACGTTGGAACAACTTCAGTGGGAAAAACAAAACGTTGGTACCATCGCTAGGCACCTTCGGTAGGAAAAACAGCCTTTGGGGTACCTTTGGTTGAAAAACAACCCATTACCTGACATTCGATGGCCAAAATAGCCTATTAACATAGTATCTAGGCACCTTCAGTGCGAAAAATAGCCCACTTGGCACCTTCTGGTAAAGACAACCTGTTGGCACACTTTCGGTAGGCAAAATAGCCCATTGGTAAAGTTGCTAGGTGCCTTTGGTTGGAAAAACTATCCACGGGGCATCAATGATGGGAAAAACAGCTCCTTAGTAGACCTTCGGTTGAAAAAACAGCCTATTCGTACACCGTTGATGGGCAAAACAACCCATTGGCACACCTTCGATGGTCACAACAGCCTGCTGACACAGTCACTAGGCACCTTCGTTGGGAAAAACCACTCGTTGGCACCCCTTTGGTGGGCAAAACAACCTGTTAAGAAACCATTGGTGGGCAAAACAGACAGTTGGCATAGCTTTAGTGGGAAAAACAGCCCATTGGATATCTTCGGTGGGAAAAATAGCCTATTGGCTCACCTTCGGTGGGTAAAACAACCCCTTTTGCAAGGTTGCTATGTGCCCTAGGTGGAAAAAACAGTTCAAGGGGCACCTTTAGTGGGAAAAACAACCCGTGGACTGACAATTGGTGGCCAAACTAGCCTGATAGCACTATAGCTTGGCACCTTTAGTGAGACAAACAGCTCGTTTGGCACCTTAGGTGGGAAATACAACCTTTTGGCATATCTTCAGTAGACAAAATAACCCGTTGGCATGGTAGCTAGGTGTCTTTGGTGGGAAAATAGTCTATAGGGCACCTTTAGTGTGAAAAACAGCCCGTTGGCTGACATTCAGTGGCCAAAATAACCTGTTAGAACGATAGCTAGGAACCTTCAGTGGGAAAAACAACCTGTTTGGCTAATTATGTGGGAAACACAACTTGTTAGCATAGTCCCTAGGCACCTTAGGTAGGTAAAACAATCTGTTGGGAACCTTCGGTGGGAAAAATACCCCGTTGGTGCACCATTAATGGGTAAAACAGCCTGTTGGAACACCTCCGGTGGAAAAAATAGCCCGTTGGCATGGTTGCTATGTAACTTTGGTGGGAAAAATAACCCATTGGCCCACCTTTGGTAGTCAAAATAGCCCATTGGCACACCTTTGGTAGGCAAAATAGCCTATTGGTGCACATTCAGTGGGAAAAATAGAATGTTGGTGTGATCAATAAGCACGTTTGGCCTGAAAAATGACCCATTGAGCACCTTCGGTGGGAAACACAGCCTGTTGGCACATCTTCGGTGGGAAAAACAGTCTGTTGGCACACCTTTAATAGACAAAACAACCCGTTGGTGCATATTTGATAGGCAAAACAACCCGTTGGCACACCTTCGATAAGCGAAATATCTTGTTGACATACCTCTGGTGGGCCAAACAACCCGTTGGCATGGTCAGTAGACTCCTTTGGTTAAAAAAATAGCCCATTGGCATAACTTCGATGGGAAAAACTGCCCGTTGGGCATCTTCAATGAGAAACACAGCCTATTGGCACACCTTCACTGGGTAAGAGAACCTATTGGCACGGTCGCTAGGCAACTTCAGTGGGAAAAACCACCCAATAGTGCACCTTCAGTGAGAAAAACAACACATATGTATGATCAATAGGCACCTTTGGTGTGAAAAATAGCCTATTGGGCCCCTTTGATGGGAAACACAGCCCGTTGGCCCACCTTCGATAGGTAAAACAGCCTGTTGGCACAATCAATAAAGACCTTCGGTGGGAAAAACTAGCACATTGGCACACCTTTAGTGGGAAAAAGAGTATATTAGCACCACCGCCGAGCACCTTTAGTGGGAAAAATAGCCCGTTGGTATACCTTTGATAGGTAAAATAGCATGTTGGCACACCATCAATAGGCAAGATAGCCTGTTGGCATGGTCATTAGGCAACTTCAGTGAGAAAAACACCACATTGGTACGGTTGATAGGCACGTTCGGTAGAAAAAGCAACACGTTGGCACCATCGCTAGGGAACTTCAGTTGGAAAAATAGCCCGTTGACACGCCTTCGGTGGGAAAAATAGCCCGTTGGCATGCCTTAAAAAGGAAAACCAGCACATTGGTGCACCTTTGGTGGGAAAATCAGCACGTTGGCACACCTTCAGTGGGTAACAAAGCACGTCGACATGATAGCTAGGCACCTTTGGAGTGAAAACAACCCGTTGGCACACCTTCAGTGGGAAAAATAGCCCGTTGGAACACATTAGTTGGGTAAAATAGCTTGTTGGCATAGTTGCTAAGCACCTTTGGTGGGAAAAATAACCCATTGGCACGCCTTCGATGGGAAAGCAACATGTAGGCACACCTTTAATGGGAAAAATAGCCCATTGGTACAGTCATTAGGCAACTTCGGTGGGAAAAATAGCCCATTAACACACGTTCAGTGGGAAAACTAACCCGTTGGCATACCTTCAGCTATCAAAATAGCTCGTTGATATGGTCGCTAGGAACCTTAGATGGGAAAAACAACCCATTGGCAAAACAGTCCGTTGGCACACCTTCGATTGGCAAAACAGACAGTTGGCACACCTTCGGTGGGAAAAACAACCCTTTGGCACACCATTGGTAGGCAAAACAGTCTGTTCACAAGGTCACTTGGTGCCTTAGATGGGAAAAATGTCCGTGGGGCACCTTAAGTGGGAAAAATAACCCGTTGACTGACATTCGGTGGCTAAAATAGATTGTTCGCATGGTAGCTAGGTACCTTTGGTGGGAAAACAACATGTTTGGCAACTTTGGTGGGAAAAACAACACATTTGGTGCCGTATATGGGAAACGCAGTACGTTGGCACACATTCGATGGGAAAGACAACCCATTGACACACCTTCAGTGAGAAAAACAGCACCTTGGTACGGTTGTTAGGCACCTTGGGTGAAAAAACAACCCATTGGCCACTTTTGCTACAAAATATAGCCTATTTGTATACCTTCGAGAGGCAAAATAGCTTATTGGAACAGTCACTAAGGACCTTTGGTAGGAAAAACAAATTGTTGGCACACCTTCGGTGAGAAAAAGTGCCATTTGATATAGTCGCTAAGCACCTTTGGAGTGAAAAACAGCTCGTTGGGCACCTTTGGTGTGAAGCACAGCCCGTTGGCACACCTTCAGTATGCGAAACAGCCTGTTGACAAGGTCACTAGGCACCTTTGATGGAAAAACAACCCATTGGGAACCTTCGTTGTGAAACACAGCTTGTTGGTAAACCTTTGGTAGACAAATCAACTCGTTGGCACACCTTTGGTGGGAAAATAACCTGTTGGAAGACCGTCAGTGGGCAAAACAGTCCATTGGTATAGTCACTAGGCACCTTCTGTGAGGAAAAAGACCTGTTGGGCACCTTCGTTGGGAAACACAGCTTGTTGGCACACCTTTGATGGGCAAAACAACCCTTTAGCACTATCGCTAGGCAAATTTGGTAGGAAACACAGCCTGTTGGCACACCTTTGATGGGAAAAACAACTAGTTAGCACAGTCACTAGGCATCTCCGATTGGAAAAGCAACATATTGACACACCTTCGATGGAGAAATAGCATATGGGCATGGTCACTAGGCACCTTCAATGGGAAAAATAGCCTGCTGGCACACATTCGGTGAGCAAAATAGCTCATTGGCATGATCGTTAGGCACCTTAGGTGGGAAAAATAGTCAATTAGGCACCTTCGGTGAGAAAAATAGCCCTATGGCATAGCTTCGGTAAGTAAAATAGCCCGTTGGCCCACCTCCGATGGGAAAAATAGCACATTGGCACGGTCGTTAGGCACCTTCTATGAGAAATACAACCCATTGGCAAACCTTCGATAGGAAAAAAACATCACGTTGGTATGGTCGAAAGGCACCTTTGGTGTAAAAAGCAACCCGTTGGGCACCTTTGGTGGGAAACACAACCCTTTGGCACACCTTTGGATGGAAAAATAAAACGCTGGCACACGTTTGGTGAGAAAAGCAATGCGTTGGCATGATCACTAAGCAATTTTGGTGGGAAAAAAAGCTCGTTAACTCAACATCAAAGGGAAAACTAGCCCATTAGTGCACTTTTGGTGGGGAAAACAACACGTTGGCACACCTTCAGTAAGCAAAACAACTTGTTGGTACAGTCACAAAGCACCTTCAGTGGGAAAAATAGCCCGTTGGCACATCTTTGGTGGGAAAATCAACATGTGGACATACCTTTGGTGGGAAAAACAGCGCGTTGGCACAATTGCTAGGCACCTTCCGTGGGAAAAACACACAGTTGGCACACATTTGGTGGGAAAATAACCCGTTGGCACACCTTTGGTGGAAAAAGCCCTTTGGCAAAGCTTTGGTAGGCAAAACAATCCGTTGGCACACGTTCAGCTATTACAATAGCTCATTGATGTGGTCGCTAGGAACTTTCGGTGGGAAAACAACTCGTTGGCAGACATTTGGTGGGCAAAATAGCCCGTTGGCAAACATTTGGTGGTAAAAACATCTTGTTGGCACACCTTTAGTGGCAAAATAGCCCGTTGCCAAGGTTGCTAGATGCCTTTGGTAGGAAAAACAGTCCGTGGGGCACCTTCAATAGGAAAAACAGCCCATTGGCAGACATTCTATGGCCAAAATAGCTTGTTAGCACTGTAGTTATGCATCTTCAGTAGGAAGAACAACCCATTTGGATCGTTTTGCAGTAAACACAGCTCGTTGGCACACAATTGGTAGACAAAACAACCGATTGGTAAAGTCGCTAGGTGCCTTTGGTTGGAAAAACAGTCTGTGGGGCACCTTCGTTGGGATAAACAGCCCGTTGACAGATATTCAGTGGCCAAAATGGCCTATTGGCAGAGTCACTAGGCATCTTAGGTCACAAAAACAGTCCGTTGGGTACCTTTGGTGGGAAAAACAACCTATTGGCAAACCTTCGGTCTGTAAAATAACCTTTTAGCACAACTCCGGCGGGAAAAACAGTCCATTGGTACGGTCGCTAAGCAACTTTGGTGGCAAAAATAACATGTTGGCACAACTTTGGTAAGCAAAATAGCCCGTTGGCACACATTTTATGACTGAAACAACCCATTAGCATACCTTCGGTGAGGTAAATAGCCCATTGGCAAGGTCGTTAGGCACCTTCGATGGGAAAAACAACCCAATGGGCCCCTTTGGTGGGAAACACAACTCGTTGGCACACCTTCGGTGGGCTAGACAGCTTGTTGGCATGGTAGGCACCTTCGGTGGGAAAAAAAACCCATTGGCACACCTTCTGTGAGAAAAACAACACATTGGTATAGTTGATAGGCACCTTCGGTGTGAAAAACAGCCTGTTGGACACCTTTTGTGGGAAACACAACCCGTTGGCACACTTTTAGTAGGCAAAACAACATGTTGGCACGGTCTTTAGGCACCTTCTGTTGGGAAACTAGCCCGTTGGTGCACCTTCGGTGGCAAAAACAACACGTTGGCACCATCACTAGGCACCTTTGATGGGAAAAATAGCCCGTTGATAGACCTTCGGTGAGAAAATCATCCTGTACTCATACCTTTAGTGGGAGAAACCACCATTTGACACACATTTGGTGTGCAAAACAACCCATTTGAACACCTTAGGCAGTCAAAGGAGCCCGTTGCCAAGCTCGCTAGGTGCCTTCGGTGGGAAAAATAGGCCATTTGGCACCTTTTGTTGGAAAAACATAATTTTGGCACCTTCGCTTGGAAAAGCATCTCGTTTGGCTAAAAACAACACATTGGCATAGTCGCTAGGCATCTTCGGTGGGAAAAATAGCCTGTTTGCACACCTTCGGTGGGGAAAACAGCCCATTAGGCATCTTTTTTGGGAAAAACAGCCCGTTGGCAAGGTTGCTAGGTGCCTTTAATGGGAAAATTATCCTTGGGGCACCTTTAGTGGAAAAAATAGCCCGTTGGCAGACATTCGATGGCCAAAATAGCTTGTTAGCATGGTAGCTAGGCACCTTCGGTGGGAAAACAACTCATTTGGCACCTTTGGTGGTAAACACAACCCTTGGGCACACTATTGGTAGGCAAAACAACCCGTTGGCAAAGTTGCTAGGTGTCTTCAGTTGGAAAAACAATCCGTGGGGCACCTTTGATGGGAAAAACAGCCTGTTGGCAGACACTCAATGGCTAAAATGGCTAGTTGGTACAGTCACTAGGCACCTTAACGGGGAGAAACAGTCAGTTGGGTATCTTTGATGGGACAAACAGCCCTTTGGCACACCTTCAGTATGCAAAACAATATGTTGGCACACCTTTGGTGGGAAAAACTGCACGTTTGCACAGTTGCTAGGTAACTTCGGTAGAAAAAAAAAGCCCGTTGGCCTATCTTTGGTAGGTAAAACAGCCCATTGGCATACCTTTGGTGGACAAAACAGCCTATAGGCGCACCTTTGGTGGGAAAAACAAATTGTTGGTACGTTTGATAAGCACGTTTGGTGTGAAAAATAGCCCCTTGGGCACCTTCAGTTAGAAAAACAGCCCGTTGGTGAAACTTCGATGGGAAAAATAACCCTTTGGGCACCTTTGGTGATAAATAGAACCCATTGGTGCACCTTCAGTTGGCAAGAGAACATATTGGCACAGTCACTAAGCACCTTCTGCTGGGAAAATAACCCATTGGTGCATCTTTGGTGAGAAATACAACATGATGGTACAGTTAATAGGCACCTTCGTGTGAAAAATAGCCCGTTGGGCACCTTCGGTGGGAAACACAACCCATTGGCACACTTTTGATAGACAAAACAACCTATCAGCACACCTTCGGTAAGGACTTTTAGTGGGAAAAACCAGCACGTTAGCTCACCTTCGGTGGGCAAAACAACCTGTTGGCATAGTCGTTAGGCACCTTTGGTGGCAAAACAGCCCGTTGGGCACCTTTAATGGAAAAACAACACACTGGCACATGTTTGGTGGGAAAAGTAGCACGTTGACACGATCATTTGGCACCTTTGCTTGAAAAAACAGCCCCTTGATTCGGAAGGAAAAACATCGCGTACACCTTCAGGGGGAAAACTAGTGCATTGGTGCACCTTTGGTGGGAAAAACAGTTCGTTGGCACACCTTCAGAGGGAAATCAACCCGTTGGCACACCTTTGGTGAGAAACACAACCTGTTGGCACACCTTCGGTGGGCAAGGGATCCTGTTGCCACGATCGCTAGGTACCACCGATAGGAAAAACAACCTGTTGGCGCACCTTTAATGAGAAAAACAACATGTTGATACTATCGATAGGCACCTTTGCTGTGAAAAACAACCCGTTGGGCACCTTTTGTGGGAAGCACAGCTAGTTAGCACACCTTTGGTGGGTAACACAGCCTGTTGGCACAGTCGTTAAGCACCTTTTGTGGGAAAAACAACCTATTGGCATACCTTCGGTAGGCAAAACAACTCGTTGGCATACCTTCGGTAGGGAAAACAACTCGTTGGAACAGTCACTAGGCATCTTCGATAGGAAAAATAGCCCATTGGCACACTTTTGATAGGCAAAACAACCCGTTGGTGCACCTTTGGTGCGCAAAATAGCCCATTGGCATAATCGCTAGGCACCTTCGGTGGGAAAAACAGCCCGTTAGCACACCTTTAGTACGAAAAACAATATGTTGGCACACCTCTGGTGGGAAAAACTGCATGTTTGCAAAGCCTCTTGGCAACTTCGTGGAAAAAATAGCCTGTTGGCCCATCTTTGATAGGCAAAACAGCCCGTTGGCACACCTTCGATAGGAAAAATAGTCTATTGGTGCACCTTCGGTGGGAAAAACAAATTGTTCGTACATCGAGTAAAAATGTTTGGTTTGAAAATTAGCCCTTAGGGCACCTTGGGTCAGAAAAATAGCCCGTTGGCACAACTTCGATGGGCAAAATAGCCCTTTGGGCACCTTCAGTGAGAAACATAGCCTATTGGCATACCTTCAGTGGGCAAGAGAACATGTTGACACGTTCGCTAGGCAATGTCTGTGGGAAAAATAACCCATTGGTGCACCTTTGGTGAAAAACATAACACGATGGCATGGTTGATAGGCACTTTCGATGTGAAAAATAGCCTATTGGGCACCTTCAATGGGAAACACAGCCTGTTAGCACACTTTCGATAGGCAAAACAACCTATTGACACAATCGCCAAGTACCTTTGGTGGGAAAAACCAGCATATTGGCACCCCTTTGGTGGGCAAAACAGCCTGTTGGCATAGTCACTAGGCACCTCTAGTGGGGAAAAATAGCCCGTTGGGCACCTTCAATAAGGAAAAAACATGTTGGCACACATTCGGTGGGTAAAGCAGCGTGTTGGCAAGAACGTTAGACATCTTCGGTGGGAGAAATAGCCCGTTGATACACCTTTGGAGGGAAAAATAGTCCGTTGGCACACCTTCGGAGGGAAAACTAGCCCATTGGTGCACCTTTGGTTGGAAAAACAACACGTTGGCACCCCTTCGGTGGATAACATAACACATCAACACGATTGCTAGGCACTTCGGCGTGAAAAGTAGCTCGTTGGCGCACATTCGGTGGGAAAACAGCCTACTGGCACAGTTATTAAGCACCTTCAGTGGGAAAAATAGCCTTTTGGCACACCTTCAGTGGGGAAAACAACACATTGGCTCACCTTTGGTGGGTAAAAGAGTGCATCAGTACAGTTGCTAGGCATTTTCGGTGGGAAAAATAGCTCATTGGCACATGTTCGGTTGGAAAACTAACCCGTTGCCGCAACATGACTGGAAAACAACCTCTGGCACACCTTCGGTGCTCAAAATAGCTCATTGAGATGGTAGATAGGAACCTTCGGTGGGAAAAACAACCTGTTGGCACAACTTGTGTGGGCAAAATAGTCCGTTGGCGCACCTTTAGTGGGCAAAATATGCTATTGGCACACCTTCGGTAGGAAAAACAACCCGTTGGCACACTTTCGGTGGGCAAAATAGCCCGTTCGCAAGGTTTCTAGGTGCCATCAATGGGAAAAACTATCCGTTGGCCACCTTTAGTGGGAAAACAGCCCGTTGGCAAACTTTTGATGGCCAAAATAGCCTATTAGCATGGTAGCTAGGCACCTTTGGTGGGAAAAAACCCGTTTGGCACCTTTGGTGGTAAAAACAGTCGTTCGCACACCGTTGGTAGGAAAAACAACCCATTGGCAAAGTCGGTAGATGCGTTCAGTTGGAATAACAATTCGTTGGGCACCTTTGATGGGAAAAACAGCCCGTTGACAGACACCCAATGGCCAAAATGACTAGTTGGCACAGTCACTAGGCACCTTAGCTTGGAAAAATAGTCATTTAGTCTTTAAAATAGCACGTTGGAACACCTTCGGTAAGTAAGACAACCTGTTGGCACAGTCGCTAGGCACCTTCGATGGGAAAAACAACGTATTGTCACACCTGCGGTGAGAAAAACACCACATCAGTGCGGTTGGTAGGCACCTTCAGTGGGAAAAACAACCTATTGTCAGATCTTTGGTGAGAAAGACAACACATTGGTACACTCGATAGGCACCTTCGGTGTGAGAAACAACCCGTTAGACACCTTCGATGGGAAACACAACCTATTGGCACACCTTTAGTAGACAAAACAGTCTATTAACGCGGTCACTAGGCACCTTTAGTGGGAAACACAGCCCGTTGGTACACTTTCGGTGGGAAAAACAGCATGTTGGCATGATCTTTAGGCACTTTAGGTGGGAAAAATAGCCTGTGGGGCACTTTTGATGGGAAAAATAGCCTATTGGCTGACATTCAATGGACAAAATAGCCCGCTAGCACAGTATCCACCTTTAGTGGGAAAAACAACCTGTTTGGCACCTTCGGTGGGAATCACAACCCGTTGGCGCACCTTGGTCAGCAAAATAGCCCATTGGAAAAGTTGCTAAGTGCCTTCGGCTGGAAAAACAGTTCGTGGGGCACCTTTGATGGGAAAAATAGCTCCTTGGCATACCTTCAGTGGGAAAACAGCCCTTTGGTACACCTTTTGTGGGCAACACAGCCCGTTGGCACATCTCGTTGGCACGGTCGCTAGGCACCTTCGGTGGGAAAAACAAACTATTGGAAATCCTTTGGTGGGTAAAACAGCCCTTCGCATATCTTTGCTAGGCAAAACAGCCCGTTGGCAAGATCGCTAGGTTCTTTTGATGTGAAAAATAGTTCGTAGGGCACCTTCGGTGGGAAAAACAACCCATTGACTGACGTTCGGTGGCCAAAATAGCCTATTAGCACAGTAGCTAGGCACCTTCGATGGGAAAATAGCCCATTTGGCATCTTCGGTGGGAAACACAACTTGTTGGCACACCTTTGGTTACCCGTGGACAAAGTCGCTAGGTGCCTTTAGTTGGAAAAACTGTTTGTGGGTTGCCTTCAATGGGAAAAACAACCCGTTGCCGGGCATTCGGTGGCAAAAATAGCCAGTTGGCATTTTCACTAGGCACGTAAGGTGGGAGAAACAGTCTGTTGGCACACCTCTAATGGTAAAACCAATTCGTTGGCGCGATCGTTAGGTAACTTCTGTAGGAAAAACAACCATGTTGGCATCTTCCATGGGAAAAAGAACCAGTCAGCACATCTTTGGATGGAAAACCATTCTGTTGGTGCACCTTCGGTGGGTAAAATGGCATGTTGGCACACTTTCAGTGGGTAACACAGCATATTGGAATGATCGCTAGGCACCTTCGACGAGAAAAACAGACCATTGGCACACCTTCGGGGGGAAAATAGCCTATTTGGCATCTTCTGTAGGAAAAACAGCCCGTTGGAACACCTTTGACGGGCAAAACAGCCTGTTGGCAAGGTTGTTAAATGCCTTCGGTGGGAAAAGTAGTCCATGAGGCACCTTTAGTGGGAAAAACAGACCATGGGGGGACATTCGGTGGCCAAAACACCCTGCTAGCACGATAGCTAGGCACCTTCAGTGGGAAAAACTACCCGTTTGGCAAATTCCATAAGAAACACAGCCTGTTGGTGCACCTTCGGTAGACAAAACTGCACATTGGCAAAATTACTAGGTGCCTTACAGTTTGAAAAATAGTCTGTGGGGCACCTTCAATGGGAAAAATAGCCCATTGGTAGACATTCAATGGCCAAAATAGCCCGTTGGCATAGTCCCTAGGCATCTTAAGTGGGCAAAACAGTTTGTTGGGCTCCTTCGGTGGGAAAAACACCCCGTTGGCACACCATCAATGGACAAAACAACCTGTTAGCACACCTTTAGTGGGAAAAATAGTCCATTGGCACACTTTTGACAAGGAAAACAGCCTATTGGCGCACCTTTAGTGGGAAAAATGGAATGTTGGTATGGTTGATAAGCACATTTGGTGAGAAAAATAGCCCATTGGGCACCTTCGATGGGAAACACAACCTATTAACACACCTTCGTGGGCAAAACAATCATTTATCACACCTTCAGTAGGTAAAACAACCTGTTGGTGCACATTTGGTAGGCAAATCAACCCGTTCGCACAACTTCGATAAGCAAAATAGCTTTTAGACACACCTCTAGTGGGTAAAACACTCTGTTGGCATGGTCGGTAGGCACCTTCGATCAGAAAAATAGCCCTTTGGCATAACTTTGGTGGGAAAAATAGCCCGTTGGTTATCTTCGATGAGAAACATAGCCCATTGGCACACCTTCGGTGGGTAAGAGAACCTGTTGGCACGATCGCTAGGCACCTTCGGTGGGAAAAACAACCCATTGGTGCACCTTCGGTGAGAAAAATAGTATATATGTATGGTAGATAGAAACCATCGGTGTGAAAAACAACTCGTTAGGCACATTCGGTAGGAAACACGACCAGTTGGCACGCCTTTGGTAGGTAAAATAGCCTGTTGGTACAATTGCTAAGGACCTTCGATGGGAAAAACTAGCATGTTGACACACCTTTGGTGGGAAAATCAGCACATTAGCACGGTCGCTAGGCACTTTTGGTAGAAAAACAACCCGTTGGCCTACCTTTGGTAAGCAAAATAGCACGTTGGAACACCTTCGGTGGGCAAGACAGCCTGTTGGCATGGTTGCTAGGCACCTTCGGTGGAAAAAACAACCTATTGTAACACCTTCGGTGAGAAAAACACCATATCAGTGTGGTCGATAGGCACCTTCGGTGTGAAAAATTGCCTGTTGGGTGCATTCAGTGGGAAACACAACCCATTGGCACACCTTCGGTAGGCAAAACAACCTATTGGCTTAGTCGCTAGGCCCCTTTGCACAACCCGTTGGCGCATCTTTGGTGGGGAAAACAACACGTTGGCATACTTTCTGTAGGAAAAGTAATGCCTTGGCATGATCTCTAGGTACCTTCGGTGGGAAAAACACCTCGTTGACACACTTTAGGAGGGAAAAACAGCACGTTTACACACCTTCGAAGGGAAAACTAGCCCGTTGGTGCACCTTTGGTGGGAAAAACAACATGTTGACACACCTTTGGTAGGTAACACTGTACATCAACAAGATCCCTAGGAACCTTCGGCATGAAAAACAGCCCGTTGGCACAAATTCAGTGGACAAAACAGCTTATTGGCAAAGTCGTTAAGCACCTTCGGTGGAAAAAATAGCCCAATGGCACACTTTCAGTGGGGAAAACAACATGTTAGCATACCTTCAGTGGGAAAAATAACCCATTGGTATAGTTGCTACACACCTTCGGTGGGAAAAATAGCCAGTTGGCACACCTTTGAAAGGAACCTTTGGTGGGAAAAATAGCAGTTTGGCACACCTACGATAGGTAAAACAGCACGTTGTCATGATCGTTAAGCACCTTTAGCATGAAAAATAACCCTTTAGCAGGAATTTGGTGGGCAAAACAACCTGTTGGCAGTATGATTAAGCACCTTTGGTGGGAAAAACAACCTGATGGCACACCTTTAATGGGGAAAATGACACGTTGGCACACCTTTGGTGGGAATACTCGTTGGTACAGTTGCTACACATTTTTGGTGGGAAAAATACCCTGTTGGCACACATTCGGTGGGGAAAACAAAACATTGGCACAACTTCGGTGGGAAAAACATCCCGTTGATACAATTGCTAGGTAGATTTGGTGGGAAAAGCAGCCCATTGGCACACGTTTAGTGGGAAAACCAACCCATTGGCACAATTTTGATGGGAAAACATCCCTTTGGCACACCTTTGATGGGCAAAACAGCCCGTTGGCACACAATCGATGATCAAAATAGCCAGTTGACACGATCGCTAGGAACCTTAGGTGGGAAAAACAACCTACTGGCCCACCTTTGGTGGGCAAAACAGTCCGTTGGCATACCTTTGGTGGGCAAAACAATCCGTTGGCATACCTTTGGTGGGCAAAACAGACCATTGGCACACCTTTGTGGAAAAAATAACCCGTGGGCATACATTTGGTGGCCAAAACAGTCTGCAAGGTCACTATCCTTCAATGGGAAAAATTGTCCATGTGACTCCTTTAGTGGGAAAAAACCTATTGTCTGGCATTCGGTGGACAAAATAGGCTATTAGCATGTTAGCTAGGCACCTTCGGTGGGAAAAAAACTTGTTTGACACCTTCAATGAGAAAAGCAGTCCATTGGGCATCATAGATGGGAAACACAACATATTGGCACATATTCAGTGGGCAAGAAAGCCTGTTGGCAAAGTCGTTAGGCACCTACGATGGGAGAAATAGCCCATGACGCACCTTTGGTGGGAAAAATAGCACCTTAGTACGGTTAATAGGCACCTTTGGAGCGAAACACAACCAATTGGCACACCTTCGACAGGCAAAATAGTATATTGGAACGGTCACTAAGGACATTCGGTGGGAAAGGCAACCAGTTGGCACACCTTTGGTGGGCAAAAGTGCCTGTTGAGATAACCACTAGGCACTTTTGATGTGAAAAACAACCCGTTAGGTACCTTCGGTGTGAAGCACAGCCTGTTGGCACACCTTACGTATGTAAAATAGCCCGTCGACATGGTTGCTAGGCACCTTCGGTGGAAAACCAGCCCGTTGGGAGCCTTCGTTGGGAAACACAACTTGTTGGCAAACCTTTGGTAGGAAAATCAACTCATTGGCATATCTTTGGTGGGAAAAACAGCCCATTGGAAGACCTTTGCTGGGCAAAATAGTCCATTGGTATAGTCGTTAGGCACCTTCTATGAGAAAAACAACCTGTTGGGCACCTTTGTTGGGAATTACAGCCTGTTCGCACACCTTTGATTGGCAAAACAGCCCGTTAGCACTGTCGCTAGGCACCTTTAGTGGGAATTTGGTAGAAAAAATAGCCCATTGGCATACCTCTGGTGGGAAAAACAGTTCATTAGCATAGCTTTGGTGGCCAAAATGGCCCGTTGGCACCATCGCTAGGAACGTTGGGTGGGAACAACAGCCCGTTGGGCACTTTGTTGGGAAACACAACTTGTTGGCACACATTTGATGGGCAAAACAACCTGTTAGCACCATCGTTAGGCACCTTCAGTTGGAAACACAACCTCTACACACAGCTTAGGTGGGAAAAATAACATATTGGCATGGTCACTAAGCACCTTTGGTGGGCAAGAAAGCCTATTGGCATACATTCAGTGAGCAAAACAACCCGTTGGCATGGTCGTTAAGCACCATAGGTGGGAAAAACAGTCAGTAGGGCACCTTCAACAAGAAAAATAGCCCGATGGCACAACTTCAGTAAGTAAAATAGCTCATTGGCACACCTTTGATGGGAAAAATAGCACGTTGGCATGGTCGCTAGGCACATTTGATGGGAAGTATAGCCCAGTAGCATAACTTTGATGGGAAAAACATCACGTTGGTATGGTCAATAGGCACCTTTGGCGTGAAAAACAGCCCGTTGGCATACCTCTGGTGAGTAAAACAGCATGTTGGCATAGTCGCTAGGCACCATTGGTGGGAAAAATAGCCCGTTGTCGTACCTTTGCTGGGGAAAACAACACGCTGGCACATGTTCAGTAGGAAAAGTAGCATGTTGGCACGATCGCTTGGCACCTTTGGTGGGAAAAACAGCCCGTTGACACACTTTCGAAGAGAAAAATGGCCCATTGGCACACCTTCGGAGGGAAAACTAACCCGTTGGTGCACCTTTGGTGGGAAAAATAGCACGTTGGCACACCTTCGGTGGGTAACACAGCACGTCGAGACGATCGTTAGGCACCTTTAGAGTGAAAAACAACCTTTTGACACACCTTTAATGGGAAAACAGCCCGTTGGAACACATTCGGTGGACAAAATAGCCTACTAGCACAGTCGCTAAGCACTTTCTATGGGAAAAACGGCCTGTTGGTATAGTCACTAGACACCTTCGGTGGGAAAAACAACTAGTTGGCACATGTTTTGTGGGAAAACCAACCCGTTGGCACACCTTCAATGGGAAAAACAACCTTTTGGCAAACCCTTCGAAGGTAAACACAGCCCGTTGGCACACCGCTGCTGGCCAAAACAATCCATTACAAGGTCATTAAATGCCTTCGGTTCGAAAAACAATCTGTGGGGTATCTTCTATGGGAAAAGTTGTCCATTGGCAGACACTCGGTGACCAAAATGGCTTGCTGCCACAATCGCTAGGCACCTTAGGTGGGAAAAACAGTCAGTTAGGCACCTTTAATGGGAAAAAGAGCCCGTTGGCACATCTTTGATTTGCAAAACAGCCTATTGGCATACCTCCGGTGGGAAAAACCGCATGTTTATATGGTCGCTACGTAACTTCGATGGTAAAACAACTTGTTAGCATGCCTTTGGCAGGCAAAACAACTCATTGACACATCTTTGGTGACTGAAACAACCCATTGTCACACCTTCGGTGAGCAAAATAGCCCATTGGCATGGTCGCTAGGCACGTTCGATGGGAAAACAACCCGATGGGTACCTTTGGTTGGAAACATAGCCCGTTGTCACACCTTGGGTTAAAAAACAACACGTTGGCACACCTTCAGTGTGAGAAATAGTTTATTGGGCACCTTCGATGGGAAACACAGCCTGTTGGCACACCTTGGGTGGGCAAGAGAGCCTATTGGCACAGTCGCTAGGCACCTTCGGTAGGAAACACAGCCCGTTGGCACACCTTCGGTGGACAAGGCAGCTTATTGTCACAATCGCTAGGCATGTTTGATGGGAAAAAACAATCCTTTGGCACACCTTCGGTGAGAAAAATAGCACATTGGTTTGGTTGATAGGCACAGTCGCTAGGCATGTTCGATGGGAAAAAACAACCCTTTGGCACACCTTCAGTGAGAAAAAGAGCACATTGGTTTTGTTGATAGGAACATTGGGAAAAATAGACCGTTAGCACTCCTTCGGTGGGAAAAATAGCCCTTTGCACGCCTTTGGTGGACAAAATAGCTCGTTGGGACACCTCTAATGATAAAAATAGCTCGTTGGCAAAGACGCTAGGCATGTCGGAAAAATAACCCGTTAGAACGGCTTTGGTGGCTAAAGTAGCCCGTTAGCACACCTTTGGTGGGAAAAACAGACCTTAGGCACATCTTCGATGGTAAAAATTGCTCGTTAGGCACCTTTAGTGAGAAAAATAACTTGTTGGGCACCTCTAGCAGGAAAAACAACCAGTTGGCACACCTTCAGTGGGCAAAACAGCCCGTTAGCTAATGCCTTTGGTAGGAAAAATAGTCTGTGGGGCACCTTTGTTAGGAAAAAGAAGCCATTAGCTAACATTCGATGGCCAAAATAGTCTGTTAGCACGATAGCTAGGCACCTTCGGTGGGAAAAACAACCTGTTTGGCAACTTCAGAGGGAAACACAACCCGTTCGCACATCTTCGATAGGATAAACAGCCTATTGGCAAAGCCGATAGGTGCCATTCGTTGGAACAAAGTTCGCGTGGCTCATTCGATGGGAAAAATAACACATTGACAGACATTCGGTGGCAGAAATAGCCAGTAGGCATATTCGCTAGGCACGTTAAGTGGGAAAAACAATCCTTTGGCCCCCTTCGGTGGGAAAACAGCTTGTTGGCACACCTTTGATAGGTAAAACAGCTTGCTGATGCACCTTTGGCAGGAAAAATAGCCCATTGGCACACCTTTGGTAGGCAAAACAGCCCGTTGGCATACCTTTGGTGGGCAAAATAGCCCATTGGCACGATCTCTGGGCACCTTCAGTGGGAAAACAGCTCAGTCGACACCTTCAATAGGAAACACAACCCATTGTCACACCTTCAGTAGGCAAAACAACCTGTTGGCACGGTCGCTAGGCATCTTCGGTAGGAAAAACAACCCATTGGTAGAACTTTGGTGAGAAAAAAAACATTTGGGTACAGTCGATAGGAAGCTTCGGTGTGAAAAACAGCCCGTTGGGTACCTTCGGTGGGAAACATAACTTGTTGGCACACCTTTGGTACGCAAAACAGCCTATTGGCACGATCGCTAAGCACCTTTGGTGGGAAAAATAGCCCACTTGCACACCTTTGGTAGGAAAAACAACACGTTGGCACACGTTTGGTGGGAAAAACAGCGTGTTGGCATGATCGCTAGGCACTTTTGGTGGGAAAAATAGCCCGTGGGGTACCTTCTGTGGACAAAACAGACCATTGGTTGACATTTGGTGGACAAAATAACCTGTTAGCACGGTAGATAGGCACCTTCGGTGGGAAACATAACCTGTTGGCACACCTTCGATAGGTAAAACAGCCCATTAGCAAAGTCGCTAGGTGCATTCGGGTGGAAAAATAGTCCGTGGGGCACCTTTAATGGGGAAAATAGCCCTTTGACACATCTTTGGTGGGCAAAATAGCCTATTTGCACACCCTTGATGGTCAAAATAGCCCGTTGGCACGGTCGCTAGGTACCTTCGTTGGAAAAACAACCTGTTGGCACATCTTTGGTGTACAAAATAGTCTATTAGTACACCTTTGGTGTGAAAAACAGAACGTTGGCACACCTTAGATGGGAAAAATAACCTACTGGGCATGTTTGGTGGGAAAAATAGCCTGTTGGCACACCTTCAGTGGGAAAAACAGCCCATTGGTAAGGTCGCTAGGTGCCTTTGGTAGGAAAAATAGTCCGTGGGGCACCTTTGGTGGAAAAACAACTCGTTGACTAATATTTGGTGGCCAAAATAGCCTGTTAGCATGGTAGCTTGACACCTTTTGTGGGAAATACAAATTGTTGGCACACCTTCGGTAGGTAAAGCAGCCCGTTGGCAAAGTCTCTAGGTGACTTCGGTTGGAAAAATAGTCCGTGGGGCACCTTCAATGGGAAAAATAGCCAGTTAGCGAACATTCGATGGCAAAAATAGCCAGTTGGCATATTCGCTAGGGACGTTAAATGGTAAAAATAATCCGTTGGGCTACTTCAATGGAAAACTGCTTGTTGGCACACATTCAGTAGGCAAAACAACTAGTTGGCACACCTCTGATGGTAGAAACAACCCGTTGGCACAGTCGTTAGGTAACTTCTGTGGGGAAAACAACCCCTTGGCACACGTTTGGTAGGCAAAATAGCACGTTAGAACACCTTCGATTGGAAAAATAGCCCATTGGCACTATCGTAGGGCACCTTCAAAGGGAAAAATAGCCCGATGGGCATCTTTGATGGGAAGCACAGTCCTTTGTCACACCTTCGGTGGGAAAAATAGCAAGTTGATACGGTTGCTGGGCACCTTCGGTGGGAAAAACAACCCATTGGGCACCTTCGGTGGGAAACACAGCCAGTTGGCACGCCTTCAGTGGGCAAAATAGCCTGTTGGCACGGTTGCTAGGCACCTTCAGTAGGAGAAACAACCCATTGGCACACCTTCAGTGAGAAAAACAACACATTGGTAAGGTTGATAGGAACCTTCGACGTAAGAAACAGCCTATTGGGTACCTTCGATGGGGAACACAGCCCATTCGCACACCTTCGGTAGGCAAAACAACTTGTTAGCACTATCTCTAGGCACCTTTGGTGGGAAAAACAGGCCGTTTGGATACATTCGGTGGGAAAAACAACACATTGGCACACATTTTTTGGGACAAACAGCACGTCGGAACACATCACTAGGCACCTTTATAATAAAAATAGCCCGTGGGGCACCTTCAGGGGGAGAAACAGACCATTGGCTGACATTTGGTATACAAAATAGCCTGTTAGCATGGTAGATAGGAACCTTTGGTGGAAAAAATAGCCTGTTTGGCACTTTCGGTGGGAAACATAACCCTTAGGCACACCTTCATTAGGCAAAATAGCCCATTGGTAGAGTTGCTAGGTGCCTTAGGTTGGAAAACTATCTGAGGGGCACCTTTGATGGAAAAAACAGTTCGTTGGCAGACCTTTAGTAGGGAAATAGCTCGTTGACAATCGTTTCGTGGGAAAATAGCCCTTTGACACTTCTTTGGTGGGCAAAATAGCCTATTTGCACACCCTTGACGGTCAAATTAGCCCGTTGGCACGGTCGCTAGGTACCTTCGTTGGAAAAACAACCTGTTGGCACATCTTTGGTGTACAAAACAGTCCATTAACATACCTGTGGTGTGCAAAACAGAACGTTGGCACACCTTAGATGGGAAAAATAACCTATTGGGCATGTTCGATGGGAAAAATAGCCTGTTGGCACACCTTCAATGGGAAAAACAGCCCATTGGTAAGGTCGCTAGGTGCCTTTGGTGGGGGCTAAAATAGCCTGTTATCATGGTAGCTTGGCACCTTTTGTGGGAAATACAACTTGTTGGCACACCTTCGGTAGGTAAAGCAGCCCGTTGGCAAAGTCTCTAGGTGACTTTAGTTTGAAAAATAGTCCATGGGGCACCTTCAATGGGAAAAATAGCCAGTTAGTGAACATTCGATGGCAAAAATAACCAGTTGGCATATTTGCTAGGGACGTTAGGTGGTAGAAAGAATCCGTTGGGCTACTTCATTGGAAAACTACTTGTTGACACACATTTAGTAAGCAAAACAACTAGTTGGCACACCTCCGATGGTAGAAACAACTCGTTGGCACAGTCGTTAGGCAACTTCTGTGGGGAAAACAACGCCTTGGCACACCTTTGGTAGGCAAAATAGCACGTTAAAACACCTTCGATTGGTAAAATAGCCCATTGGCACTGTCGTAGGGCACCTTCAAAGGGAAAAATAGCCCGATGGGCATCTTTGATGGGAAGCACAGTCCTTTGTCACACCTTCAGTGGGAAAAATAGCACATTGATATGGTTGCTGGGCACCTTCGGTGGGAAAAACAACCCGGCACCTTCTGTGGGAAACACAGCCCATTGGCACGCCTTCAGCTGGCAAAACAGCCTGTTGGCATGGTCGCTAGGCACCTTCAGTAGGAGAAACAACCCATTGGCACACCTTTGGTGAGAAAAACAACACATTGGTAAGGTTGATAGGAACCTTCGACGTAAAAAACAGCCTGTTGGGTACCTTCGATGGGGAACACAGCCCTTTCGCACACCTTCGGTAGGCAAAACAACTTGTTGGAACTATCTCTAGGCACCTTTGGTAAGAAAAACAGGTCGTTTGGACACCTTCAGTGGGAAAAACAACACATTGGCACACATTTTTTGGGCAAAATAGCACGTTGGCACACATCACTAGGCACCTTTTATAGGAAAAATAGCCCGTAGGGCACCTTCGGTGGGAAAAACAGACCATTGGCTGACATTCAGTGTACAAAATAGCCTGTTAGCATGGTAGATAGTCCTTTGGTGGAAAAAATAGCCTGTTTGGCACTTTCGGTAGGAAACATAACCCTTAGGCACACCTTCGTTAGGCAAAACAGCCCATTCGTAGAGTTGCTAGGTTCCTTCAGTTGGAAAACTATTTGTGGGGCACCTTTAATGGGAAAAACAGTTTATTAGTAGACCTTTAGTAGGGAAATAGCCCTTTGGCACACTTTTGGTGGGCAAAACAACCAATTGGCACACCTTTGGTGGGTAAAACAGCCTATTGGCACAACTTTGGCGATCAAAATAGCCCGTTGGCATGATCGCTAGGCACCTTCATTGGAAAATTGACCTATTGGCACCTCTTTGGAGTACAAAATAGCTCGTTGGCATACCTTTAGTGTGCAGAGCAGATCATTGGCACACCTTAGATGGGAAAAATAGCCCATTGGGCATGTTCAATGGGAAAATAGCCAGTTGGCACATCTTTAGTAGGCAAAATAGCCTATTGGCAAGGTCGCTAGGTGCCTTTAGTGGGAAAACAGTTCATGGGGCACCTTCAGTGGGAAAAAATAGTTTGTTTGGCACCTTTGGTGGCTAAAATAGCCTTTTAGCATGGTAGCTAGGCACATTTGGTAGGAAAAATAGTTTGTTTGGCACCTTTGGTAGGAATCATCACTTGTTGGCACACCTTCGGTAGGCAAAGCAACCTGTTGGTGCACGTGTGGCAGGCACAACATCCCGTTGGTACACCTTTGATAGGTAAAACAACTCATTGGCACACCTCTGGTGGGCAAAACAACCCGTTGGCACGATCTGTAGGCACCTTCGATCGAAAAAAATAGCACATTGACACATTTTGTTGGGAAAATATCCCATTGGGCACCATCGATGGGAAACCTCCCACGTTGGCATACATTCGGTGGGCAAGAGAGCTTGTTGTCACTGTCATTAGGCACCTACGATAGGAAAACAGCCCATTGGCGCACCTTCGGTGAGAAAAACAACACCTTTGTACGGCTGATAGGCACGTTTGGTATGAAAAACGTCTCGTTGGGCACCTTCAATGGGAAACACATCCCATTGGCACACCTTTGGAATGCAAAACAACCTGTTGACACGGTCCTTAAGGACCTTCGGTGCGAAAACAACCTTATAGCATAACTTCGGTGGGCAAAAGTGCCCGTTGACACAGTTGCTAGGCACCTTCATTGTGGAAAATAGCTCGTTGGGCACTTTCGGTATGGAACACAGCTTGTTGGCAAACCTTTGGTAGGCAAAACAAGTCGTTGGCACACATATGGTGGGAAAAACAGCCCGTTGGCACATCTTCGGTGGGCAAAACAGTCCATTGGTACGGTCGCTAGGCACCTTCTGTGAGGAAAACAACCCATTGGGCACCTTCATTGGGAAATACAAATCGTTATCACACCTTCGATCGACAAAACAACCCTTTAGCATGATCGCTAGGCACCTTTGGTGAGAAAAACAACTTGTTGGCACACATTTGGTAGGCAAAACAGCCCGTTGGCACTCCTCTGATGGGAAAACAACCTGTTGGCACACCTCCGGTGGGAAAAATAGCTCGTTGGCACAACTTTGGTAGGCAAAAGTGTATGTTCACATAGTTGCTAGGTACCTTCTGTGTGAAAAATAGCCCGTTGGGCACTTTTGGTGTGAAACACAGCCAGTTGGCACACCATCGGTGTGCAAAATAACCTGTCGACATGGTCGCTAGGCAGCTTCGGTGGGAAAAATAGCCAGTTGGCACCTTTTTTGGGAAAAACAACCTGTTGGCAAACCATTGGTACGATCGATTGGCATCTTCGTTGTGAAAAATAGCCCGTTGGGCAACTTCGTTGAGATAAGCAACCCTTTGGTACACTTTCGGTGGGTAAAACAACCTATTGGTATAGTCGCTAGGTAC
>JAOTAY010000007.1:20141922-20162487 GCA_025629805.1 Erythroxylum baracoense
ATGAATGAAAACAACAATATGAAATTCAGTAAATTGACAAGTTTTGCCTCAACATCACTTCATTTAGTTATAGACTAGATTCATAACCTCTACAGTTGCAGAATCTTGCCCAAATGATTGACTACCTTCTTTTATATTTTTGTTTGTATTAGGAATGATCTGTTACAAATTCAACATTTTTTAGATCCAAAGTTTTGACAAGAGCTTTATTCAATTGTATAATTAAGCACCTCACAAGTGAAAAAGAATTGCCAAACACAAGTACCAAAATTTTGAAGCCTCCCACATATGTTCAAGTTAACTTGTATTGTTGGTAGAAAGAATTTAATGCAGGTCTCTACAACAAATTGGTGTTCCAAAATGTCAAGCAAACAAGAAAAGCATATACTGATTGCGAGTTTCTAATAAGAGGTGAAACTTATCTGCAACAGAGAGAGAGCTAGCAACAGGTAGAGTCGGTAATTCATCCTCTATAAAGTAAAAACTTCAGGGTGAAGATTGTTTACAAACACAGAGGAATTAAGCAGTCACCAGACGCAAACAAGGGGAACCACTCAAGTCTTGATGCAGAATACGCAGAATAATTACAAAAAAAAGAGATTGAAGCTGGTCCGATGCACATAACTAGAGGGGAAAAACTCAAGTCTTGATGCAGTGGCAACAAAAAAAGAGATGCAGCGACAAGAACAAGTTAGGGTAAGAAGGATTCAGGAAATCAGACAAACCACAGCGCCACCAGACGCAAACAAGGGGAGGAGGTGAACAGTAAATTTACTTACTTTACAACCGAGACAGAGAACAGCGAAGAAGGGCGACAAAAGGAGATCACTGGTCGGAGAGGTGTGGTCGGAGAAGGCGTGTGTTGTTGGGTTGGAAGACAGGGATGTGTTACCGAAACAGAATTAAGTCATGGGTTATCGTGGGTTTTTTTGTAATTTTGCTTGGTTTTATTGTTTTTGTCTCCGTCTCCGTTTTTTTGTCCTTTGGTTTTGGAAGGAACAAAATTTTGATGTCTCTGTCATCTGGAGTCGGAACATAAATTGGTGGAGATAGCAAGCAAACACATCGGAGACAGAATTTTTCTGTCCCTGTCTTCCGTCCCCACCTACGGGGACATCAACCAAACGCAAAAATAGAGGTAGGTTAGAGGAAAGGTTCCTTTGACAAACTAGAAAAGGAAATGAAAAATTAAGTTACTTTATTTTTAAATTTAGTGAAAAAAAATTATTTGTTTTAAGTTTAAGTTTAAATTTTATTTTTACTTTATAATCTAATTTATTATAAATTAAATATATATTATTTAATTAATTCAATATTGTTTATTATTGGGACTTGGGAGCAACAACAAAGTCTTCCTTTCCATCATAGCGCCAGAAATATGTACGTAGCTCCTGAATCGAAGATGCAGCTTCTTGTTATGGCTCCATATTTCACGTTTTAAAATGCAAAAATACCCTCTCCAGTTATTACGAAAATTCTACAGATGTCATCTTTCAGATGCTTGATATTTAATCCAATTCCACCCACACTCACCAGGTTCATTGCTATTGCTAATGACCAATTTTATGCCCCAACAATGAACAAATTTGAGGATTGAATCTTTAGAGCCAAACAAGCTGAATGGCACGGTGGAAAAAGCAACTCCATGAAGCACTTTCCGGCAGTAGATAGAATATATGAATAAGAAAATTGAATGTGCTGATATAAGCTTGAGCAATTAAAGTACTTGAGGTCCATTATATTTGACATATAAAATAACATCAATCAAACAGCATCCCTGCATTACAGTTACAGAAAAGTCAACAAGAAAATCACAACGAAGCCATGGCGCAGCAGAAACTGGAGAATCCTTCTCAGGTATTCACCGGTATGTTCTTAGTTCTCACAAGATCGATACAGGATTACAAACTATATTTTCCATATTGCTAAAAGCAATATTGTCCACAATGACAATTAAAAGCTAAAAATATGTACCCTCTGGAGGTTGAACCAGTTTTCGGTTGTGCGGAGCTGCCATCTCCTTCTTGAGCTGAGTGAGTATATCCTCCATAGTGTATTCTCTTTGCCAATTTGCAAGAACTCCAAACTTCTTTGGCTCCACCTGTTGTAATTCCATGTTATGAGAATCCAATCATTCAACACAAACTCCACCAACAAACCAATGAAGTACAAACATAAATGAAAAATCATATGTGGGTGAATCCAGATTCAACTTTCTAGCACATAGGACAACAGGATGAATAAACAAACATGAATAGAAAGATGTTATAGTCATTAAATGACCAGAGTCAGACTTAGCTGCTAAAGTAGTACCTTTGAAAGTTTACCAACGAAGGCAACAAAAGCAAAAGGAATGATGAATAGTTTATGGTTGTCTTCAGTTTATATATTTATTATTAGTTACTGCCATATGCAGCAGGGTAGTTATTATGTTTAAATTATTGTAAATTTAAATCTGCTATTTTTAGGGGGGTTAGTTCTTAGCAGTTTTATCTGTAAACCTTAAAGACAATTAAAGACAACAATAATAGGAGGTATTTTCAGAAAAGTTGTTGAATCCTTTTACTCTTGGAGATCGTTGGGTTCTCTCTAACGAGCCCAAGCTTTCATACTGTAAAAATAGGTCAAGAAGGAAAATGAAAAATCTGGTGAACTACTATAGCCAGATTTCAGTCCTACTAGGCTTATAACTAGATCTAGGGGACTTGATCATACCAAAAGACGTCAGGCTCACTATGAGAAGACAAATACAAGGCCATGTCACCATAAAACCATAATAAACAAAGTGTCCAATGTGCTGAAAAAAAAAGACACAAGTATAAGTGTGTGGAACATACCACTCCAGTTTCATGGTTAACACATGTCATGTTGACTCGAGAATGAAAACGGACACTTGGTGGCTTCTCTGGGTAATCTTTGTCACAAAACAGCTTCAACTGATAAATACGACCTTCATGAACAGTCTAAGAAAGACAAAATTCAATTGTCAGGCAACCAATATTCTGAGGGACCAAAAACATTGGCAAGAATAGAAAATTTCATTCTACATATCAAGACTCATTTGACACATCTTACACATAAATAAAGATAGACCCTTCTACACCTACTACTTGCACTCTATAAATAAGGACTTGATGAACAATTCAGTCTTTGACATATTAACCCTAAAAACAATTGATGCATCAGATTTAAACCACATATGATATCAAACCATTTGATGCCTACTTACATCTTACCAAGAGCCACCTATCAATCATCATACTTCACAATGCTCGTATGGTAAAGTAACATAAACAGAGCTCAGATATGATGAATCTAAATGAAGAACTATGTTGTTGCCTTCAACAGACATACCAAACCTCCTTCATCTCCTACTGAGATTAAAAATCTTAATACATGGAGACCCTACTCCCGTAACCAACCACCCCATTGTTTTCAAACACATACATACGATAAAGTAAAAACAGAGGAACTTAAAATGACAAAGGTTAGTCTGCCAAACTCTAATAACATGGTTAAAGCCATATGAAAATTGATTGCAGAACCACCTTATAGTTTGGGTTTATAGGCTGATGAAACTAAACATGCCCCCTTTCCTTGTGACTATGAAGCAATGGCTAATCTCCTATGTATCCATGTGCATTACATCGGTCCATATAAATGACATATGCATGTACATTTTCAAGCACAATATTTCATTTTATAGAATCATTCAAATAACAATTTTCACAACAATGCTCATCAGCTAGAAGAAAAGCATTTACATTGTGAGGCCCAATTATAGTGCCTGTCCAAGAGCGCATATAAATATCATCCCCATCATCCATCCCATAGCTCACAGTGCCATCGCCAATACCTTTTTCTCCACGTTCAAGTTCCTCCAGTAATCTGAAGTTCCGAGGGACTGCAAAGAAACTTAAACACTGAATGATAAAGCCCTGAAACTCAACTTAACGCCAACATACTGATAAGCATAGTGGTGAGCAATTAACTAGACTGAGACACAGTTAATCTTTGGATTGATACAGTTTTATTCGAACAGATAACAAAAACTGTACGAACAACTACATTAGGACCATTGAACATGTTAGAATCTGAACTCATTTCCCATAAAGCAGACAAGAAGGACTAAACTATATGTTTCAGAAAACTGAACAACAACCAAAATCGGAACTCCCAATAACCAAGAAAAGAATCCAAGTTCCATTAACATACCATTAATTAATAACAAATTCACATCTGGCCACAATTAATGACCACAGAGAGCTTCCACAAAAAATCTGACACATAAAAGAATTTCAACATAAATACCAGGCATAAAAGCTAAGTAAATAAGAAAGAGCCCATAAACCCCAAATGGAAGAACCAAAAACGCCCAATAGAAACCCGCATCAGAAAACAGCTAAATGCACAATAAAATGTCAACTCATGGTCAGAATCCGAATAAAAACCATAGATCAGGGGTTAAAAGAAAGGCACAACAAGAATGTGTAACATTACAAGATCGAGGGACTAACCCACGACACTGGATCCTCCCGAGCCAAGCGTCATGGGTGGTGCAGTATAGTTGGTATCGTGGCAGAGATCTAATTGAATATCTATATCTATATATATGTATGTATGTAGATATACGCAGAGAGGAACTGGGAATCTAAAGATTGGCGATGAATAGAAAGCTGAGAACAATAAAGTAAAGGGTAAAAATGCAAGCCACTTATAGTGGGGTTTGAGGTTCCATTGGCATAAGGTGGACTTTGTCTTTTACTGATATCTCATTATATAATCTATTTATTTATTCTTAAATATTTTCTCTTATATAAAATATATGATGGTCAGAAATTTGAGAATAACTCTTATGCATATTAAAATCTCTAATTTTTCCATAAGCACAATGATATAAATATAATAAAAGCAACCACGTATATATCAAAAAGTAAAGTAAAAATCCATTTGTTTAGAGATATTGAGGATGTAAGGATATATGCAGCCTTACCTTTAATTGATATTGAAGTTGTTTTTAATAGATTTCTATAAAAAGAAAAATATGTACATATTAAAATAATAAATTAAAAATAAACATAAACATAAAATATAATAATACTAGTATCAAAATATAAAAATAAGTTAAAGAATAAAAAATAATTAAAGAATAACAAATAAAATAAGAAAATAAATACATAAATAAGAAATAAGATAAAAAATAAGTTATCTATTTCCTAGTATGCTAAAGTTTTTTATTAAGGATCATGTCCTCAGTAAGATCCAACAGAGCCATATTCAATGTTCCTTTTTTCTTTTTATAGTCTTTAAGTACAATTTTTTCGCATCTTCTCATTGGAAAGTCAGGGTGTCTCCTCCGAACCACCTAAGCTTTGACTCTCTTAATTTTTTATTAATATTATCACCTTTAATTTATCTCTTATCATTACATTATCGACCTTATTTCTTCTAGTAAAGTAGCACATCTAACAAAGCATACTCATCTCTGTCACCATTAGTTATGACCATACACATGTTTAATGGGTCAACACTCTATCCCATGGAGCATGGTCAGCCTAATAGCTAAACAATAGAATTTACCTTTGAGCTTAAATGGTATTTTTTTCACATAAAACTTTTGATGCATTTCTCTATTTAAGTCGCCCTGAACTGATAGAGAGAAACATATCTTCATCATTCTCTCTATTGCTTTGAATGATAACTCCTAGATACTTAAAATACTCTTTTTGTGATATAACCTTCGAATCAATCTTTATCTCCATATCAGAAGCCACTCTATGGCCTAAACATTTACACTATAAATACTCAATCCTTTGACTCTATCATATCTCTCTAAAGTTCTAGAGTGGTATTGACATCCTCTTTTGTCTCATCAACTAAAACAGTCATCAGTAAATAATATACACTAAGGCACATATCCTTGGATATTCTTAATAAGCTCATCCATCACTACTTCAAGAAAAAGCCTCAATGAGTAGCATTAGTGTAGCCTGATATCGATAGAAAAATGCCTTGGATCTCCTCATATTCTCCTTATTTTAGTCTTTACACCTTCATACATATTTCTAGTAACCCGTCTGTAAGTCATAAGAACTCTCCTAACTTCTAAATACCTCTATATGATTTCTCTACGTACCCTGTTATATGCCTTCTCTAAGTCAATAAAAATCATGTGTAAGTTATGCTTTCTTTTTCTATAATATTCTATAATCTTCTAAGGGGATGTAAAGTTTCTGTCGTGGACCTTCTTGGCATGAAGCCAAACTGGTTCTCCAAGATAAAAGTATCATTTCTCACTCTCTTCTCAATCACCTTCTCCCATAACTTCTTGGTGTGGATAAGTAGTTTAATGACTCTATAGTTGTTACAACTTTAGATGTCCCCTTTGTTTTTATATAGAGGAATTAGCATACTAAGTCTCTACTCATCTGACATTTTGGTGGACTTAAAGATCATATTAAAAGCTTGGCTAATCAAGTAAGATCCTCTTCGCCTAGGCATATTTCACACCTCTATGGGTATCTGATCAGGTCCTAATGCCTTTTACTTTTCATCTCCCTCAAAACTCTTTTAATTTCTTCCCTTGTAATTTGTCTGCAACAAGTAAAGTTATGATACCTCTCAGATGTGCTAAGATCACCTAAAGAGATGTTGTCATTTACGCCTTCATTAAAAAGGTTATGAAAGTATCTCTTTTATCTTCTCTTGCTATCATTTTCAACCATGAGCACCCTCCCTACTTCATCTTTTATACAATGAACTTGATCTAAGTCTCTCGCTTTATGTTCCCTAGCTATCACCAACTTAAATATATCCTTTTCTCCGTCTTTAGTTTCAAATTATTGGTTTAATTTCTCGTAAGCTCTGGTTTTAGCTTCTGAAATTATCTTTTTTTCCTCGTTCTTTGCCACTTTGTAAGTGTCTCTACTACCTAGATGGTGCTACCAAATAAAACTTTATAGGTATCATTCTTGATCTTAACCTTTTTATATACATCTTTATTCCACCACTAAGACTCTTTCTTACTATCCCTAAGCTCTTCAAAACACCCAAGATCTATTTAGTTGTATTTTTTAAAAGATTTGTTATTCTCTTCCACATCTGGTTAGCATCTCCTTATAATTTCCATTCTTCTCCATATATTACTCTATCCTTAAGTTGTTCCATCGTATCCTCTTTCAGATTTCACCATCTAACTCTGATACACCTTCTAAGAATTCTCATCTTCCTCCAAACCTTAATTATAAGATCCAAAACAATAATTTATGATGAGTTGACAAGCAAACGTTAGGTATTACCTTGCAACTAGGTTGATTGCTTTGCCTTACAAGGAAGTAGACAATTTGACGTTTTATAGTTCTTCTCTTAAAAGCCACCAGGTGCTCCTCGTTTTTCTTGAAAAAGAGTTAGGTATCACCAACTCAAACACTACCATGAGATCTAAAAAAGCGGTCCCACTATCATTCCTATCTCAAAACCACTTTGAGTCTATGAATATTTGTCTAAGGTTTCCCCTATATGACCTTTAAAGTCTTTCCTAGGATAACTCTCTTATCAGGGGGGATTTGCTGAATCACTTTATATAGCTCTTCTCAGAATTGACATTTAAATTGTTCATCTAACCCTAATTAAGGTGCATAAGGACACACCATATTAAAACCAACATCTTTCACTATAATCTTTAAATACATAATCATATCATTAGTCCTTTTTACCCCTACGACATAATGTATAAGTTCCTTGATAACAAAGATACCTACCTCATTTTGTCATCTCGAACAACCCGAATACCAAAGTTTGAACCTATTAATCTCTTTTGCTTTAGCCTCAGTCCACTTTGTCTTATGGATGCACGCTATATGAATCTTATATTTGTCTAAAATCTCCACTAATTTTAAAGAATTCCCTATAAGGGTCCCAGTGTAACACCCCATTCTCATCAGACACATGCATTGTGCCCTTCGGTCACACATGCACATGCCTGATAAAAATGACATGTTACCTATCTCACTTTCACTTTATCATATGGCATCGTTATTAAAATCACAAATCACACATTTGATAAAATAAAAAATTTCCTCATTTTATATCATAACCATAGTGTACATTGTAGCATTAAGTTCAACATCATCCATATATATACAACATTGTCTTCAACATCATCCATATATATACAACATTGTCCTATGAGCATAAACAGCTCAGTCTACACAGTATACTACAATCATGAGGAATGCACAATTAACAAACTATATCTTCAATACCCAGCTAACTGACCTTTGAGCTATATCAGATCGTTCAAGTTGCACAAAATATGCTTTTATGGAGTTTTAGAAGCCAGGTCATCTCACTCTCGAACCTGAAATTGTCAACGTGCAATTTTGGTAAGCTTTGCGAACTTAATAAAGTAACCATCCTCGGTGATTCACTCATTTTATAACACACAATCAATCATAAACATATTGTCACACAGTTTATATCAACTTGATTAGCATCCAGATCGATCACCAACAAATTGTGTTTCAATCAAACAATTGAATCAAACGATTACTTCCTAACACCTGAATAAAACACAATCATTGGTTTAATACCATGTATTCAATCATCTAACATTCTTACATCTTTACAAAATTCAAATTATATATATGCATGCTATATGTATGAGACTCACATTCGTTTTTACATTGTTGTGACTGTGTGCTTTTTCAGTATCCCGTATTATCGGGCTCATTGATCACAGTGAGCCTTAGACTCTAATCACATATATGTTTGAGCTTTAAGCTCTTTTCAGTCCCAATCTTAGTTAATAGCATTACCAGTTACAACTACCTTTATATTACATGCATTGAAATGAAATACATGCCACAATTCATTCAATACAATCAATCATTTTCATTCATGCACATTATTTTAGTCGATACAGTCAAGCATAACATTCAGTCACTTTCAGTTGAGAAGCATTTAGGCAGTCTCATTCACATACAAGTAGCACTTCCAATAAGATTTACATGCATCAAACGCCTCGGACAATTTATGTCCAGAATTCATAACACAATCAGTACAGATCAAATTCAATTAGTCATTCTCATTCACATACGAGAAGCACTTCTAATAATGTTTACATGCATCGAACGCCTCGGACAATTATTGTCCGAAAATTCAGTACACAATCAGTACAATTCATCATATTTCAAATTCAATTCAGTAACATCAGAACAAATTAAAGTGAGACCATCTTAGGTTACTCACAATTGCTCCCTTAAGCCTATTGCCTTGATGTTCCTGCAATATTAGGATGTGGTCGCGCTACTTGCTCTCCTATGTACATTAACACAATTTCACATTACTGTACTGCTTATATAACTAGGTAAACACATATATACCGAAAGGCATCATGTATCATGCATAGGGATGGCAATTTGGGTTCGGAGTTCAAGGATCCCCATTGTCATTCCCCGTTTGGGGTGGGGATTGGAAAAAAAATTACCCCGTAGAATCGGGAATGGGGCAAATATAACCCCCGAGACAGAGTCGGGGACAGGTTGAATAATCCCCGTCCTGTGGGGATCCCCGTTCATGATAATTTTATAAATATAGTATATATTTTTAATTTTATATTCTTTACTAAAAGTTGGGTATAATCGACAAAGACTATAACGTTTCAGTTTGATTAAATGAAAATTTTAATTGAGTAAATATTAACAATTGCAGTTCTAAGAAACACTAATTATCTATGTAAATATGAAAAGTAAGAAGCACGAATCAGTTTCTATAAAATATAGAATAATTTTTTTGAAATTATTGGAAATTTGTAAAAGTTTTAAGAATAATTTAATGTATATAATAATTTAAAATATATGAGAAGAAATTATCTATGTTCTTATAAATTATAAACAAAAAATTATGATAAATTATTCAAAGGTTTTTATGCACTGCAGGGTGAGGGTTCGGGGATTCGGGTCCCCGCAGGGACTTAACGGGGATCTCGAGGATGGAGAATGAGACAAAAACATCTCTACTTCGGGAATCGGGGGTCGGGGATGGGGAGCGGGGGTGCCGGGCGGGGACGCCCCGCCCCGTTGCCATCTCTAGGTATGCGTTAATGCACTTATCCTATTTCCTATTTTGTTTCTTATGATCACCTGTCTTTTGTTTCTTATTCTTTTGTTACTTCACTTAACTTTGTGACTCTCTTAAAAACTGCTCATGAAGCCTTATCCCATCTTAGTTAGCATGATGCTATAACAGAGGAGAAAAATGATTTAGATGCTAATGGTACATGGGATTCGATGAACTTACCTGTAAGAAAGAAGGCTCTTAGATAAAGATGGGTGTTTGTAGTCAAAGTCAAATTTGATAAATCTATCGCTTTGTAGTCAAAGTCAAATTTGATCGATCTATCACTCGACTTAAAGTACGAATTGTAGAAAAAGGTTACACTCAAACTTATGATGTAAATTATTCTCATACTTTCCTTCATTTTACTCAGTTGACCTTTATTCATTTATTTATTTGTTTGGTAAATACTCATGATTGACCCTTACATTAGTTAGACCCAAACAAAAAAAAGACTTTCTTATATGATGAACTTCAAAAGGAAGTGTATATAGAGCAATCATTTGGTTTTATTGTTTAAGGAGAGTATGCAAAAGTTTGTCATCTTCAAAAGTCGTTATATAATTTAACATAACTTCTTGCTTGATTTAAAAATTTTAGTCAAGTAGTGTAAATGTTTAGCATAAATAAAAGTCAATCCAATCACTCGATTTTTTATAAATATTCCAAAATAGGTAACATTTTCCTTGTTGAGTAAGTAGATGATGACATCATTACTGATAGTGATTATGTGGACATTTGATCTTTGAAGTTTGTCAATCACAATTAATTTTACATGAAAGATTTAAGGGTTTAAAAATATATTTTTAGAGTATAGGTGACAATAAGAAAGAAAGACATTTTCTTATCTCGGAAAAAAAATGTACTTGATATATTAATTAAGATTAAAGTTGGGGACTAACCCACGTAATTCTCTAATGCTCCCCAATATATAGCATGCTAAAGATGGAGACTTGTTTGAAGACCCTAAGAAAAATAGGAGATTGGTTAAAATTTGAACTGTTTTACATTAACTTGTCTTGAGATTATGTATTCTAAATAAGTCAATGTATGTCTTCTCCTACCATTCATCATTAACAAATTTTATTTTACTTAAACAAAGCTCCTGGATAAGGGATAATGTATGAAAGTCATGGATATATTCATATCGAGGGTTTCTTAGATGTTAGTTGGACAAACTTTAAGATTGACTGAAAATTTACTATTAGCTACTACGTCTTTATTAACAAAATTTTGGTCTCATAAGAAAGTAAGAAACAAACTATTATGTCCAAATCCAGTGCAGAATTTGAATATAAAGTTATGCCACAATCAACATATGAGAATGTGAATACATCAAATGTTAATAGAAATAGGTCTTAAAGCCTCTTTATCATCAAAGTTGTGGTGTAATAGTAAAGATGATCTACTTATTGTTTTTAGTCATGTGTTTCATGAATGAGCTAAATGTGTTGAGATTGATAGCCACTTCATTTACGAAAAAGTGCAACAAAACTTGATATCTACAAGATAAATCAAAATTGGAGAACAATTTGGAGATATTTTTATAAAAATTCTAAATAGAACTAAAGCATTGTAACAAGTTGGGTGTTATTAATATCTAATCTCTAATTTATGGGAGAATGTTACAGATTTCATAGATAAATCTAATCTCTAATTTATGGGAGAATGTTACAGATTTCATAGATAAAATTGTAATTGATAAAATATTTAAAGGCTTAATTATAATGATCTCATTACTTAATCAGTTATTGATTAGTTACTATATATATATATATAGTTATACTTTGTACAAATATATCAATTATAGAAACATATTTTCTTTTAAATTTACAATAATATAGAAAAATAATTTAAATAATATATTAATCATAAGGACAATTACAAATGATAGCTTCCAACTTACAACTACAATGATATGTTTGAAAAGTTGTAACATTTTCATACTCGATATTTGAACTTTAGAACTTTGGATCGCTATAAAATAAAATAGTTTTGAAAGTAATATATATCATACTGCTCCAGTTAACGAAAATTATTATTCTTTTGACATGATTGGGTTCAATTGGATGTTTGCAAAAACCAACGAACTTTTCTATTTCTTGTACCAGATCAGACCAGAGGAATCTGTGGGTCTGTTCTTTTTCTCAAGAGAGGACGATATCTTATCAACATTTTTCAACTTTTGCATTTTAGAACCGATTGGTTCAATAGTCCCAGGGATTCAGAAAAAACTGTGGGCGGTGCACCACTTTGTTTATTCCATCGTGAGAGGTTAGCTTGAGGTGGAGAGTTATTCCTACCGTCTAACGTAATACATACTATTTTCTTCTACATAACTTTTAAAATGGGTCAAGTTGTGTTTAGCTTGACTAAGTTTACAATCCAAACTCAGATTAAAAGTTAATATGGTCTCACCTCGGAAGTTCATGTCCAACTCTATAAGCTGAAACCATTGGAAAAATACTAAATATTCAATTTTTAATTAAAAATTATTCTTCTTTAAATTACAACTCAAGTCTTTTTATTAAAAAAAGAACTTCAAATTCTAAATTATTTTATTTAGCTTATCACTACATCAAGAAATTATAATTTTACATTCATTTTAACGTAAGCATGAAATTAGAATTTGAAATAAAAACTATTTTCACTAACTTAATTAAAATAAGGTATTATTATTATGAACTAGGCTGAAATACATTAACATTTTCCTATTCATTCATAAAGACTGCTAAGATACTCAATATCTACATAAGGCACATCTAAAAAGGTAGTTATGAAAAATGAACTCATTGACGTGACAAAGTATTGGCATATTATCTTCCAAAGTTTCGAGGCATGTGAGTCCTTCCCAGTATGGATAGTAGATGTGCTTTCTACTTCTTTCTAGAGATTTTGCGACTGATTGCACTTTCAGTACCCCATTCTCCGCTTCTGGTCCACCATCACACTCAAGACCCATCCCCCATTTGCCTCCAAATTTCTCAATCTTCACCATTCTCGGGCATTTAAGAAATGCCAACGCTCGTGTATAGACCGGAAATTATTTAATTTTTTATTGAAAAAAAGAAGCAAATAAAATTTTTAATGTATTTTTAAGTCTCTTAAGTCTTAGCTTCAACTAGAGTTATTGATTGGTCGTCTGATCCTAGGTGTGGCACACATTATCATTACCCCTTGGGACTGTATTCTATTATTGAGCTTATACTTATTTTTAATGTTATACACAATGTATTATTGAACAGTGGCTAATGGGATTGATAATCAGATCATAGTGCTGGAGAACTAGTGAAAAAACAATGTTTTGTCGGATTATGTGCTGTGCAAATACTTAAAAAGAAAGATCATGTGGCTGGGGTCATGAGATGCTATGATTCGTTCGTCTGTAGGACGGTGAGTATGGGACAAATGCACTAGATCATGTGTTATCAACTTATCCTTTGCTTTTTTATCTGATAGATTCCTAGTGGGTTACAACTTTTTTACTGTATTGTTGATTCTTCAGATTTCGCTTGTTATAAATTTCTAGGTGACAATTTTTTTTTTTTGTCAAAAGCAATACAAACTTCGTTCATTACGAATCACCGGTACAAATTCCTATTACATCAGCTACTAAATAAGATTGGATAGCAGGTGGGGCAACCGCCAACACCACTGTTCCTATCGACTTAGTAGTAGCTGACCTGACATGTACAAATCGAGAAATGGTCCAAATTTTTATATGATAATGATATGTTGTTATACATGCTTATAAATTAAACATCATTAAACAACACAATTTTGTTGGAATAAAATTATCCATTAATGAATCCATATTAAAAACGATGGTGCACTAAAATTAGATTTTAGTGAATCAAATGTACTTCCAATCCATAAAATAAAAAATTTATTTTATTCTAAAAATTATATATACATTGTTAAGATTAATCATTTATTTTGATTAAGACTTAGTGTATAGGAATTGAAAGGGAATTTTAATTTTAATGAACAACTCTCCATCGTTTAATAATAGTTTCAAATTTCAACATTAGTTCCAAAAAATTTTGTTATGGTACAAAAGCCATTGAGCGTATCAAATATAGTTTTTTTGAAGTAAATTATAAAAGTATAAAGTAAATATAGTTTATAAATTATAAACTATAATGTAATCTTTCAAGGTTAATTTAATTAAAAAGACTTTTAAGAGATTAAAGTATAGAGAAAGTTATTTTAATATTTTCCATTTTATGCACTATTATAAAACTATTAGTTATTATCCAATGATAAGGCAACCTGAACATATTTGCCTTTCAGCTGTTGTATAAATAAAAAATAAGAGACAAAAATGGATTTAATTGAATTTTATATTTAAATTTAATTTAAAATTTAATAATTAGTGTATCAATCTTTGAATTTTTATTCGAATTTTAAGTTAAAATATTGTGTTAGGTCCAAATTAGCCAAAAAAAATTTAATTTAAATTTTTTAATTTACACTCAATTTTAATTAAAATTTCGGTTAACTCAAATATTTCTTGTTAATTTTAAACTGGATGAACTTTTTTACCGCCATTAATGAAAACTACTTCCACTTTTTACAAGGTTAACCTGAAAAAAAAAAAAAAAAACAGGAATGTAAATAATCTAAGCGCTGATAAACTTACCGTCGATTTGACTTTTAAGATCCAATCCTATAGGATGCAAGGAACAAATGACTCCATTGCAAATACTGAAATAACATCACAAAAAAGGACGACTTAAATTACCCAAAAATTTACCGAGAAATGATTAAAGCCTTATCCAAAACCTAAATTGATGGGCGAAGCACGGTCAGCATCGACACGGTTTAGCTACACAAGACAAAAAAATGAGAAAGCAAATTGATGCTGCCAACACATTAACATGAAAATCGGTCAACCTATGCATCAGAGAGGCAGAGACAGAGACAGAGACAGAGTGCTCAAATTCGGTATCCGCTTACTGTATATCAGAAACTCCTCTCTTTTTTGTATAGGATAATGTTAAAATAAACGATTTAGGACGACCCCACTTACCTTCTTTAAATTTTCATCTTCTCTACCAGTTCTTTACTTTCTCTTTTCATGATTTCTCTTCTCCCTTAAAACATTGAACCGTCTTAACAAAATCATTGCTTTCTCTTTCTCTACCTTCCAATAGTGTTCTAAAAGAGCCAACTTTTGTTGGTAGTCTGCAATTTTTGTTTGAAAAATTAGAGTTCAGGGTCCTTGGAAAGCTTTTTACGTTCTGCAAGAACATATTGTTTTGTGTTGGGATTCTGTTTGTTTCGTTCAAAGACTGGATTTTGATCCAGAACAAAGGGGAATTTTTGTTGTTTTATGGTATTATAAGCTTCCTAATAGTGAAAACAAGTTATAGGTAGCTATGGCAAGCTCACTGAATAAGGGCCTGAACATTTTTGGTCTGAATGACAATGTTTTGAGCTCCAAGACCAAAGGGGTTTGTGGAATTTGTCCCACTTGTGACCCTACGAGAATCCTGGATTCCAGACAAGAAGGTTTCGCACTTCTGCGCGTAGGTGATTTTATCGGGAAGCCTCTAGTTTTATCAGATCAAAAGAGTTTGAGTTTTAAATCCCCCAAAAGTATCCCTGTACAAGTGAGTAAAAGTTTCTATCTCTATTCTGCAATTCTTCATTTTACAGATAATTTCTGGGTTCGACGCTGAAATCTCTTTTTCTTCAGGCACACGCTTCGATCGGTGAGAGCAGAGCTATGAGATGGTGGGAAAAGACCCTTAAGCCCAATATGATAGAGATCCATTCAGCTCAAGAACTTGTAGATTCCTTGTTATATGCTGGTGATAACTTGGTCGTTGTCGACTTCTATTCTCCTGTTTGTGGAGGCTGTAAAACTCTCCATCCCAAGGTATAATCAGTTCTCTGCCTGTTAAAGAACTCGTTTTTTATTAAGAGCAACAGAATAGATATCGAATGTTTTGTCGTGCTTTACATGCTCAAAAGTTTCAAACTTTGCTCTGTGCGTGTAATCTAATCATTTAATCAAATTTCTTAAAAGTCGATATTCTGGGGCAACCTTTGGTGGGTTAATCTCTGTCCATCTATAAAATTTTGCAGATCTGTCAGTTGGCTGAATCTAATCCCAGTGCTATTTTTCTACAAGTGAATTATGAGGAGCTCAAGACCATGTGCCATGTCCTTAACATTCATGTCCTTCCCTTCTTTAGATTTTACAGAGGAGCCGATGGTCGAGTATGCAGCTTTAGCTGCACGAACTCAACTGTAAGTTTTTGTAGTATTTACTATATTTCTACCCTTAATCTTCCATACATCTGTTGGCTTCTCATTATATCTAAATCATTCCTTGTTTTTACAGATCAAAAAATTCAAAGATGCATTGACAAAGTATGGTTCAGACCGATTGAGTCTAGGGCCCGCGAAGGGATTAGACGAATCTGAGATACTGAAACTAGCATCAGTAGGAGAGCTGTCAATTAGTTTGCCCATTCAACCTGCCAAGGAAAAGCTAGATGAGATGGTTATGCAAAGCATTGATTTGCCTCCTAGTCGGAACAAAACTGGTCATAAGATGGATCTCAAAGAAGAAACTGCCATCCGTTAAAATATATGGGGCTAAATGATGAGTGATCACTGCTCCAGTTCGTGTGTTCGTCATTACTTAATTGAATTGTATATATCCATTGCTGGGTTTTTCCATAAGCGGGCTTCTAGTTTTTCCAGATCAAGCCTGCCTCTTAATTCGTATAGGAAGTGGATATGATACTCTTATCAAATGATTGTAGATTTCCAAAGATTTTTGATTGTATTCTAAAATTTTTATGTATGCATCCTAAGCAATTTCCTTTCCCTGTGAGTAATGGATTTGCTTCATTCTGATTTCTTGTCTTTTCGTTTATGCTTATTCACAACATTTTCGAGTTCAGAAAGCTAATATTTCCTTTTGCTTGAATGGGAGAATCTGCTCTGGATATGATGAGAACTTGAAAAACGTACTACCTAGATGTTTCGGAAAACTTGATTGGTTCTAAGTTAGTAATTTCCAAGACAGACCCTGGTTTCAAAAGTTAAGACCAATCCTGAAAATCGAGAAAACCTTGTAATTTTGCCAATGATTTTATCATTTCTATAATGTTGGACTTTCTTGTACGTCTCGGATTGACAGGTTGGAAAGTTATTGGACGATGGGGAATAATTTCCTCGGGATGTTGGAGTGTGCAAAGTGGAGCATGAATCAACGTGGCTGTTGGAGCTTGAAAGCAGCCTCTTTTTAACTTGCAACTTGAAACAAAAGCCAGAAATCAAACCCTGAATCTCAAAGGCCTACCACTTAATTACTAGCTTCAGTAATTAGACTATGTCATAAGAACAGTCATTATGTCCAATGGGAAAAGTTAAAAGTTTCCACCTCCGGCCCCATCATCTTCCAAGCAAAGGTGCTAAAAACGGACTGCTTGCAAACCACGAACAGTGCTAGAGTGGCTACAGGGTTTTTCCAAGTGTCGAGCTTGAAAATTAAAATATGGAGTAGATGACAAGTGTTAAAGATTCCAAGCTCGTTGAGATTTTGGTGGAAAAGTTCAGATCTTCTTTGTTCTCACGTTCCACTTAAATTTCAAACGATGTCAAGGATCACAATTTACATGTTTTTTTTAACTAAATAGTAATTATCACGTACATTAAAGGAGTTGCAATCTCACCTTTATTTAAAAATATTTTAAAAGACATTCAACACGAATTTATTGTGGCTTTCCGTTACCTGTAATTCACCATTACCTTCGATTCAATTCACCATTGATAACTAAAAGATTACATACTAATATAGACAAGTATTGTCACTTATACAATTGTTGTCTGCCATTTTCAGTGACTAAATAATAGGTGACCAACCATGAGAAGCCAACTGTCCCAGCCGATGACGTTCCATTGGCTGTGGAACTGATTTTCATATGCAGGAAACCTAGTGGGTCCTAAATCCTAATGCAAAATATAAAGTAGGAGCTTTTGATCCATCAAAGTTGGTGGCAGTGACTTGCATTGCTCTCTCACTTACTCAGCAATATACCCCACAAGTGTATGTTGTAGATTTTGGAAGATGGCCGATGGGCAAGTGCACGTCCTTCTCAATCATTTATGCCTCACCTCTTTTTCTTTAATGAAATTTCATCGTAATATTGTCCATTCATAACCCACTAAATTTTCTTATCCAATCTTTACGGTTGTGAAAACATGTTTCTACCTTTGAAATTAAAGTTAATATATTGTCATTAAACCCTAATATTTGTACTAAAATTTAAAGTAAAAATATTTTCATTGAAATTCAAATATTTTGAAACATTCATAATAGACTATAATGCAAGGTTTTAAAAATCGGACCGGATCGTCCGGTCCGACCGAAAAATTTTCGAGCCAGCCAATTGTCCGGTTCGGTTACAGCTAATAACCTTTATATATTAAAATCGGCTGGTTTATTAGCGAACCTGTCGGTTTGTGTCGAACCAGGTTAACCTGCTATGTACAAAACATAAGACATTGTTTATTGTTCATCACTTCATTTCATCGAAGGTACTAGGCTTCTTCTTCTCTCCAGGAGCTTCTCTCCGATCTTGTCTTCCCCCTCTTTAACCGCCTCCATGGAAGAAGAAATTAAGCTCCTCTCACAAGTAGCTTCTGTTGGTTTACTTCCCAATCTCCATTTAAGCTATTGTCTCAGTTATCAATCATCAGCGACAATCGAGTATAGATGGCCAAAGTGAAGTGGCTAGAGTTTCTGAGACCTTCGAGCCTAGTGTGGGAAGGAGCAGTAGAGAGAAGCAGCTACTAACATGAGAGTAGATCTGGGAGTGACAACCTGGATGGAGCTTCTAGTGATGATGAAGATGTCACCGATAATCCTCCAAGAAAGAAGCGATATCACTAACACACTCCTCAAGAAATCCAGGAGCTTGAAGCGTAGGTTTTATGATATTCCAACAAGATTATGCAGACTAGTTTAGTTCACATGATTTTGCTCAGCAAGTCTTTCTCTTTTTGTCAACAGTATGTTCAAGGAGTGTCCTCATCCTAATGAGAAACAAAGATTGGAGCTCAGTGGTGCTTTGGTTTTGGCAACTTTTAGACCAGTGGTGCTTGGGTTTTGGTCCACGCAATCCTATACTTTGCTCTCATTTGCGTCTTCTTGCTTGCTGTTAGAGTTCACCTCTACCTTGGTTAATGATAAGACCGAAGAGTAATTCCATTACTTGTAAACGTTAATTTTTTGGGGGTCTTTGCTGATTTATTTCAATTTGTTATGTAGATAAGGAGATTATGATAAGGCTGTTGAATCATGAGATTGCATTCTGGTTTATAATTCTTGATTAATTAGTTTCCTGTAATACTTAGAACTCTATTTCATTTTAGATTTTGATAGTTGTGCAACTTGTGATATATATACCTGATGAAGTATTGAATTTATTGAGAAGTATTTAATTTTTTCATGCACTAATTTGGGCTGCTTTCCTCCAAGACTTAAATCAGTGAGAGTTTTTCTTAAGTGAGTACCATTCTGCTGCGTTTCTACTCTTGGTTTGTTTATGTTATGGTATTTGTTTCTGCTATGGATTTGTCTTCTAGGGGTGAGTTATTTTGTTTAGCGTTCAGCTTTTAATTTGTTTCTTTGATTCAATTCTTTTGGTGCTTTTTAGAGCTTTGAGACTCATCATGCAGATTCTGGCTAGTAAAGGTGAAATCTTTTATTGCATTTGGGCTTTGTAGCAGAAATTGATTTAACTTTTATTTGTTATTTGAGGTTTTTCGGCGTTTATAACAATTATATGTACTATTATTTGGATGTGAAGAGATTTCTAGATCTTTGGTTGTTGATTTTTGGATAGTGATGGGATTTAAGTTCAGCAATCCCTTGCTAACATGTAAGGTAGAGCCTATTATGGTGGGTGAATAGCTGAGATTGGTTAGCTGCATTTTGTCTCTTTGGAAAGTAGGTGTTCTTTATACAATATTTTATCCCTGCATTACATGGATTTGGTAATACTTGTAATGGAACAAGCAAGCTCATATTATGGAATGGAATTTTATCTTTCGAGTGCGGTGGCAGTGAAAGGATAGGGAGGAGGCATATCAAAGTCAAACCAAGTTTCTTGTTAATCTTAAGGACTTTTGTTTTTTTTTATTTTTTTGACACACAATTAGTGACCCCTTTGAAGTAAATCACATGTTAATATAGAATTCACGTACAATATACGAGATACACAAGAAGGGAGGGTTGAATTGTATATTCTTTTCGTGAATACAAAAACTTTAATATATCTTGTTAAGAACTTTTCCAACTATTAAAAGAATACAACAAAAATTATACAAAAATAATTACGTAGTTAAGTCGCAAATAACTTCTATATACTTGTCTAAAAACAAAATAGAATAAAGTGAAAGGTTAGAAGATAGACGCTGCGATTT
>JAOTAY010000007.1:20162587-20174673 GCA_025629805.1 Erythroxylum baracoense
ACATTGGTGTATTTTTTATTTCAATAAAATATTTTATTTTTACTTATTCTTATAAGTTTTACTTCTTATTTATTATACACCAGTTTTATAGCGGTTCACTACCGGTTGAACCTCTAAACCTTAAACATTTCCATCAACCGGTTCGATGATCGATTTGATTTTTAAAACATTACTATAATGTTTTAAAATTTTTAATTTAAATGTTAATTTAACAGTCCCATCAAAGTTCTATTAAGATATTCTATTTTACCTTTTAAAATATTCTGCTTGTATAATTTAACAGTCTCTTCAAAATTCTATTAAGATAGTCTGTCTATTTTAGCTTTTAAAATAAATTTGTGTGTATCTCTTTGCTAACTGTGCATCCCAATTGATAAGAGGAGCCCACAAAGGAAGCTCTTTTCGCCAATTGGTTAGACAACAACATTTGGGGGAGATTAAGGATTCATAAATCCCTAATTTTTCACTGTCTTTTCTGTTGCAATCCTGCCTAGATAATGACCTTAGTTGGTAAATGACTTATCAGCTAATTTTTGGCCGATTGAGAGGTATTTGGTTATTTGATCATGTCAAATCATTAATAATTATATTCGATAATCTACTAATTAGGTTGGCAGATTGAACCTAATCTACTGTTTTTAAAAACACCCATACGAGTAACGTTTTCTTTAGCGGCTGAGAAATTAAAGGACGAAAAAATGATTGTGCCCAAAAGTTATTACAAAGAGGAGAGGAGAGGAGAGAGAATGAGAGAGAGAGAGAGATAAGTATAAAGCGTTCATTTAATTTACTTGAATTCAAAAAAATACTTTGGCTTATTCAAAAATTAAACCAAGTTGGAATTTTTTCTTTAATGAAATTTGTGCTTCATATCGGTATCATTATTTTTAAAAATTATTCCATTTTTAATGAAATAAAGTAAGTGTCATTAGATTTGGTATTGTGCAATACAAAAATAGCTACCAAATTATTTTATACTAACCAAAATTTTCTATAATGTTAACTTCAAAGATTGGATTGAGCAGGAAAGTTTCAAGTTGCATTCATTATACTTATTAATACTTGAATTAAATTTTGCAATTAAGAAGAATTAAATCATTAAATTTTGAAATATATTTTTATATTTAAATATTTTTAAACATAAAAATGTTTCTACAAATAGTTATTATGTCTAAAAATTATTTTACTGTTAATTTTAATAGATAAAATTATTAATATTTTTTTAGTTTTAGTTATAGGATCAGACTAATTTTATTAAGGGATTATATTTTCATATAATTAAAATTAAGTTTTATGCTCATTAGCTACTACATTTTTTCAGTTTAGTTTCTAACATTAATTTAAATAATTATTTTTTATTTTAAACATAGGCAAATAGGTTTTAATTTATATAGAAGCAAATTGAAATGTAACATAAATTCTTATGAGAATATTCAAAGAAATACTAAGATATAATACTCATGTCCTTATAAATTTTTTATAAAGTCGTGCCTTCATAAGTCATTTCTTATATAAACAGTTAATACTAAATAGCCAAACATCTTTAAATAAACAGCTGATGTTATCTGATGGTCAAATCAGCTATATTAATCTGCTGTCAGCTAACTGCCGATAAAATTAGTTAATAGTTAATGCAATCCGATGATTGCCAAACAAGGCTAATAACATTTATCCTTGCTTCATTTGTTCATTTCCTCTCTTCACTTCACTTTACCTTAATGTCTCCTTTGTTCATTTTATTGTCTTGCATCTGTTTCTTTTCATGATTCCTCTTTTGTTCCTTTATTATATGGCTTATATTCCTATATTATGTAGCTTGATAGCTTCGTCACAAATTGTCTTATGTTCTTTTTTTTATCTCTATTAAGTTATTCATTGGGTATCATCTATGTTCCCTTATCATTTTGTCTACGTTTATGTGTTAAATGTTCTTTTATTTGAATTTGATTTTTACTGTCTAGGTTAAGGAGATATTATGTCCATTCTTCATTTGTCTATTATGCAGGGATATTTATAGGTAACAATATTTATTCATATGGTCCTAACATGTTGTCAATAGTTGTGTAGTTTTTTTCTTTTCAGTAGTTTGAATATAAAAATGTTGAATCATCCATATGAATTCTATCATTTTTTATTAGTTTATATTAAAAACTCATTAGTTCATGCAATAATCTACTCCAAGAAATTGTGCACATGATAAGTTTAATGGTTTGATGAAGTTAAATGCCTTCCATCTCTATCCTTATGGAGAAATTGAGATATAAAATGCCTTATGTATTCATTGTTGTACGTCACTTGTGGGTTCTGATGGGGATGTTGTACATGATGAAGTTAATGCAAATACTCTTGAACAAAAGAGTAGTACTTAAAATCATAGTAACAATGACAATAATTCAGGTGGTAGGGTTGCTTCACATAATTAAGATCATAATGAAGTCAGAAGGAGGATGGGATATAGTTGATGTGTCAATTCAAATGATCACTAATTAATCGAGATTGACTATAGTGATTATATAAGCTTCCTTGATAGTGATGAGTACCTTAGTGGAGCAGAGCTTAAGGAGGCAATTAGAAGACCTAGGACAAGTATTGGACATGAAGAAGGTGGTGGTACTTTGCAATTGACAATCGGTATGAAATTTGGCAATGTGAATGAATTTAAAGATGTTGTTATTAATTTTTCATAAGCAATAAAGTTTAATGTTAGATAAAAAAGGTGAATCTAAATGTATTAGAGTAGGATGCATTAAAGGATGTATGTGGCAAATGTATATGCCATATGATAATAAGGACAAATGTTTCAAAATAAATACATATAGGTTCGAGAATACATACTTTATAACAAATAAGCCTAAAATGGTAATAGCTAAGTTCTTTATAGACATTTTAAAGACAAAATTTTAGAAAAGCTCACTATAACCACTACTAAGATAATTAACAACAACATCCTAGTAGAAGTCTCGTAAAGATGATGGGTTTGGAGAGGTCTATAAGTACACAGCCTTACCCATAATTGGTAAAGAGGTTGTTTCTGATAGATTCACAGGAAAAAGAAAAACGTAATAAATAAAATATATAATAAAATAAAAAACAAAGAATATACATATTAAAATAATAAAAGTAATAATAAATAAATAAAAATACGCCTAAAAAGAAGATGATGATGATGATGATGATGATGATGATGATGATGATAATATAAATAAATAAATAAATACTTAAAAATAAAAGTATAAAAAGGTAATATAATAAGTAGTACAATAAAGATAGAACAAGGTAAAGAACAAAAATAAATGATAAAATAAAAATAGAAATAAAGAATAATAAAAGATAAATATTAAAAGTAATGAAAGTAATAATCAAAATAAAAATAAAATAGACATACAATAACAATAATAACAGCAACCTACTAAAAGTCCCGCTAATACTTGAGGTTTGGGAAGGTACAACAATACGCAACTTTAACCCTAACTTATAGAGAAACTATTTTCGATAGATTCACATTAAAACTACATATATATGTAAAATATACATATATATATATAATATTATAATAAAAATAAATAAATACATATAAATAACAATATAAAATAAGTAATAAAATAAATAAAACAATACATATAAAACAAAGTAAAACAAAATCAAACAAGTCATTATAAGAAAATATTTAAACTAAGTAAGAAAATGTTAAGAGGAAAGTACCACATATTAAATGTTTATGTTAAATACAAGATATAACACTCAATAGAAAATGATTAAAAGACCTATAAGAAAAAGAAGAACATCTCTATATGAGATCATTTGCTTGTATCCTAGTACATAAAATTTTTCTATAGAGGGTCACGTTCTCTGTAAGTTCCAACATAGCCATATTATTTTTTATCACCTCCCCCTGATTCTTCTTAGGCCATCATTTTTTCCTCCAATAGTCTTTAAGTACAATCTTATCGTATCTTCTCACTAGAGTACCAGGGTGTCTTCCTTTAAAATGTCTGAATCATCTATGCCTTGTCTCTCTTAATTTTTCATTAATATTAGCCACCTTTAATTTGTCTCTTACTATTACATACTTGATCTCATCTCTTTTAGTAAGTTGCACATATGATGAAGCATCCGTATTTCTGCCACTATTAACTTATAATTATGCACTTGTTTGATGGGTCAACACTCTTCCCTATAGAGCATAGTCAGCCTAATCATTAAACGATAGAATTTACCTTTGAACTTGAGTTATATCTTCTTGTCACCTAAAAACTCCTGATGCACTTCTCCATTTAAGCTACCCTGATCCAATACGGTAAACTATATCTTCATCAATCTCTCTATTGCTTTGAATGATGGATCCTAGATGCTTAAAACATTCTTTCTATGGTATAACTTTTGAACTAATCTTTACCCCCACATAAAAAGTCATCCTATGACCTAAAAAGTTACACTTTAAGTACTTAGTCTCTGTCCTTCCCAATTTAAAGCTCTTCGACTCTAACATATCCCTACAAAGTTCTAACCTGATATTGACACCCTCTTTTGTTCATCTACTAAAACAATATATCAGCAAACAATATATACCAAGGAAAATCCCTTTAGAGATTTGTAGTGAGCTCATCCATTACTATTGCAAACAAAAAAGGCTCAAATAAGAACCTTGATGTATAGTCTTTACACTTTCATACATATCTCTAATAACCCATGTATAGGCTATAGGAACTCCCTTAGCTTGTAAACACCTCCATATGATTTCCCTATGTACCTTATCAAAGACCTTCTCTAAGTCAATAAAAACCATATGTAGGTTATATTGTCTTTCCTTATAATATTCTATTAATCTGCTGAGGATATGTAAAGCTTTTACCATAAAACTTCCCAGCATGAAGCCAAACTGGTTCTCTGATATAAGAGCATCCTTTCTCACTCTCTCCTTAATCACCTTCTCTCATAAAATCATGATATGATTAAGTAGTTTGATGCCTCTGTAGTTATTACAGCTATAGATGTCCCCTTTGTTCTTGTATAGGGGAATTAGCATACTAAGTCTCCACTCATTTGACATTCTGACAAACTTAAAGATCACACTAAAAAGCTTGGCTTTTTAAGTAAGACGCATAGGCTATTTTACACCTCTATGAGGATCAAAAGAAAGTAATACTAAAATATTATCAAGTATTGAAGGAAGAATTACCATTATAACGAACATATGGGAAGTTGATAACTAAAAGAAGGATTATATAATGGTGACGACACACTATATTGACAACAACTGAACTTTATGCAGTCGACTACTGAGGTAAATTATATATATTGTTATCATTTTTGTTTTTCTTTAATCATGTTATGATTGATATTTGTTCATATTTGTAAATCGTAGATTCACTTATGTGCTTACACCATATAAAAATGAAAGGTTGACAACCGTGTTAGTTGAGTGTTTAATAGATTGGAACATTCACACAAGTTGTGTACTATAACGTTTGACAATTGTAGCACAAATGATACAATGATTGAAAAGATGAAGAGTAAATTACGGTTGGGAGCTTCTTGGTTGGTGAAAGGTTGTTCTCTATGAAGTATAGGCTCGAGATGATAAAGAAAGTGATATAGTCGATATGAGATAGTATAGTATATTGGAGTGCAACACTTAAAAAAGTTAAAAAGCTTAAAGAAACTGCACAACTATTACGCATTCTATGGACAAATAAATTGGCATTATATTATCCTACTAGATGGAACCCAACGGAATCGGCGACCTTATCTATTGATGTGTTTACTAGGCTGAGACAAAGAGATTCTCAGTATGCTTGCTTGCCTATAGAAGAACAATAAGAGTTGGCTAAAGTATTTTGTGCGAAGTTGGAAATATTTTATATAACTGAATTGTTTTCGGGAACAAAATATCCAACTTTACATAGTTACTTTAGCAATATATGGAAGATCATTTTTCTGATTGGATATTTGATTCCAATGATCTGGTTTATGACGAAGTAGATGATGAAGAAGTAGAATTCTTACTGGTATATGGTCGAACATATTATTTCATTCATTTCTTTGTTAGACCCAAGATACAAGATGGAGGGGTTGATTTTTATTATGACATGTTATATAGTGATTGGGCTCAAGAGCATGTTGATGTCATTAAACAATTTTGTATGATTTGTTTAATAATTATTGACTACGATTGCAAAAAAACCAAGATCGTAATACTTTAAGCTATTCATGTTCAAGTTTAGCATTTTTTATGAACAATTTGAAACCCTGATTTACAAAATTCATGAAAGAAAAAAGGGCAAAAGACTTCTTACAGTATGATAGAGTAAGACAAATATTTGACAACAAATTGTGCGATTGAAGTTAAAGGAGTGGAGTTCGATGTATTGCTATGATAGAAGAACCATGAAAATGATTTTTCGATTATGCAAGTAATTATATGAGACCTTTTAGCAATTCTAGCTTGTACTGATGTTACAGCATCTGGTTTTAATATTGTCAATCAAGTTATTAGTTCTTATCATACTCGACTTTATCCTAATACTGTGAAAGTCCAAATGTGTGCCCGAATTTGGTTAGATTATGAAGATATTGAAGGTAAACTCTATTCTTTATGATATATCAATTTTGTTTATTTCTTATGATATTATCTTATCTTATTGTCTTTTTAGTTTTTATATCAATACAGGTATTAATATGGATGAGAATAATCATTCACTGAAAAATATTTTTTAAAAAAATTCTGATAAAAGTATTGTTAGGTATTTATATTAATTTAATGCGATGATTACATTATTAGGTATAATTTACATAATAATATTTCTACATGCAGACGAAGTAGTGCGAACTATAGACGATCCTTGTTGCAACGATTACCTATCCTCTTTCCTCTATTGCGAGTTTGTAATATTTAATTTTTATTTATAGAATTACTTATTTTTTGTATGATTGCTTTGGAATTTTTATAATTGAAGATATAATTATTTACTTATGTATTTTTTTGTGTGGGTTCTATATCGTTGTCTTTGCCTGTGTGCCCTACTCAATTTTAATATCTGCTCTTCAATCTCTACTCGCTAATATTAATTGATAATTTTATTTTGACAATTTTTAAATTCTCAGTAAAAAAATTTGGATAATATTATCATGATAATACTCATTTGTTTTAATAATAAAATTATTTTTATAGTATTGTTATTTTATTTGTGAATTAAATAAATGTTGCATTCTCATATATAATCTTTTGATTCACTTACTTTTATAATAAATTTAGTTTTAACTTATTCATTTTTTAAAATTTTGTATGCATTTAATAGATACATTTAAAAAAACTCATTTTTGTTAAGTAATTTTGTTAATTAAATGAATATTATATTTCTTATATATAATCTTTTGGTTCACTTTCTTTAAAAATAATATTAGTTTGAACTTATTCATTTCAAAATTTTATGTACATTTAATATATACATTTAAAAAACTTATTTTCATTAAAAATTGTGTTAATTAAATAAATGATGCATTTCTCACATGTAATTTTTTAATTCACAGTCTTTAAAATAATATTTAGTTTTAACTTATTCATTTCAAAATTTCATATATAATTACCATATGCATTTTAACAAAATGAGTTTTCATTAAGCAATTGTGTTAATTAAATTAATGTTTCATTTTTCATATATTATCTTTTGATTCTTTTTTTAAGAAAAATATTTAATTTGAACATTCATTTCAAAACTATATTTAATATATACATTTAAAAAAACTTATTTTTATTAAGCAATTATGTTAATTAAATGAATATTACATTTTTAATGTATAATCTTTTTGGTTCACTTTCTTTTATAATAAATTGGTTTGAACTTATTCATTTCCAACTTTTATGTGCATTTAATATATACATTTTAAAATTTTTCATTTTTATTAGGCAATTATGTTAATTAAATGACTATTACATTTCTCATATATAATCTTCCAATTCACTTTCTTTAAAAATAATATTTAGTTTGAACTTATTTGTTTCAAAACTTTTTTTACATGTAATGTATACAATTAAAAAAAGCTCATTTTTATTAACCAATTGTATTAATTGAACGATTATTGTATTTCTGGTTTAGAAATCTTTTGATTGATTTTCTTTAAAAATAATATTTAGTATAAACTTATTCAATTCAACATTTTATTTATATATATATTTATTTAATATATAAATGGAAAAACTCATTTTCGTTAAAAATTATGTTAACTAAATGAATGTTTTATTTTACATATATAATATTTGGTTCACTTTCTTTTAAAAATAACATTTAGTATGAACTTATTCATCTTAAAATTTTATATATATTAAAAAAACTCATTTTCATTAACAATTGTATTAATTAAATAAAATTTACATCTCATATATACACTTTCTTTATAATAAATTTAATTTAAACTTAATTATTTCAAAATTTTATGTACTTTTAATACAAACATTGCATGAAAAAAATCATTTTCATTAAATAATTTTATTAATTAAATTAGTGTTCCATTTCTAATATATAATTTTTTTGGTTCATTTTTATAATAAATTAAGTTTTAAATTTATTAAACAATATATACATTTTAAAATTAAAAATAAAATATTTTTAATATTAAAAGTACATCAAGCCCAAGCCGAATCAAGTTTCAGGCCTACTTCTGGTTCACTATACTGAGGCCAGATCAAGCCTCAAACTGAGCCCAAGCCCAAAACACCTAAAGCCCAACCAACCAACCGTAATACTTTTTCTAAAATCAATGATGTCGACATTCATTACTTATGATCTTACAATCAAGAACTTGAGCGTTCTTATTTTCAAAAATCTTGTCTAGTATAATTGTAACCAATATAAAATTTTACCTTACTCTGTAACTACTAAAGACTAAAGTCAAAATCATCTCTTATGAAAAAATTAAAAAAAGTTCATGGCCTCAATTTTGTCCCTTCATCTCTTCATTAAGGACGATTTTGTTCATAAGCTACGAGGACCTCAACACTTCTTCATTAGCACACAATGCTCCCCCCCGTACGTTAGTCCTGATGAGCTTTTATTGGATCACATCGTTAAACCACCTGCGAGTGGTGAAATTACTACCCCTAATGCTCGTTTAACTAGTAAATATTAAGATAAGCCGCAAGGTGAACTTGAATTTCCTATCGCTGAAAGATGAAACTAGGTATTAAATCACAATGATTCTTTTGTGACATCTTAAATCTAATTTGCAAAATCACAAGTGTGATGGTTGTTTGACCTCGAATCAATGTAGATCAAAGATTATGGTTAAATAATCTAACACTATTAGACTTATAAGATAAAGTTCTTATAAAAAAAGACCCCTACCTTTAATTAATGAAAAATTACAACAGAATGTATTCTTTAAAACATTCCAAGTAAAATGAAGAAATGACCGGAACTAACTAGTGTCAAACATGAGAGGTAAAACAATTACAATCAGTTAGATCACTTGTTCCGAAAAGCCTGTGCCACTCTATTTCGATTAAGATCCATCTATACAATAAATGAGACAGAAAATTTGTGAATAGACCTCTGTGAGAACAGAGTAACACAAGCTTGCTCCTGCTTTTTTGGAATAGGTGATCTGAACCCAAAATAATTAAGAGTCTCTAAAATCCTTCGAATACTAAAATGAATGAGGTTAATCCTTCCACAAATGAGTAACCTCAACAAAGGCTTATGAATCCTTATATTTAATAATGAGGTAAGTATCTAAGAAAATTTCTAAATCAATACATAAAACTGAAATTAATTCCATTTTTTTAAATTTAAACTCCTTTAACATCTTAGTAATGACAACTTATAATAAAAATATAATACACCCAATGACCCGATTGCAATTCTTGAATGGTTCTAGAATCATATACATATCATAGGAGTCAATTATACTCACTAACCATCACTTCTTTTCTTGACGATCATTCTATCCTGATTCAGGAGTCAAATTTCAATCAATTGGAAAGCAAATAGTAACTAATCCATGTAGCCTTCATATGAGATGAAGCAAAGATTTCTTTTTACATGAGATGCCCTTGGAGCCCAATATAGCATTAGGCTACAACAAGACATCATTCAAATCTCCGTTCTTGTTCAATAAATCATCAGGCTATTGGTTGAAAAAACTATAACAAGTTAGAAATGAGACATAAACACAATCCTAATTACTTTCACGACAGCCTGCAAGGAGTTCCAGTTTCTACAACAATAGATAACCACGAGCTCACCATAGAATCCATATATTTCTAAAAAAGACTACAAGTTTAATTAGTCATCTAAAAGCAGGAGATGCAACTGAAAAATAAAAATACAAAGTTACTTCCTAATGCCAATCAGTAAATGAAGGTCCAAAAGCAAGACTTTATCACCAAACCAACCCTCCAAAACAGAGATCAGACAAATTTCTCAAGTTGTTAAAATCATAAGAGACGAAAGATCAATGATTGCCCTCAGAGGTAGTGACAATACGAAGGATATCATCACTTGTGTATCTGATAATACCTGCATCTTGATTGCATCATTGGCAAATCGTTGATCACAAAGGAAAAACAGAACAGAAATATCACAAAAGTATAATTTCTTTTCATAGCAGTTGCTCATATACAAAAGAAAAACATTCCAACTCATCAACAAAGTACATTCAAACCCAAAAATGCAAGACAACTAAGAAAAAAGAAAAAGTGAAACTTTCAGAGAAATGGAATATAATGCATCAGAGAGATTCCCATTTTAGACTAAGTCATCATCCTCCAAAAAGGAGTAGCTGATGTCCCTGTCTATTTTATCATCACTTGCATTACATTGCAGCGAAAAACTTTTTTCTACTCGGAAATAGTCCTTTTACAGCTCTGTTTGGTTTCCAGGAAATATACAACATACCAAACAGAGCCAAGATCTAACGAATGTCTCAAATAATCCGAAGAGTAAACACAGCATCAAACAGGTAGAATCAAAACTTACGTGCCTCAGAACAAATATTTTTTCATAGAAAAGTGAATCTCATAGTATATTTAACACCATCACAGGCACTTCCTCAACTTAATTCTTCACAAACGCATGCCCTAAGCATAAATTAAAAGAGAAGCAACATAAACGGGGAAGACAAAGCGTACAAAGTAAGAGAAAACACAACCGAGTAGATAAACCCTACATAGAGTCCAGAAGCGGCTCTCAGTGTTTATATACAGAATGCGGGTCTGTCATTTAGGGTTTACATGGGTCCCACCAAATACATTCATTTTATGTTAATATAGGCCGTAGAATGGGCCATATTCAGTATTTGTGTTGCAATTTGGATAAGATGAATGGGTTTTTAAGTCTACTGAATTCGATTACTAAACCTTTCTCTTAATTTAGATTACGTTAAAATTTTAGATGGGCTGTATATATATTATATATAAGCCCAATTTCTATACGATGAACAATTGGGCCGAGAATGAAGGGGGAAAAGGACAGAGAAGCCGAAGGAGTATGAGTTCAAGGTCATGCATGACGAGTCCAATACAAAGTTTACAACAAGACAAACGGTAAGGTGATGGGTTTCTTCTCCTAAGGTGCTCAGCTCTCTATGTAATGGAAAACAACAAAAGCCACCGCAAGGTCTCCACCCTCCAGTTCCACCTTTGTCAGAGAACCTCGAAAGTATGCTTGCTCTTTTCTTTTCTTTTTTTCTCTATTAAATCTAGAACCTTTTCAACTTTTCATTTAATACATCAATATCAGTGACAAAGTCTTATAAGTCGTATTCTCAATTCCAGTACCCCTGCCCTTCATGGGACTGCCCACATTTGATGTTGTTACATCAAAGAGTTTCAAGAGTTTAGGTTAAGAAAGATAACTCAGATGGTAGAGCGCCAGCATGTGAGAGGTACGGGGATCGATGTCCCGCAACTCCATTAAATAATTTTCGTTTTGGCTTCTTCCTTTTGTCCTCTCTACGATCACTCCATGGCTGCTAACCAGAGATTTGAATACCGTACCGTATCGGCCGGTACCGACCGAAAAACGGTACGGTAAAATCGTCCTCGGTACCGGCCAAAAATATCGGCCGGTACCGGAGTTTTCCGTTGGGTA
>JAOTAY010000007.1:20174773-20186405 GCA_025629805.1 Erythroxylum baracoense
TAACTGTACAATATATCAGTGGACTATTTTGCAAATTTTTAAAATTTCAGGGACTATTTCATAAATATAAAAAATTGTCCGAAACGGTATCCGGTATTGACCGGTACCGGTACAGTACCATTTCAGACCTCAATCCGATACTAAATTCGGTACGGTATTCGCAACATTACTGCTAACTGATTATTCTTTATTTTGACTTCAAAATGGTATTCTGGGCTGTTTCCCTTCAAGTTTCAACACACAAACAATATAACGACAGAAGATGAGAGCGTAAACCTAGTACGAATAGGCAGACGTACATCATCAAAATTAATTTCAAACGTACCGTGAGTAGGAGGTGTTGGTTGGCAGTGCAAGTTTGTGACAGCTAAACCATGACACGTAAACCGACAACAAAGGAGAACCATGTATGTTTTCATATTTATACAGATCTTTTATTTCGAAAATAATGTTTTTATTATATTTTATTACATTTTATTCACACAATTATATAAATTTTATATAAATATATAGATAAGATTTAATGAAATAAAATTAAAATAGAAATTTTGATATTTTTATTTAGCATCTATTTATTGAATTTTTATTAATCATATTTATTGAATAGATAAATGCTGATCGTCGTCGTTAGTTATGGAATAATAATATCAGGTGATATGTTTCAGTGAAAGGTACAAGTACAGATAAAGAACTGAGCAAAGAAGTAAACAAAGGAGATTTCAAGGGGACTTGATCTTCTGTTCTCTTTTCTTTCTATTAATTATGTGCCCTTTTATCTCAACCATCTATTTATATAGGACCTATATAAATAAAAGGTTGAAATAAAATAGCACAAAATTATTACGAGTAAAAGGAAACAGAGGATTTCATTTGGTTTTCAAGTATCGACTATCGAGATAAATGATTTTATTGACAGGAACACCAGTGCTTTTGCATTTGCTTCGGGAACGTTCAATTCAAATTTATAACGAAGGAATTCATTGTCAAGAGACTAAGGATATAAGCCTCAACTTCCAAGGATGGGCAGTGTGATTAAGTCATACGGCTGTTATGAACTGCTATCTGGTTTATATTTTTCAAATACGTCTGATGTTGCGAATATCATATCGAATTTAGTATTGAAATAATTTTTGGTACAATGTTATGTTAGTATTAGTTAATATTGGGTATTATTTTAGGTAATTTTTTAAATTTATAAAATAATACTTAAAATTTTTTAAAATTTGTAAAATAGTCCATTATCATATTAACAAGAGTTTGTGGTAAGGAAACAATTAAGTAAAATTGAAACATGAAACAAAAACATATATTATTTAATTTACTATCAATTAAATATACTATATAACTAATTAATTAAAATTAATTATTACTAAAATTATAAATATCTTAATTTAATTTTTTATAAAATTAATTTAATAATTATTAGTAAATATAATTAAATTTGAAAATATTTTTAAAATATATATATTTCAAATAAATTTTGATTTAATAATTAAAAATATATATAATAAATATTAGTTTATAAATAATGATTTTTAAATTATTTACTTTTAAAAATAAACTTTTTTATTAATACTTTATTAATAAATATTATATAAAAAATTAAACTAAATTTAAATAAAATAATTTATTTTTAATGTTTATTTACTGTATAATTATTATTAGTAATAAAATATTTATTTTATTTTAAAAATTAAAATTAAAAAATCACAATAATAAAATTTTAATTAAATAATAAATTAAAAAAGTTTTGAAAAAAAGAAGAGGATGGGGTTTAATATGGAGAGAGAGAGTTTAAATTTTCAAAAAATTTTAAAAATTTTACAATTTAATCTCTATATTGTTTAAAATTTTCGGTACCAACTATTATATGAATAGTATTATAAATACTAATCGTTACTGTCCTATATTGACTGATATTTATACCCAATATATAAGTCTCTAATGTCATGCCAGAATTTCACCGGTACGGTACATATAGCTGAATACCCGACTAGTACTGTACGAATTTCAAAAGATCGCGTCCAATGGTTTCTTTCGTTTAACGCAAGACATCACGGTGCAATTATAGATTGAAATGAATGCATGGTAACTATAGCCATGAATCGTTTAACATACATTAAATGCTAAGAGATTGAATACTACAGAAGTTGTAGCTTACAAGAGATTATATTTAATATCGGTAATCAACATTCTTCAAATCCCACCATCCGCCTCTGCGACTTTAGCATTCTGCAGCTTTTCTTGTTTTTAGTTTAAATAAAACTAAACAAACGAGTAGCTATGAATGTGATTTGTCTAGATAACACATCAGCAACGACATCACCCATGTGCTCTCTCTATCTAGAAGTAGATAACATTCATTGAAAAAAGATAAATATTTAGAATTCCAATAAACAATAACATCAAATGACTGCTACCTTGTTCTGTATAACGTCAGCCGTTATGAACACTAAATTTAGCTAAATGCTGGATTAAACTCTTTAACTTTCTGGTTCTTCACCTCATCTTGGGCTGAGTATTTACCTGTAGTATATACAACAACACCACCTGCAACATTCAGTACAAAATCCGATTGAAACGTAAAGTTTAGAAACTTTAATAGTACATAAATTTATCTTTAACTAATAAAAAGACTATTTCTAATTATCTACAATCTAAATATTGAAGTGTCACTAATTACCTGTATGGAAAATGATATTAAAGTAGATTGTACGTACCATACAAGATATTTGTATTAAAATGTATGGCAAATTTTTAGTTTATTAAAGAACATAAAAATATTAACTAAAAATTTTAAATCAGAAAATAAAAGATTAAATTGAATAAAAATTATTTTTATATTTAAAATTTAAAAATTGATATTAAGTATTTTCAAATTTTAACTCTATTAAACATTGGAATTAAATTGTGCGAAAGTAGTTAGAAAAGTATAATATTGACATTGTTTTCGTAAGCCTTCTCACATTTCCGCGTGTCAGAGACACAAAAGACAAAAACACAGCCGGTAAAGCCTACATGCAAGCTGAATTTGGTAGCTGCGGCAAGTGGACATTATCGACTCGTGGACTGTTTCTAGCCTAGAGAGAAGCAATAACAACTCTAGTTAGAGCCATATAGTCCTTAGAGCGGAAGCTTTTAGTGTAAAAAGATGAGGGTATCATCAACTTTTGCGTTGTACCCAGCACAGAGAGCAAAAGAACCAGACAACGTGGTTTTAAGAAAAGTTGGCATAGGCAAAAACCGGTTGCACCTGGCGGTTTAGGGTCCCCCCACCTAAATTGGTGTCAGTCCGTAGGTATTACGTGTGCATTGCACAAAGAAATTTCCTTATATAATATATTCACTAATGCAATCGTTTATTTAAGTCGTCCTTGTTTCTGCCTTACATCAATATCATTCGAGACTCTAAAGGTTCCATCTTAAATATGTTTTTACCAATTTTCTATTCTTGTGCCTTAAATATTGAGATGGTTGGCTAGAGTTATACAACTGCTGTACCTTTTGCAGGAAAATGGCATCTCTTGGGCTTCTCTTGGTGCGTATTCTTTGTCTAGTCTCAACTTGCATTTCAGGGTATGATGGTGGTTGGAATGATGCTCATGCAACTTTCTACGGTAGTGGGGATGCCTCTGGTACAATGGGTATGCAACACAATGTCCAGTAGGCAGTTCTGTCTTTGCAGTCGTTCGGACACATTGATACCATTTGTTTATCTTATTATGTATATATTTGTAATGTACGTAGGAGGGGCTTGCGGATACGGTAACCTGTACAGTCAAGGATATGGGACAAACACTGCAGCTCTGAGCACAGCTTTATTCAACGATGGTCTGAGCTGTGGTGCCTGTTTCCAAATTAGATGTGTTAATGACCGAAAATGGTGTCTTCCTGGCTCGATTATGGTCACTGCCACCAATTTCTGTCCACCCAACAACGCCCTACCCAACAATGCTGGGGGCTGGTGCAATCCTCCCCAACAACATTTTGATCTTTCTCAGCCTGTTTTCGAACAAATTGCCCAATACAGAGCAGGAATTGTCCCTGTTTCTTATAGAAGGTATTCACTTCTTAGCTGATTAAGCGGGGAAAAAAACCTTTGAAAATAAAATTGCATCAGGGTTTTTCTCCCTACTGTACTGGGATTTGCTTTTGACAGGTTTTTCTTATTACAGGGTACCATGTCTAAAGAAAGGAGGAATAAGATTCACGATCAATGGCCACTCGTACTTCAACCTGGTGCTAATCACCAATGTTGGAGGCGCTGGTGATATTCATGCAGTTTCAATCAAAGGGTCAAGAACAGGTTGGCAACCCATGTCTAGAAATTGGGGTCAAAACTGGCAAAGTAACTCCAAACTCGATGGACAGAGCCTCTCATTTAAGGTCACCACAAGCGATGGTCGCACCGTGGTCTCTTACGACATCGTCCCCGCCGGCTGGTCTTTCGGCCAGACATTTAGTGGTCTCCAGTTCACCTAAAACTAGACAACCAAGCCCAATATTTACATAATAATTAAGACAGTTTAATTAGTGTCCGCTGTTCAAAGTGAGAAAAAAAAAATTAAGTTAGACAAGCCAAGGGGTTTATTTTAAGAGACCCTTTGTGTATTGTCCTTTAAATTTGGTGAATTGGTAAGGTTTCTGTCCCGCTATGTTTTGTAAAGGCAGACAGGAAAGTGGAAGTGGCGGATGTTTTGCCATCACCACCCTTCATGGCTAGTTTGGTTATAGTATCACAGTGGCAAAACTAAACCGGTTTTGGTTAAGGCAGCCAGTCGTTTAAGACAGTAACGTGTTGTAAGTTGTGTCTCAATAAAAATAAACGGTTTTCGTGATATTGTTATTTGTATTGAGTAGGTAAATATTTATGGTATAATGGAAGTGAATTTGTTAAATCCACATACATGACAGGGCAGCTAAAATAATATGCAATATCCTTTTAACACTAATAACGTTCCTTACAGGGAGGTTTGAATACCACCTAGTGGGACTGCTGAATTTTGGGTCATTTGCTTTTCCAATCCAATCCAAGAAGGAAGAGATCACATGTTCCGAAAATCCCTATTCTCGCTATTCCCTATGACATCCAATCATTCAATATATCTGTCTAACATAAGCCCCCTTAAGTCCCCTAAAATCATAAGTTAAGGTGTCCAAATTTTTGTATCACAAACTCTCCCCCTTGCTATTTCGTCTTTCTAGTAAGTTTGGTCATTTCCCTTCTCTCCGTCTTCTTTGTAATAGATTAAATTCTCTTCTCTCCATCTTCAATATCGCATATGGTAACATTTTTATTTGTTTCAGATGAGTTTGCATTGTGTTGGAGATTTTGTTTGCATACTTTCATTTTTTTGGGAGTGGTAACTGGTTATTATCTTTTCCTTTTTTCTGGAGTGGTAACTTTGGTAGATTAGGAGTCTGCATTTGTTAAGTTTTTAGGTAGTCTCGAGAAAAAAGTAGTGTAAATATAGTACTGGTCCTTAGAAATACGTAGACAAATAAAATTCCCCTCAAAACAAAATCTTTAGTTAGTGATAAATAAGGAGGAATAGTTAGCTGTAATATAAGATATTTGAATGACATACTTATCAACACAAAAATATTCATTAAGATTAATTAAAGACCTATAAAAACTTGTAATATTTTATTTTTATACTTTACTCTTAAATATATAATTTTCTTTACATTAATTAATTCACTTAATAAGTTATTATGAGAATAATAATTTCCTAGTCATTTTAAATTTTCAATTGTGTTTACATTAGCCAATTAAAATACAGCAAGCTTCACAGACCATCAAAAGAAAGGTAAAATTGAGATATACTTAAGGTTTACATTTGTTGATAGCTTGTCAAGCTTGGTAGCTGTGTTATTTCTAACTCCAAAAATATATTTACAGGTAATGGTAACTTGATACTCTATCTGAATATCATCAAACTACAAACAGGGTGAAATACTATTAAAAGTTGTACTTAGTACACAACTATTACAAAAGATTTCAATATGAGAAGCAACAAAAACTTTTGCAATGCCTCCACCCATCAACATGTCAATAGCTTCAGCAATGTCTGGAGATGGCTGCAAAGAAAGACAGATTATTATTGCCGCAACAAGTTTCCTAGACCAGTCATTTATCATAATTCTGCATCATACTTTTCTCGCTATCTCATCTTATATGGAATCTATTTTAACGATTAACCATCTTTCTTGAGCAAGTCAATATTTGGAGTCAAAGCCTGAAAATGCGAAACAGTGAAAGTATTGGTGGACTTGAAAATTGGGAAAAATGAAGAGGGATATCTAGTACCATCGCCTTCGTCTTCTCCATATGCTTTTGACGTTGGTTTATGTCCCACATGCAATCGATTGGTTATAATCTAGTGACAAACTAATTTAAAGAAATTTTTTATCTTTTACGTATTTAGATTTATATGATAAAGTTCATAGGATAATCATATATTTGATGGATGTTTTTTGCTTATTCCAGAGGTGAGTTCTCTAATAAGCATTATTAAAAGCATAAATCATTGAAATATCTAGAAGCAAATTCCTATTGAGAATTATGATTCCAAATGTATGAGCTAATCATAGATAAAGGATTACAGAGTTAAAGCACATCAGAGTTATATATTAGCAAAATTTTAAGATTTAGATGAGAACTTAAATTAGAAATAGGCCTTCAATTATTGGAAAACAAATTTAGAAGAGCACGGTGATTTTGATTCATTCTAGTCTCCAAAATACCAAGTAGAGATAAGTTATTAACATCAAAAAAATTCCTAATGGCTTATTGCTTTGTAGGGGATTCAACCATGGCATTCCAAGAAGAGAATATCATTTTTTTCATAATAGAAGAACCTAGGTTCTTCTTTTTACTTGATTTCCTTCTAGGCTGACTGGAATTCATCTTCATTTGGGGAAGCTAGTACGGATTCACTGCAAAGATAAACATGCTTTTTAGGTTTGTCTAACATTGTATAGATAGCATTATGAGAGGAATCAATCACAGGTAATGTGTTGGCACGAGAGGATTCAATTATAGGAACTGGGGATTTTGGAATTGGATTTGCAGAAACTAGTTGGGAAACATCCCTTAACCACATGTTTCCATTCCAGGTAAGTTCTCCTCAAGTGGATTTTTACTCAGTGAATCAGAAGGAACAATGAGAGTTTGTTGGGGTTGCAAAGTTTAAAGCCTTAGAAGCTCAGAGAGATGAATTCATATCCACATTCTTCCATTAATTAAAAAACCATTCCATTTCTAAACACCTTCCCCTGTAGGCCTCCATACTTCTTTTTGTTTCATGTTAGGTGGTTTCCAGGCGTAGGTGACCTTAACTTCATCTTCTACTAGCTGCAAATTTTCACTGTATTTCATTACAGGAATAACTTAGGGCAGGTTAGTGAGAGTGTCCACAACTACACACACTCTTGCAAAATTGATTCTCTTTGTTTCAATAGTGGCTTGATCCAAGCAAAAAGGTCTCCCTATGAAGCTTACAAGATGGCTCAAACCTTCAGTTTTCCAATACTCTAAAGGTATTCATGAATGAAAATCCACAATGGAATATTAGTTGATTTAATATCATTGAAGCTAACTTTAGGTCTCCATAGTTGAATGAGGAAAGGTTTGTTATAGATGTGCCAAGGTCCATCTTTAATCAACTCATTCACCAAATTAATGGCATTGAATTTGAAGAAAAAGATGTCTTCATTATTCAGAATAACATCAATTAGGCCATATTGTTTCCAATCACTCGAAGCCCAGGTTTTCATGGTTGTAAATGATACCCTCCTATCAAGAAGAATTCCAACCAATGTGGACTGCCACTTTTGAATACCAACTTAAAGAATGGATGCAGGAGGAGAGACAATAAGATTGTCAACTAAAGGATCAGGTAGGCAGTAGGACAATTTAACCTTAGGGTTGAGCTTTCCAGCTACTTGCACCCAGGATCACTTATTATGAACATGAGGAACATTTAAGGATTCTGGTTTATTAAAAGAAGTTGCTATTGTTTGGGAAGGTCTGAGGTGTTGTAAACATGGTTGGAGTGGAGGGTGTGAGGGGTGGGAATAGTTCAGCCAAGAGGAGGGACATGTTAAGATAGATGGTAAAGCCAAAAGGGATTAAAAATTTTAAGATGCACAACTAGAATGAAGATGAAATTGTGCAAGTTAGAATCAGAAGCAACAAAAGGCATAGGATTAGAGGGAGCACCTGAATATAATGCTTTCGAGATAGAGCAAAAGTTGGCTACAAATCACAAGCAATCAACATAAAATCAGCTACTAGGAGCTACACTACTATTATGCTCACCTACACAACACCTCCCACCCAGGTGAGAACTTCACTGGTGGTGGATTTGAAATCAAGTCAGACCAATCTATCATTGTTAGTGCTTTAGTCGGATAGGTTGGTCGTATATGGGCAAGAAGAGACTACATTTGCAAGCAAAGAAGTTTCGATGATGTTTTTTGAGGTGTTTTGTGTTGTGACGAGAAGTAGACATCCAATAAATTCTTCTGTGGTAGAAATATGCAATTATAATGGAACTCCTTTTCTAGGCATCAATACTGGAGGTTTGGTTAGGTATTCTTTGATACCACCAAAATCAGCTTAATGTCGTTCCTCTTAGTGGAATTCTTCAGAATTCTTCAACCTTAATAAGCCTGAGAATTCTTTTTTTTTCCTACCAAATTAGTAATGAATCTTCTCATATAATTTACTTAGCCTATAACTCCTTATTTTGAGGTGGTTTGTTTCGAGAATGGATTTTATGCTTTATTCTTATCTAAGTCAATTCTTGAACTGAAAGGAAGTTCCCTACTTTCACTCCAACATCACACTTTAGGGGATTCAAACTCAAATTGTGCATTCTCATCCTACGAAAGGCTTCTCATAAATCCTTAATATGATATAGACTTTTCTTTAACTTTATGATAATATTATCTATGTAAACTTTCAAAGTTCACCCTATCAAATCACAAAAAATGGCATTCATGGCCCTCTGATATGTGTCTCCGACATTATTGAAAGGCATTACAACCCACTTAAATATCCCAATTGTTCCTGGACATTTACAAGCTATTTTAGAAATATCATTTTTAGTTGTAAAAATTTAGTTATAACCTAAAAACAGTCCATAAAAGAGAATAAAGAATGTCCAAGCGTTGCATTTATTAAAGAATTTGCAATTAGCATCATATATGCATCCTTAGGAATGGTTGCATTTAAATCTCTAAATTCTACACAAATTCTTATTCTCCCATTCTTCTTGACTACAAGCATGACATTACCCAACTACTCAGTATATTTAGTTGGTCTAATAAAGCCAGCCTTATATAATTTTTCAATTTCTTCTTTGACCTTTAACTCAACCTTTTTTTACCATCGGCTAGGGCTTTGATAATGAGGGCACAACTCTAGTTTTATTAGAAGTATGTGTTCTATCAATGTTTTACTCAATCCCGGCATCTTAATATAGTCCCAAGCAAAATAATCTTTGAATTCTTTCAAGAGTTTTACTAGTTCCAAATTTATCTTTGAGTCTAATTCTTGTTAACAAAGACTCTGTTGAATTCTTCTGAATTGCATAAATTCACTTATTATAACAATTATTGATTCTGACCCTCACAATCATCAAACTTCTCAATAGTGGATTTTAACTCTTGGACCTTATCATCAACCATTTGTGGTTCCTCCTCTTCTTTAAAAATCAATTTTACGTTATCACATCCATTTATTTCTTCTGAATTATCCAAGATTTGATGTATTCGATATTTGATTTCTACAGCTACAACTACTGTCCTTTCTTTTTAAGAAAATTCGCTCATCAGATTCCTCTACAATAGGATCTTTCATCGACCTAAGAACCAACACATTTATGATTTTTTGGCCTCCATCTTCAATTTTTCTGTTCCTTTCTTAAACTAACAAGACTTCTGAATTTGCACTAGCTTTATATGATCCATATAGAATTTTGCCTCTATTAGATCAACTTTAGTACAGAATGGCAGCGAATCAATCTAATGATTTTTACTTCATCTTCTTTCCATAAAAGTAAAAGTTGATGGAGGGTTAACAGAATGTAATAATTAGAGTGAATCTAATCTTGCACTAATAAGACTTGGTGGCTGGCTAGGGTGTCAATAATAAATAATGCATTTAACAGAATCTTCCTTCAAATTATAATATTTATAGGGAGAATTTCCCATTTCCTAATAGTTTCACCATTGAATGTAGCAATATATACTTTGGTTTGGATCAAGTTAGCATCATCATTTCCTAAAGCTATCATCATTTTAGTCGATATAATGTTTGCTACTGACCGATTATCCTCTAAAGCTCTTAAAGTTAGCCTTCCGTTGATATGAGCCTTAATATATATAGGTCTTATTTGTTATGCCATAACCTCATCTGACTTTTCTAATATCAATTTCTTGGGAATTCCTGAACCTATTGCCAGTACTGACACCTTGCATTCTACTTTCTCAGGATGGTTTCTACCCTCTTTACACTAGATTTGCTAAATGACGCTGGGAGCTTTATGAAAGGAATGATGTGTGGAATTTGAATAGGAACTTTTCCAATTGTAATGAACTCAGTGGAATCCTATTTTTGGCTCTCAGAGTGAGCTAACTTCTTGTAAAATCTAGGAACTACTTTTTTTTTATCTCGCTTTTCACTAATGACTTATAACCTTCAATTTGTGTTGTTAGGATCTGTAGTACTTTCTTTAGCAAAAATGGATTTCACACGAGGTGGCTTTCTAGAAGTTGACTACTTTATCAATGCTGGCTTACTTTCTTAATGGTATCAGATTCTTTAGATGTATTACTTGCTGTCAATTTTAGGATGGTAGCACTCGTGGTGGTATCATAAATCTAGGCTATCATTACTAATAACTCGAAATTCGAAGTTTATATCTTTGCTTATAAACTTGAGTGAATTTTAATTGGTGATTTTTTCTTGAAATTTCTACCTTCTTTTGAATTCTAGGAATTTGTCAACCTTAATTCCCAAAGTTAGTGCTATAATTAGGAATAAAAAAACATGTTCTTGAATCCAATGTTGATGCTAAACGATCTTCTACAATTTTCAAATTCTTTTGACATATAACAATAGGCTTAAATCAAATTCAGTGACATTAACAGATGCTACTAGTGGTAACGAGTCTTTATCTATTAGCATAGTTTGATTAGCCTCAATAAACATCATCATTCCTTTATTATTCAAGTCATAAATAACATTCTTAAATCTCTATCAATTTGTCAAGTAGCTTTATGCATTATAATATTTGCAATAGTCTTTACCTTTGATTTCCTCTTTCATAGGACTCCTATATTAGGGAGGTAAGGTGATAAAATTTTCTTGAGAAAATCTCCTTCATTTTGAAGGTGTTATGTAACACCCCATTCCCAACTGACATATACACGTGTGTCCATCAGATACATGTGTACAAGCCTGTCAGAAATGACATATTAACTGTCTCCTCTTCACTGTACATAACATGGCATCATACACTAAATCATCAATCACAGATTTTTAAAAACCCAAAATGTTATCACATTATATCAAACCATGATTTACATTGTTTCATATAGCACAATATCATCCATGTTTATA
>JAOTAY010000007.1:20186505-20199156 GCA_025629805.1 Erythroxylum baracoense
CTCGATGATATCCCAAAGATCAATATGTGTGGATTCTATGAAGAGCCGCATCCTGTCCTTCCAATAATGATAATCTTTACCATTGAATGTAGGAGGTCTTGTGACGGAGGCACCTTCAGCTATAAAAACATGTGATTTAGCCATAGATCTTTGTCCTCACTTTGTAAAGGTGGATCTTGGAAACCGAGCTCTGATACCAATTGAAGTAAATCACATGTTAATGTAGAAATTACTTATAATATAAGATATACACAAGAAAGGGGGTTGAATTGTGTATTCTTTTTGCAAATACTAAAACTTTAATTTTTCTTAATAAGAACTTCTCTGACTTGTTAAAAGAAAATCACTAACGAAAACTGTTATGAGATAAATCGTAAATAACTTCTATATACTTGTTTAAAAACAAAATATACTAAGTTGATAGATAGAGAATAGACACTGTAATTTTATACTGGTTCACCCCAAACCGTGGGCTATGTCCAGTCCTCAGAATTCGTCTGAGTATTCACTATACTTCAAAAAATGTACAAGTATTCTTCCTCCTTTAAGAGCCTCTTCAGGTCTCTTACACAAAGTATTCTTTCAGCTATCTTAGCCGCTCCAGGCTCTTAACCTTTTCTTTGTCTCACTAGAAAGATATCGTGAGCTATTGTTACAGTAGTTTAGCTCTATAGTATCGCACTATAGAATTTTTAAGTATACACTTGAACGCTCAAAAGTTGTAGAATCAAAGATCTCTCGAAAAAATTATTTAGTCTTCGACTACGACCAGTATTTATAGTCTAAGTCTCCGACCGCTTCTTTGAATCTTGATAACTGCTTCTTGATTCTTGATAACTGCTTATTGATTCTTAATAACCACTGTTTAGTTGAGTTCTGTAACTAACTCCAACTAACTAACTGCTTGACGTACTCACGTATCTTCTGCTTTGTATTGTTTGTGTTTTCTTCTGTGTCTTTACTTCTTCTGTGTTTTGCTTCTTCTATGTCTCTACTTCTTCTTTGTTTTGCTTCTTTTGTGTCTCTACTTCTTCTGTGTCTTGCTTCTTCTGTGTCTCTACTTCTTCTGTGTTTTGCTTCTTCTGTGTCTTGCTTCTTCCGTGTCTCTACTTCTTTTATGTTTTGCTTCTTCTGTGTCTCTCCTTCTTCTGTGTTTTGCTTCTTCTGTCTTCTACTTCTTCTGTATTTTTCTTCTTTTGTGTTTCAACTTCTTCTGTCTTTTGCTTCTTCTATCTTTTGCTTCTTCTGTCTTCACTTCTTCTGTGTTTTGTTTCTTCTATGTTTTGCTTCTTCTGTATTTTACTTCTTCTGTGTTTCGAATTCTTCTGTCTTCTACTTCTTCTGTACTTTGTTTCTTCTATGCTTCGCTTCTTCTGTCTTTACTTTTTCTGTATTTTGCTTCTTCTGTGTCTCTACTTCTTCTGTGTTTTGCTTCTTCTGCACACTTAACACACTCATCAAACTAGTTCATTTATTTCTAACATTATTATTATTTGATTGTCATCAAAATTAATTATCGTAAAGTCCTCCTGACTTAACATTAATCACTTTTTACATAACACACATAGGGGGTCGAAATTACCAAACCATCGATCCTTCATTCTCAACCTAGTCATGACAGTTAACCATAAGAAAATAGCAGATTTCAGACCTATACCTGCTTCCATACTAGGTCAGCCCATGACACTGCTGTCAAAGTTGCCCTCTTTATGGTATGAGTTGATTTGTTCGTGAAAGCACCACTAATGTGGGCAGGCTAAGTAACCGTATCAGCCCTATTATACAGTTGCATTCCAGCAATTTATGAGTCAAGCATATGGCAAAATATGACATTGGTCATTCTTTCCCTCTCTCGAAAAAGCTAGTCCACTGTTGCCTCCTTCGAAATTCTATTTCTTAAAGGTCGCAAGTCATGTCGTTCCCATAAAGGGCTGTACATGGACCAATTATCAAACTAAAAACTGACCTCTTTTCTATTCCCCAACCTGACCTTCATAAAAGGGTAGACTTTCTGCATAAGTAACAATATAGTCTTAAAGATCCAAGAATGATCACACCGAGGTTGGATTTGCCAAAAACTTTGGCCACAAATTCGGTAAACTTGCAGCCACTTCACCCACAAAGCTTCTTTATCAACAAACAATCTCCAAATTCTCTTCATTAATAATACTCTCTGCATTTGTGTGATCGAGATGATTCATAATCCTCCTTGTTTTTTTGGCATAGTAATGTCACTCCAGTTTACCTTGGCCCCCTTGCTTTGATCATGTGTTCCAGTCCATAAAAAGGATTTCAACATCCTCTCCATTTCCTTGATCACCTTCTTAGGAATTACTACATGAGCTGCCCAGTGTATATGCATGTTGTTCAACATCGACACAATGAGAGTGACTGTAACGGCAAGCGATAAAAATATATTCTGACAAGTAAAAATTCTAGCTTTCAATTTTTCCAACAGAGGCATAAAAACTGAAAATCTTGGCTTACTCGACATTATAGGGACTCCCAAATACCAAAAGGGAGTTTCTTGGAGAGAGATACCCACCAAATTGGAAATCTATTCTAGATTCCTCACATCTGAAGACACATATACTCCGCTCTTCTGCAAATTCAGTTTCAGACCATCCTGAAAAAGTGTCCAGTAAACTCATCAATATTGTAATAACCTGTGGTTCCACCTTACACAAGAGAATCACATCATTAGCATACAGTAAATGTGTCAGTTTCAGATCCCTACATTTATAGTGATACTAAAATAAACCATTACAATCCACCACTTTCGTAATTAGTCTAGATAATCCCTCCATTGCTAGAGTGAATAGGTAAAGGGAAAGAGGGTCCCCTTGCCTAATCCATCGAGCATTATAGAATGGTTTTGTTGGAATGCCATTGATTAAAACACTCATTAAAGTCGTCTGGATGCACTGGAGTATCCACTGCTTGAATCTCATAGGAATCCTGATAGCTTCTAGACAATCTCTCAAAAAACCCCAACTTACAGTGTCGTATGCTTTAAATAGATCAATTTTTAATGCACAACTTTTGGTCTTTTTTCCTGTGTGATATTCCCCCATCAGTTCTTACAGTAGCAGTATATTATCCCCAATACTTCTCAATGGAAGAAACACCCCTTGAGACTTCGTAACCACCTCAGCTAATACAATTTTCAATCTATCAGCTAATAAACTTGCGATGATCTTGTACACCGTAGAGCAACACGAAATAGGGTGATAATCCGTGATCCTCTCTGGTCTTTCCTTCTTCGGAATTAAACATATGTAAGTATGATTGATTTCTTTCAACATCGAACCAGAAGAAAAAAATTCTAACACGGTTTCTGTTATAAGAGGTCCCGTTATGTCCCAAGTCTATTGAAAGAAACCAGCCGAAAATCCATCGGGGCCAGGTGCTTTAGAACTTTGTAACCAGAAAACCACCTCTCTCACTTGCTGGGCTGTGAAAGGAGTAGTGAGCATCTCTAAAATCTCTGGACTAGGACAGTAATTCATCACATTTTGAACCTCAAATTCGTTCAGCTGGATTTCAGTTCTCCCCATTAACATCAAAAAGAAGTCACGTATATGTACTGATAACTCCTGTTGTGTGGTCAACTTATGGCCCTCATCATCTATCAATTCCGTTATTGTGTTACTATTTCTCCGAGGTAGTACCGATGCTTTAAAAAATATGGAATTAATGTCCCTTTCTTTTATCCATGTCTGTCTAGCTTTTTGCTTCATGATCGAATTTTGTAGTTGAAGTGATTCCTAATATTGCTTCAAACAATGTGCTTCCTTGTTTCTCAAACATACGTTGGAAGGGTCTGTATAGCATTGCTTTTGGCCTTCATTCAATGATTTACCTAATTATGCTACATCTCTTATTCTACCTTTGCTAAACTCTTTTATCACGACTTTTGCAAACCTCAATTTATGCATAAGCTGATACGCTTTGTGGCCATTAATAGCTGTATCCCAAACCTGCTGAATCATGGACATAAACCCTTCCATCTGCATTAACCTGTTGAATAATCTGAACGGAGCCCCTATCTTGGATCCACCATATATCTGTTGAACTAAGATAGATGCATGATTAGAAAAAATCGGCTCTCTAAACACTGCTGATGCCAAGGCGAACAATCTTAGCCAACTTTGATTCATCAACGCTCTATCTAGTTTTTTCCTCATAAACAACTGTCCCTTTTGTTTATTCTCCCACGTGAACCATCTTCCCAGCCCTGTAAGATCCACTAAGTTGGTACTATGGAGCGGTTGAATAAGTTTAGCTCCTGATCCAACGTGAAAACTAGCCCCTCCTTCCACTTCATCAGATCGAAGATAACAATTAAAATCCCCTAACACCGGCCATAGGTCTTGCATACCCCCATATACATGTAATATCTCCTGCCACAATTTAGCTTTTTAGAAAGAAAATTTGAAGCATACACAATAGTCACCTCAAAATTAAACTGACCTATTAGCCGAGCGTAAATGGATGAATTGATCTCCCATCTTTACTACATAAGCCTTAACCTTGTCAGTGTTGTACCAGCATATAACTCTACCATTGTAGTGGTGAATGTGATTAGAGAAACATTTCCATTTGGACCCTAAAAAACCGTCACCTTTTGGACAATAGCAACCTTTATTTTTGTTTCTAGAAATCCTACCAAAACAAGTTTTTTTCTAGCAACTACTTCTTGCACCATCAACTTTTTAAGGGGATCATTAAGTCCCCTTGTGTTCTATACTAATATCGACATCTAAAGGATTTTTCCAAAAAAGACACTCCAAGGATAAAATCCCTTTATGCTTTTTCTTCTTACCTTTTTTCTTTCCAACACTCCTTTTCCCAACTCCTATTGATAAATGACTAATCTCCCTGACTTCCGTATTTGATTCTACATCCTTTCCCAAATTAAGACTTGCTTCGTTATCTTCAGATTCGACAGACTCCAAATTATTGAGTTTTGGAATCGATTTTTCTGTCTTCATGCAAAAAATGCTTCTGTTCTCCCTTAGTAACCTGATTAGTCATGACAGTATGGAATAATGACTCTTCTATTCTCATACTACCACCATCTTTTACTGACTCTCCACATTTTCTTTTGTCTTGTTCCAGAGCTCCTAAATAATCTGTTTGTTTGAAATAGATTGATTATTTTCTCTAGAGATTGATTTTTGTTGCACTATGATTTTGTTGGTTTGAAAGTTGTTCTTATTTGTTGTCTAAGTGTTGGTGAATTTATAATCATCTCATCTTTAAGCAATTTTTTGCTACAATTGTCCACTTCTCTATATTTTAGCTAACTACTTGTCACTACTTCTGTAACTTCTATATCCTAGAATTTAGCCTAAAGTAATTTCTTAACTTTTAGCTCACTTAGCTATATTTTTGTTAATTACCTTCCACCATTTTCTCAACTTCTATACGATGGACTCCCACAAATTCAATATATTTTTCTCACATTTCTGATTTATCGTTACTAATAGATTTTTAGGTAAACATTTATTGAACTTCTACTTTGGGACTAACTTCGTGACCTTTTAAACCAATGGGGCTAAGTTATTTTAAGCTATCAACAGTACAATTAGCTAGAAAATCAATATCATTAATATTAACTCTTTGAGAATATTATATATAGCTAGCATTGTCAAATTCGACATAGCATTGCAGTATGAGTTGTCCCATATTGATTCAATTATTTAATGCTGAACACGGAGAATCATGTACTTGCACGAAGTACATTATTAATTAGAAATTAAAAAAAAGACGATTATAAAATGGGTTTCAGTAACAAGGGCACAAAAATACACGATATAAAAATTAATCGGGAGTTTCCGAATTTTGGTTCCTTTTTTCAATCGGCTCAGTTTCAAGTTTTAGTAACAAGGCCAGCCACACCCACAGAAAGAATAAGAGCTGAAAGGACAGTGAGTTGAACTGCAAATGTCCTTAGCTGTACATCGTATATGATATTTTGCAAATGTCCTTAGAATTTAGGCCCGCAAGGCAGCAGAAACCTTGAACTCCGACACGTGTACAGGGTCTTATATCCCTCACAATTTATAACATGATCGTCTCCCTGTGTACCAAAAAACATTAGTACGTTAAGTTCCTGTTACCTTAGCTACCTTACGGGAGCAGACATTTATGTTTTGGTCAGAAAAGGGACAAAAAGAATCATAAATTCGTGGGTTCATCCTTTCTTCCAACTCTAAGAAGACTACCACAGTACCACGGTCTCCCGTATCTCTTTCTTAGCATTTATATGCGCCCCATATACCCACCAGAATTCTTAATACTTGGATTAACACATCAAATCGAATTCAACATTGCCCTTTCAGAGATACTTAATTGAAAAGGAGGTCATTCCTTTCAGATTAAATGGTTTTATACGATTAGAAATCAGCCTGAAACAAATGTATGGTCCATGAAATATGAATTCAACAATAAGACCCAAATACGACAAATGCTCGTGAGTGATTAAAGTTATCTTCGCCTTTGAATCATTTACTTTAATAAAATTCTATCCTTTGAAAAATTACAAGAGTAAGACATGATACTTGACGTATCAACTGCTCCCTTCAAAATTATGTGAAAATACTTATCATTATTTAAATGTTATTTCTGCCTGAACGCTGTCCTTTTAATGTCATCTACTGACCTAAACTAATTAACAATATACTACAAGGCTTGGCAGATTTTGGCCGCCCCGCTCACTTGGCCCGCCCTGCCTCTGCTTATCTGGTTTGATTTAACTTTGGCTCAGATTGATCGAATTATAATTAGACTACGGGTAAAAACAATACGGTTTGATTGGGTCAAGTTGGGCAGATCCGTGACTCAACTGGAACAATGAAACCGATATCGTTTTGTAAATTTCTTTTATAAAAAAATTAAAGATGGGCGAGATCGGCCCGCCCCTTCTCATGAAACATTTGACTATGGGTTAAACCATGAGTTGGTCAACTCTAACATGTTAGGTCACAGGTCAGCCTATGGGCCATCCAATGAGGGCCCGACTCGGCCCAGGTGCAGGCCAGACATGGCCCAACTTATTGACGTTTAGTAGCTTTATCGGCCCATAGATTTCATCGACCGAATCGTTGTCTAGTCTTGTCTATATTTATTGTAGTGTCTTGCAATTGCAGATAAACCTTTTCCTTCAATCTCATAACAAGTTTGGAAATTTTCTCTTTTATCATTGAAAAAGTCAGCAATGGCTAAGAAAGGTGGAATTTTTGATTTGGAGACACACTTTGCCTTCTATGGAGCATACCACAGCAACCCAGTTAACATTTTGATTCACACGTTGTTTGTTTGGCCCATCGTCTTCACTTCCCTTATGCTCTTGCACTTTACACCTTCTGTTGTTGACATATCTCAATTTGGGATCGTTGATCACGGGCTGCTGTTGAACTTTGGCTTCTTTTTCACACTAATTTATGCCGTCTTTTACGTGTTGTTGGATAAGAAAGCTGGGGTTTTGGCTGCTTTGCTTTGCTTTGCTTGTTGGGTTGGTGCCAGTTTCCTTTCTGGGAGGCTTGGATTTTCTCAGACTTGGAAGGTAAGTTTTAGTTTCCAGTTGTGTTAGCGGCTGTTGGATTTCTAACAGGACTATTGAAAATGAAGGAATATTCCATGTTTTATTTTATTTTCTTGCTGTTATTTGCATCGTGTTTTAGCTACAGAGCATTTTTCTCTTAAAGCTATATGTTCTGGTCATTTCCTTGCATTAATTTCATCCAAATTTTCCTCAGTTTTATTCCTGCATGGTGTCCTGTGCCCATGTATTTCATGATTGTATGGGAATTCAGCTCTTGTTCTAATTAATTACGTTTTTCATAGATTGTTGGGACTTTTGTTGGTTGATTAATTCCGGACAGTTGCAGGAAAGAGGGTGGCCCCTCCATAGTTATTGTTTACTGTTTAGGGGGGATTGTTGAACGGAAGGAGAATAAGTGCCTTATCCATGACTCTAGATTTGTAAACCAGTCACCGTGGTTTATTGCCTTCTTCTTGATTTGGTCCTAAAGCCTATCCTTATTCCATATATTTGAGATGACTTGGACGGCCTAATCTAGTTTTCATGTTGCACTCCTGCTTATGTGAGTCATTAATTAGACAAGCATTTCTTGTTGGGATGTTCATAAAAATATCTAGGTTTGGCTTACAAGTTGCAGCAATTGTTTGGCTTAATGTTTTATGCATTAAGTACCCATTAGGCACTTTTGTTTCATAGGTGGAGATTTCTAGGAAGAATTGCAATCATCGTTTCTACTACTGCGCCATTGGGTGGGTGTAGTAATTGATAGAAGTTTGGGATTGCTATCTTGTTGGAACTTGGAATCTTGTATTTTTATCAGGATAATAGAACAATAAGTACCTCAGTTGGACCTTGTTTTTGATTGGTGGACTATGGCCATACTGTATAGGCGTCTTCTCTGTTGTCTCTAAAAGTATTCTTGGTTGCCATAACGCCAAAATGGCCGTTGTAGAGGGCGGCTCAAGTTCCACTCTTCCTCCAGGTTTTAGATCTTGGGGAGTTACATGGGGAGAAAGGGATAAAGGTGTATTGCTCAAGTGGTCCCTGAGATTACAGCATAGAACCAATATAAAAGTGTAATCTCTTCGACACACCTAGTTTTTTGATTTCATTGAGTTTGTGTTCACTGCTCTGTATCTTCATATTTTGTCAGAGTTTTGTATTCCCAAGAGCCATACAGTAAGGGGTTATTGTAGTGAGAGGATGTTGGTGTTCATAGCATTTACTTCTAACAAATTTGAGGATCAATACCATATTCTACTTGATACTTTCTGATTGCTTTCTGATTGCGCATAGGAACTGAATGAAAATTTTTTTTTCCAGCATTTGCTATTAACGAACCATGCATGTTGTGAAGATTTGAATGGAAATACATATCTAAGATGAAGTATCTCCCAATTAGTGCTGTTGACATTTGCCCATCTATGAAGATATTTGGATATAGGCTTGTTGTCTCAAGTTTGACCATAGAACGGGAAATTTTAGCAGGAGAGACCATATTTTATTTGTATTTGATTTGAACTGATTGGCTGTAATATCAATTAAAAGCAGGTTGTGCTGGCAGCACAGTTATTTTGTTGGACTGGACAATTTTTAGGCCACTTGGTATTTGAGGTAAGTGCTAATTAGTTCAATTTGTATACATAAAATGCAGTAGTATTCTGTTTTTCCAATTTATCAGTCCTATTATTTTATGTAGAGACGGGCTCCAGCACTTATGGACAACCTTGCTCAAGCTTTTCTGACAGCACCATTTTTTGTGTTGCTTGAGGTAATTTTATGTTCTTAATCAAATATGAGAACTGTTTCCTGTTCAACTCGTAAGTTGGATAGTGATCTTGGTGATTTTATTTACAGGTTCTTGAAAAAGCGTTTGGTTATGAGCCATATCCAGGATTCCATGAAAGTGTAAAAGCGAAGACACAGGCTGAAACCAAAGTCTGGGAAGCCAAGAAACAAAAGAAATCATCTTAGTTTGGTAAGTCACCATGGAAGCTAAGGTACAAGATTCTCCTTAGTTTAGGCTAGAACCAACCAAACACCCTTGGTGTATCTGAACTCTGGTAATCTGATGGAAAATGATGTATTTTTCATTACGAGCACATAAAACACCTAGAAGGTTGCCTGATCTGGTGCCACAAGCTTATGCTTTATCATCTGAGAAAAAAACATAGTGCAAGGTTAGCATGGGCATTAGTTGCTAGTCCTAAAATCCATGGTGTTAAGCATCAATAAGTGAATTACTAACTTCCAATATCCTACTAAACCTGGTCTTTCTGATCAAAGAATGAACCCTTTTAACATTGTCTAACATTAAAAAAAAAAAAATCACGCCAGACTTTTGAGACTATACAATTAAAGTTAGATGAAAGGGGTAAAAAGTAAGTGGAATCCTTTATAGATGGACATATTTCATACCTTAGAAAAAGCTTTAGAAAGGGGACGAAAATATCGATTTAGAGGAGACTAAATTATCGATAAAATGCTAAAAAAATATCCAATTTGTAGAATATTCAAACTTATCCCTAAAATACAAATAACATGGAGAACGCAATGAGTTGCACACAAAAGAAAAGTAACGTAATTGATAGCGTGTCATAACACTAGTCAAAATAAAATAATTAGATTATTACTATAGCAATGGTAAGTCTAGGCCGATTCTATAAAGAGTGTGTGTAAAGTTGAAATGAAATTAATCGGTGTTTAAGTTTAACAGGAGGGTTTGGATTTTGAAATAAGAAAATAAAATAAAAATAATATAATAAAAACAAATTAAAGAAAATGTGTGAAAAATGATAAAAGTGGGAAATTCGGTAGGGAGTGGGAAATTCGGTAGGGACCTGATTCTTTGATTCAATATCGGTCTATACCCTAATTAAACATATTTTATTGATTTGCTATTCTCTAACCTCTCATAGCAACTATTAATCATGAGTTAATAATTAACTTGAGTTTTCTCTTATGTAGTGTTTAATCAAGACACGATCGTTAATTAAACCTAATTACCGAATAACCTATTATACGATCTCTAGATTTAATTAGGCAGTAGCATTACGAATTAGGAAAATTGATTAATCAAGGCAATAATCATGTACAATTCGTCATTTAACCTAACTTATGTTATCCTTAATGATTATGAATCATTAGTCGCCACACAAGAATTTCAACATAGCAATTATGGATTATATCGAAATTCTAGCAATGAGTTTGCAAATAAATGATTCAATGAATGCATTAAAATCATCTTTTCTCAATACTCAATTCAATCAACACAAGAAAACATAATCAATTCCTAATGAGAGAAAGAAACAACAAAAATAGTGAAATACACTTAGTCCGGATCGTCGGTGTCAATGTAACCTCCGAATCGGCGTCGGAACATTTAGCCCTTCATGGGTCTCTCCTAAAAAATGCTTCAGCCCCATTAATAACCCCTAGCAACGCCTCTTCACTATGCATCCTTTTCTCTATTTGCAAGCTCTCTATTCTCTAATTTGACAAATTAATTCTTTGTCCAAGCATATTGTTCACACCCCTCTTTCAAAAACCTACGCTCCTCCTTTTAGCTTGAACGACGCAAATGATGAAACGCAGATGTCCTCGCAGATGTCATCTGCATTTTATCTCCTGGTTGCTCCTCCTGCACTATGTTTTGGCGTGCTTCCCATTTGTTGAGCTGTTGGTTATGCATCTGCGTTTCATTCCTTTAGCTGTGTCATTTTCTTCTGGCGTGGACTGCTCCTTCATGTTGCTCTACCAATTAATCCAAATGCTTTTCATTAAATTTGAACTCTCATTCTTGCATGGGACATGCATAGCCTTGACTAACTTTAAATCTTCTTTGTATTTTTTTTCTTGTCTTTTAATTTTCTTCTTCTTGCTCTATAAAGACAAGTGAAAATAAATCTTCGAAAAAAGCCAAAATATTGAGCGTTTGACTCACTTTAACTTCTTGGCTTTCGAATTGAACCTAAAATTATATATGAGTCAAAGTGAGTATCTTACGCAATTTCATGTCAATAATCGCTAAATGTTATGGAATAATTTCATAATCAATTAAGCACCTATCAATTTTTCCCTTAATTAGCTTTTGACTGTCCTTGGGCAAAACATTAAAATTAAGCTAAAAAGTCCAAAAACATTGATTCATTTTCTATATGTTTCAAGAATACGTAATCATAAAAAAAGATGAATGACTTTCAAAAATCATAGCAAGAAGTCAACATTCTAAGCTTTTACTCATGATCAATCAACATTAATCATCTTCAAAAATTGAGCAATCTAATGTTATACTCGAAAAATGTGTTTAACTAAAATATATCCATAGGTACACTTAACACCATTCATGCTTATGTCATTCCACAACTTTGCATTTCATTTCATTTCTTCACCACTAATGTTCACATGCAAAATCACGGATCAAAGGACTTTTCAAGGTTGTAATGTAGGCAAAGGTAAGGTGAGATGTATTTGGATCAATTAGCATGAAATCCATCAAAGCTAGTGAAACAAAACAACAATCAATGTGACATCAAGTGCACAAGTTAACATTCATAAAAAACTGGGTATCGTCAGCTATGACAAATGCAACATTTATATTTCATAACCTAGTTCAACTCTCATACACAAACCACATGAAGCATATATCAATCACTCATACAATTGATGACAATATATTGAAACCACAAAAGAGTTAACCTTCCAAGCTAACATCTACCTCATATTCAACATACTCCCTACCAGATTCATTACAACTTTAGGAGGATGCATTAATCATAAACAACTTTTCAACACATATTCAATTCCTCCTTGATACATTTATTTAATTTTTTTTCTTTTTTCTTTTTTCTTTCTTTCTTTCTTTCTTTTCCTTATAAAAATTAAAGTAAACTACATCAACATGAGAATTTTAATGATAAGGCATAAAATAACATCCCAACATTATAACCAACTCACACATACGTACACCCCTACACTTAGAATTTTGTACATCCACAAACTCAACAATCATAAATGTTCCACTTACTTTATGGCTTGGGTAGGACATTTGGTTAAGTATAAAGCATGTAATGTGGTTGATACAAAAAGAAAGGCTAATAAGG
>JAOTAY010000007.1:20206842-20237959 GCA_025629805.1 Erythroxylum baracoense
AATAATAATAATAATAATAATAATAATAATAATAATAATAATAATAATAATAATAATAATAATAATAATAACAATAAAATAAATAAATATTATAAATAAAATGTAAAATAAGTAATAAGATAAAAATAATACAATAAATATATAATAATTTAAAGAGTCAAAATAAAAGATAAAACAAGTAAATAATACACAAATAAGAAAGAAGATATGTTAATAAATAAATCTAACAAGCCATCACAAGAAAATATTTAGGCTAAGTACGAAAATATTTAGACTAACAAACTAAGAGAGAAATACTACATATTAAATATTTAGGTTAAATACAAGATATAAGACTCAAAAATGTTTTAAAGACTTATGAGAACGAGTAAGACCTCTCTATATTAGATCCTTAATTCGTATCCTATTACGCCAAAATTTTCTATTGAGGGTCATGTCTTCGGTAAGTTCTAGCATAGTCATATCATTCTTGATCACCTCCCCTTAGTGCTTCTTAAGCCTTCTTTTTTTCCTCTTATAGTCCTTAAGTACAATCTTCTCGCATCTTCTTACTAGAGTGTTAGGGTGTCTCCATTTAATATGTTCGAAACACCTAATCCTTGTCTTTTTTAATTTTTCATTATTATTAGCCACCTTTAATTTGTCTCTTACCATTACATTCCTGACTTTATCGCTTCTAGAAAGGTTGCACATCCAACAGAACATCCTCATCTCTGCTACCATTATCTTATGATTATGAACCTGTTTGATGGGCCAACACTCCGCCTCATAGAGCATGATTGACGTAATCACTAAATGATAGAATTACCTTTGAGCTTGATTGGTATCTTCTTGTCATATAAAACTCATGATGCACTTCTCCATTTAAGTCACCATGATTTGATACTATGAAATATGTTTTTATTGATCTCTTCATTACTTTAGATGAGATATCCTAGATACTTAAAACTCTCTTTTTGTGGTATAATTTCTGAACCATTCTTTACCTCCACATCAGAAGCCACCTATGGCTCGAAAAGTACTCAATCTTAGTCCTGCTCAGTTTAAAGCCCTTTGACTCTAACGCATCCATCCAAAGTTCTAGCTTGACATTGACACCTTCTTTTTTCCCATCCATTAAAACAATGTCATCAATAAACAACATACACCAAGGCACATCCCTTTGGATATTCTTAGTGATCTTATCCATCACTGTTGTAAACAAAAAAGGTCTTAGTGAGAAGCCTTGGTGTATTCCAATATTGATAGCAAATGCATTGTATCTTCTCCTATCGTCCTTACTTTACACCTTCATACATATCCTTAATAACCTGTATATATGTCATAGGAACTCCCTTAACTTCTAAACACCTTCATATGATCTCCTTAGGTACCATGTCATATGCCTTCTCTAACTCAATAGAAACCATATGTAGGTTACGTTATCTTTCCCTATAATATTTTATTAATCTTCTAAGGAGATGCAAAAAGCATTTGTCTTAAACCTTCCTAACATGAAGCCAAACTATCTCTTCGAGATAGGAACATCTTTTCTCACTCTTTTCTTAATCACCTTCTCCTATAATTTCATATTATGACTAAGTAAGTTAATGCCTCTATAGTTGTTGTAGCTTTGGAATGTTCCTTTGTTCTTGTATAGAGGAATTAGCATACTATGTCTCCACCTATCTGACATTTTGACAGACTTAAGGATCACATCAAAAAGTTTGGCTATCCAAGTAAGACCTCTTCGCCTAGGCTCTTTCACACCTATATGGGTTTCTCATCAGGCCCTACTACCGTTCCACTCTTCATCTCTCTCAAAGCCCTTTTAAATTCTCCCTTTGTAATTTTCCAACAATAAACAAAGTTAAGATACCTTTCGAATAGATTAAGATCACCCAAAAAGACCTAAACTAGGAATTTCCAACAATATTTCCTACATTCCAGTATATTAGAAGAAAGAACAAAAGTTGTTGCCTTATATTTTGAAGAGAAGAATGAACATTAGTTCAATAATTTTGTAATTGACAAGGCTTATATCTATTGGGATGAACTGTTAAAGGTCATCCTGCCAATTATGATAAGTAAGACTTAGGATATATTGTTGAGACTTTTAAAAATATAAGTAAAAGGGGATGGTTTTAGAATATATTGACGCTTTTGATAATTTAAAGGCCAATATGACTAAGTTCAAATCTTATTTGAATAAAACACACTTTGTTCACAATTCTATTAGTGGATTAATAGCACTACCTGATGAAATGGCTCAAATATACAATGTGTTTCATGTGAGTATTCTTAGGAGATATCAATCTGATCCGAAACATGTGTTATCAGTTCGGGAAGTTGAAATTGCATGTAATCTAAGTTATGTTGAGGAACCGGTAAAGATAGTGGGTTATTATACTAAACAGTTGAGAAACCAAGTGATCCCATTGGTGAAAGTCCTTCGGAGGAATCATTCGAGTGAAGAAGTCATATGAGAAACAGAGGAGCATACGAGGAATCAGTAACCCTACCTATTTGATCAATCAAGTACGAATTTTGAGAACGAAATTTCTTAAGGGGGAGAATTGTAATATCTGGTTTCTGAAACATATGTAGGGTTCAACCTTAGATCATTTCTTATAAGTAAGAGCATTGGGAATTTATGAAAATGCATAACATTGACATGCATAACATTAGCATACACACATGAATTATAATTTGTACACATTACAAAGTTAGCATATGCACTAAATTGACATGTCTCGGAGTATGAAAGAATTAAAATGACTATGATGTGAATCATGAATTGTTACGTCTTGAATTTTGATATGATTGGATTTCAATTAGTGATTTGGAATTAATTGTGATTAATTAGGAAAGTGATGAATTAATATGTACATTTGGATTAAGAAAAATGTTAAGTGGTAGGATAAATTTATACATGAAAAATTAGAGTGATTAAAGCCTATAATTGAGTGTCATTTGGCATAGTTAAATGAGTGATAAGTGGACTAGTAATTAATTGACAAATGGATCAATTATTATATGACATGTGGACTAATTATTTGGAGACATGTAGACTAATTAATTGGTGACTAATGGTAACACCTTAAAGAAATTAGTTGCAGCTTATTAAGTAGAAAAATGGGAGGTATGCCATGTAACATATGTCTTAGTTTAATAAGGACACCTAGCATATGATGAAGCAAAGTTTTTGCTGGTTTCTTCATTCTCCTTCACCATCGAAATTGCTCCTACCTTTTCTCTGTAATTTGGTTGAACCCTAGCTAAGTTTCTACCCCAAATTCATACACACACCCTTCACAAAATAGCTAAGAAACCAACTGAATGATACCTTCACTTTGCTGCCAAAAATCAACCTATTTCACTTAGAAGATTAATCTTGCTTGATTGGAATGATAGATTATCTTGAAGTGTTGACCTGAATTGAAAGCCTAACAAATAAATGGAAATTTGATCTTTATAGCATGTTAAATGGTATGATAATGATGCTTGAATTGGAATGAAATGCATATGATATTAGTGATGATATGCGCTGGAAATGTGTTGAATGAATTTGGAAGTTTTATGCTTGTTTCTGGAGTATGAAAATCATGGCATTAGAGGTTGAATTATGAATGAATTAGTTCTAGATTTATTGTATAATGAGAGTGAATTTATGCTAAAGGAAGATGATAGCATAGTGTTCGTAAATTGAAAAACAATTGGGACTATATGCATGATAAGGCAAGTTAGTTTCTGGTTTGATTTTTGATGTATGGAAGACATTGATTTATGGTCTGTTAATTGAATAAGTTTGAGATAGAATTGAAGATGATATTGATGAGGATTTGAAGTATAATTAGTTTACAATTGAGGTATAACTAATGGACTATTATAAAGGTGTTTTGAATTGGTATCAAAGTGTGAAAATCTGGAAAAAAATGCAAGAAAAAGGTAGGCCACGATCGTGGCACCCATCCCACGATCGTGGTAGCATTTGTCCACGATCGTGGGTAGTGTTTTTACACGGTAAATTCTAATTTGTGCAATGGTTGAATCAGATAAGGACAAGTCACTTCTAATGTGGTGTATTTGGACTTGATTAAGGCTTGAAATAAACCTAGATTGATGCTTGATAAGTTGATTAAAGTGTTTGATAAGTTGAAGATGTTATAACTTAAGGAAAAGATTGTTTGATATCAATGTGTCTAAGTTTGGATTATAGGAGCATTAAAGGAATGAAGATGTTTATATGAATGCAAATGTATCCCAAAGAATATAAATAATGCATTAGGAATGAACGAATGAGAATTGGGAATTATGTGAATATTTGTAATGCTAGAAAGGAGTTAGTAAATGTATAGTTAATGAATTGAGCATGATCAAGTGTACTTAAGGTATTAACTTAATTGCAAACAAGCTATGATGCTTTAATAATCATGAATTATGATTAAGGAAACATACCCGGGAAAGTCATTAAGCATAGATTGAATATTACACATACATATGTTCATGATTGAAAATGTATTTGAATGATCGACTTTATAATGAGAATTATGTGTGAATTCTATGATTTTAGACGCTTGAGACGAACGCCATCATCCTGACATTGCCGGACCATCTAGGCAATAGCGTAATTCAGAGTGTACTGTGAGTAACCTAGATGTTCTCACTAGGATTGATTTATTTCTGTTTAACTCCCAATTATTTAATTGTTAATGACTTGATTGTGATAATTTTGGACTTCAAGGTCTGAGGAGATTGATATTTGGGAATGTATTGGGAGTGTTATGTTTGCATATGAATCTGAATGATATATGTTTACTCAATGAAAGTTGAATGCTGAACTTAGGTCCGATAGATATGAGATTCTGATTGTGCATCATAAATAAATGTTATTGATGGCATATTCTATGAATTGATGCATTACATTGAATGCATTATCAGGTAAAGGCGTTGTGACTGGAGTGACCAGTCTGAAAGAGCTTTAAGCTCAGAAATTTGTAATCTGCATGTAGAGCCTAGCTATGTGATTAATAAGCTTGGTACCTATAATGGGTACAGGACATTATCTATATCTGTACCTGAAAGGCACTCGGTCACAACAAATAATAACGAATGTGGAGTCTCATATGCATCTGCATTTGTACATTTATGATTATGAATTATACGATCATGAATCCATTTATGAAATTATGATGATAATGTGATATGCCATATTGGTGTGATAAAGTGATTGATTGTAATATGCATAATTCGAAAGAGTATTGTGAATTTGATTATATGTAAGATACATGTGTATTTGATATAAGTGAGCTCATCAATGATGGTTCACTTAATGAGTTCGCAAAATTTATCAAAAATTGTAACGTTTATTTTCAAGTACGAGATAGGAGACTTAGCCTTTAAGATATTCTAGAATAACGTTTTGGAATTAAGATATAGCTTAAAGGTCTGTCAACTGACATCTGAGGAGTAGTAGACTATTTTTCTGTTGTCATGTGGAGCTGTTATATAAAGAGTTGTAAACTCTCAAATAATTTGGTAATGTAAATATTTGTTTTAATGAGTACAGTGTAAATCATGTTTGCAAATGAAATGAGGAGTTGAGTTTTTTTAATTATTATATTATTCTGTATGATGCCACATAAGAGAACATGAATGCTCTAATATGCCATTGTCGTAGGATATGTACTTGAATGTCCTTTGGATGTTCGGGTATATACTTTATAATAGTGAAGTGTTACAATTTTATATGACATAATTTCATCATGTTTAAACTACAAACATTGGCGGAACTGTATGAGATGGCAAAACATAAGGAGTAGAAGATTGAAGCTATAAGAAAATTTTGTGACTAGTATACTAAAGGAACCAACAGCTTCAGTAAAGGGCCAATAACTAAGTACTCAACTATGAAACCTTCGAAACCCATGACAAAACTCAAGAAGGGATAGTGTTATGAGTTTAGTGATAAGTTGAGCCTAGGCTATCAATATAAAAACAAAACATTACATTGTATTGTAGGAGAGAAATGTGGTGATGATGAGATATATTAAGATATAGTACCAAAGCGTAACCCAAAAGACATTTATATTAGCGGGGAGGTAACCACTAATACAATTATTTGTTATGCACCCTTAAGTACTCTTAGAATTAAGCCCACATTTTATAGGAAGGAGATAATAATGCTTATTGATATGAGCAGCACCCACAATTTTGTGAATTTAAGTGCACTTATTAATGCTTTGATAGTACCAGCAAAATACTACCTACTAATTGTTATAATATGAAATGGAGGCAGAATAATAAGGAGGTTAAAGTGCCAACAGTTTGGATGGGAAATACAGGGCTACAATTTTATGGTTGATGTAAGAGTTCTCAAACTAGGAGTTTGCCATATAGTCCTAAAGTGGATTGTCTTATGGTGGTTAGCCCTATTACTTTTGACTTTAATGAATTGACCTTATAGTTTAATTATAAAAGTTGGTGCAGTGTATCTCAAGGGAACCATAGACAAAGCATCATTAAAGCTGAACTATTGGATAGCTTAATTAACCTACATTAGGATGAATGGTTGGACCAACTCACTAGTATCTATGCCCAAATAGCTATCATTGAAAATCTAAGCCTATTAAAGAGCTTATAGCCCAACAATCAAAACTTTTTTCTAAACTAACCTAGTTACTCCCATATAGATCCTATGACCATAAAATCCATCTCAAACCTAAATTTCAACTTGTGAACATTAGGCCTTATAGATATCCTTATCAATATAAAACTGAAATTAAAACTCAAGTCAAAGAATTGTTAGCCTAAGGCATCATTAGGCCCAACCAAAGCCCATTTGCATCACTAGCATTACTAGTAGGAAAGAAAGATGAAACAATGTATATGTGTATTGATTACAAAAAGCTTAATGACATTACAGTGAAGCACATATTTCCCATTCTTGTGATTGAAGACCTGCTAGATGAGCTTAATGGAGCTATTATTTTTACTAAGCTAGATTTATTATTTGGTTACCACTGGACCATAATATACCTAAAGGATGTTTATAAGATGGCTTTTACGACACACAATGGTCACTATTAGTTCCTAGTGATGCCTTTTGACCTTACTAATGCCTTAGTAAACTTTAAGAGCCTTATGAATGAAATTTTTATTGAGCTTTTTAGGGAGTTTTATTAAAGTTTTTCGATGACATTGTATTCTATAGGAGGAGCCTAGAAAGCATATTAAGCACTTGTAACTTATTTTTTCATAAAATAGAGGAGCATTAACTATCTATAAAAAAGAAGAAGTGTTCCTTTGGCTAACCTGAAGTGGAGTATTTAGGCCACATAATTTCTCAGGGGGACTAAAAAGGTGGAAAGATGGTAAGTTTGCTCATCCTTAAATCTGTTAAATCACTTAGATAATTCCTTAGTCTCATAAGCTATTATAGAAGGTTTATTAAAGATTATACCAATATAAGCAAGCAGTTTACTAATCTTTTTCAGAAGGATGCCTTTAAATGGAACCATGGAGCAGCCGAGGCCTTTAAATCAATTAAGGTTGCCATAATCGAGCCCTAATTTTGATTATCCCAGAATTTTCATGGCCTTTCATGTTGGAGATAGATGCAAGTGGTACAAGCATTGGTGTTGTTTTAATACAAAATTCTAGGCTTGTAACTTTTATGAGTAAGGAATTAAGAGTCAATAATTAAGGATTATTAGTCTAATAGAATGAATATTTAGCTCTGACTATGGTAGTTTCTAAATGCAGACATTACTTAGAAATTGGGTAGTTTGATCATCATAAAAAATGACCGTAAGAACCTTAAATATTTGCTAAACCAGAGGACGAATACTTCCATATACAAAAGGGGACGTACTAAGTTGTTGGGCCTTGAATATAAGATCTAGTACTGAAAAGGAAGAGAAAATAAAGCTACTGATGCACTATTAAGGAGATGATAATATTATGAAAGAGATGTAATAGCTATAATAATAATAATTGTGAGTGGGAGGAGGTATTGGAGAGCTATAAATAGGATGTCGGAACCTAACAGCTGATTTCTGATGTCAAGAGTGGCAAAAGACCGTCATCCAAATAGACGTTTAAAAATGGTATCCTAAAATATAAGGTTAAGATCTATATGGGTTAAAATGCTCAATTAAGGCAAAGACCCCTAAATATTATCTATGGAGAAAGGTCATTTAGGTGTATAAGATACCTACAAAACGGCTAAGTCACTATTTTATTGGAATATACTATATAAGGATGTTAAGGCAATAGCTACTACTTAATAAACAAAAGGGATAATGTTCATACTCACAGTCTATGGTAGCCCTTACCTGTCTGAGAAACAGCATGGAAGGATATTTGTATGGATTTTATAGAAGGACTACCTAAGTTAAAAGGCAAGGATACTATTATGGTGATAGTGGATAAGTTTCCAAGTATGCATTCTTTACTTCTCCTTTGCACCCCTTGGCTACCCCACAAGTTGCATAGGCATTCATTAATAATGTTTACAAGTTACATGGGTTGCCTACTTCTATAATAAACGACTGAGACAGGGTGTTCACTAGCAGCTTCTAGTAAAATTTATCCAAGAACGTTGTGTATAGTCTAAAAATAAGTACAACCTACCACCCCAAATATACAGATAAATAGATAGAGTTAATTAGTGCTTAGAGTGCTACCTATATTTTATGACCAGGGTCAACTAGTTACCTTAACAAAATGGTGATATAACATTAATTACCACACTACTATATACAATACCCCTTTTAGGCTCTATACAGTATTTTGCTGCCTCAATATAGGTTTGAGCAAGCAACTTAGATGTCTAATGAGATTGCTACATAGTTAATAAGGGACAAAAGGTTTTACTTGAGGTTGCTAAAGGAAAATTTGAAAAAGGCATTAAAGAATATTAAATTCTATATAGATAAGCGGCATACAAACAGAGAGTTTTAAGTCAGATATCAAGTTTATTTAAAGTTCTAGCCTTATTGGTAAATATCTATAGTGGCAAAGCCTAACCAGAAGTTAATGTTCAAATTTTTAGGCCATATCCAATATTACAGAAGGTGGGTTAGATAGTTTATTGATTAGGGTTGTTGAACGTGTCAAGTAGATTATCGACTAGGGTTGTCAGAAGAGTTTAGCATATATCTAGTTTTCCACATTTCTTAATTAATTAAGTTCAAGGAATGCTTAAAGGGAGGGGATGTCATACATCTCATTACATCATTACAACACTATAGTCATACATTCACACATTACATATGCATATTCATATTCATATTCATATTAGTAACTAGCATACACATCTCCGGTAAACATATCCAGTGAAATAAAGAGAGGAAAAATAATTGATAGGGAATTGATGTATAATGGATGAGAGGGAACTCATTCAAAATAATAAAGTGGGACCTTGTCAATTGTCCACTTGTCAAGTGGTAAGGAGAGTAAAATTAGGATTAACTTCTTATAAATGAAAACCATACTTGTAAATATGATTAGTATCAATTGAATATAACACTTATCTTTTCTCCCAAAAATGTTAATCTTTGTCTTGTACTCTCTTCCTTCTTTCTCAATCTTGCATTTCTATTTGTGTTTTGCTTTTTAGATTCAGGCCACATTACATCAAACAAGTGAAGAGCCAATTTCTTTTGCCTCACTCACAAAACACCCTTGAAATTCTCTAGTCCCTAAAATCTCAATAGCACACCCACTTAAAAAACCCAATTTACCCTGTAGAATTACATATTTTTATGCCTTGCATCCATAATCCACACCTAATTGATCATTATAGATTACTTACATACCACAAACTTTTCCAATTGTACAACTTAACCTCATTAATTCCTAAACAAACTTTGATATGATGCCTCACAATGATATGGATGTGCTTGTAAAGAAAATGTGGGTTGAGTAAGATTATAACAAGAATTTATTTGATGATACTATTGTAAAGAGAAATTCCAGTGATGCAAGTGAATATTCTTTAGGAAGATAAAGAATGTGAAATCACTAATTTGTCAATCGGTTACTTAACTTGTGCTATTTGTTGGTTTGTAATATTTTACTACAGATATAAAACATAAGTAAAAATAATTAATAATATTTATGATAACAATTTGAAATTATTATTTTATAAAAATGTCACATCATTATAATTAATTTTTATTAATATTAAAGAATGGTTCAAGAAATATTTTCTAAATATTATTTTATTAGAAAGAAAGTCACATGAGTTTTAAGATGGATTTAAAGAGTTTATTTTTCAATTTATTTAAGCTAGAATAACATCCAAATTAGTGAAGTTTAATAGATATTTTCGTTAAATATCAAAGTGAAATTAGTATTGTTTTATCAAACATTTAGATCTAAATTAGTATTCCAAATAATGGTTTTAGTGACGTTGAGATATAAGTTGATACTCTAGATAATAGTGAGTTCTAAATTAGATCTTTTATGAAATTTCAAATGGTTATTTGTACTTGAGACACCCTTAAAAATGTATAAAGTGTAGTCCAACATCCTCTTTAGATGTGTGGATAAAAGGTCTGATTATTTGAAAAGGGTAAATTTAAGTAAAATAAGATTCATCCACAGAGGAGTTAGAGTCCTAATTAAAGACTAATTAAGCCACCTAGTAGATATTGGAATCAACTCTATTAAAGATAGTTGGAGTCCACCTACACTTTTTGAAAGATTACTTATAAAAAAGGGACATTTTAAACTAAGGTCAGTTCTCATAACACATTATGCTTAATTAGAATTTGTTTGTATACTTAACACCCTTAATCTTTCACTAACTTAAGCATTATAATATCTTTTTTGGAAACACTCTCAACCTCTAAGTAATTATTTTTGCCAGCCTGCAGACTCAAATCAGGTCAACAAGTCTACCCCAAATTCAATTTAATCATTTTACATCATCTATAGGAATTTCATGAAATCTTCAGATATTCTTACTTGATAAAAAATAAAAGATTTTAGTTATTACTATCCTAAAAAAGAATAATAGACACTTATAGAAATAACTTAACCACCAATGAACAGCTCGAGGCCAAACCATTAAACTTATGATGTTATGGTGACAATTCAAGAAACTATTATATAAGAGGCAATATGCTCACAAAAGGCCACATACTCACACCCTATAACCATTATTGAAAGGAGCCTCATCCACACCCTTATAACTAGTGTTGCTATTATAAGGGTACATAGGGATCAAGTCTGATAGGTGATAATCCATTAGTACTTTATATCTAGATAAAACATTACTGATTATGTTTAAGATGGCATTTATAGACAGTTATATTGGCATAAATATCCTTAACAATCACGTACATTGATATAAATGACGCATAGACCTGTACAGTGCATCTGATATCATAAAATGCAAAGTCTTCTCTTTTACCTTGATTATTGTAATAAGATCATGGTTACAAATCTTTCTCTCAATCCCAATAGCTACTTTTTAGAAGTTAACCACATATATCTGTTCAGATATTGGCATTCCAGGTTTTAAGGAATGAAGACTTATTCTATGAAGTTAATTGTTGAAATCTCTACCACGAAGATTAGTAATAAATCAAGAAATTAGTCAAAACTTTTTTTTATTGTTTTCCACTATAACAACTCTGATTTTAGGCAGAAAAATCAGTTTATGTTGTTCATTGCTTGCCTATAAATATTTCAGTTTCAATGAAATAATATTATCAGCCTTTCTTAACATCTTTAAACACTTTCAGCCTCTATTTTATTCTTTTATCTATTAGTTTTCTTTGGTAATCTTTTATTTCTGTTCCAACTAGTGGTATCAGAGCTATAGTTGGTTTTAAAGGATCTATAGTTTTTTTAAAAAAACCACACTTTTAAAAAACCCATTTCAAACCACTCCAAAAATGTCAGCCAGCAACAGTGTTTCGCTAATTTCTCCACAAGTCTTTATTGGTGAGAATTTTCAAATGTGGTCAATGAAGATGCAAACTTATCTTGAAGTACACAATCTTTAGGAAGTTGTAGCAAAAGATAAGCCTTTGAATCCATTACCTAGAGATGGCGTAAATCAAAGCTCACAAAGAAGAGAAGACTAAAAGGTTTAAACAAAATACTCTCATCCAAAATTCAGTAGGAGATATAGTGTTTCATCGGATCATGACATGTGAAATTGCCAAAGAGGAATGGGACAAGTTAAAGTTGAGTATCAAGGTAGCGACAGAACTAAATAAATGCATGTGCTGAATCTAAAAAGAGATTTCGAAACTTTGAGAATGCTAGAAGTTAAAAGCATCACAAGGTACTGCGACAGAATTTCCTTGATTGTTAATAATATTTGGTTACTTGGAGAGGAGTTTCCAGATAGCAGAATTGTTGAAAAGGTTCTTGTAACCCTCCCTGAGAAATTTGAAGCCCAAATTTGTTCTTTAGAAGAGTCCAAAGATCTCACCAGAATTTCATTGGCAGAATTAATAAGTGCTCTCCAAGCACAGGAGCAAAGAAGGGCCCTAAGACACGAAAAAATCAATGTAGGTGCTTTTCATGTGCAAAATCAACAGTCTTACAAAGGCAAAATACAGTTCAGCAAGAAGAAAAACAAGAATGACGAGAGTAGTGCTAAAGAAGGAGTTAGGCAAAAAAATCTGGATTGCGCTCATTGCAAAAAGACAACTAACTTAGAGAAGTATTGTTTGTGGAAACCTGATGCTATATGTGGCAACTGTAAACAACTTAGGCATATTACTAAGGTTTGTAAGTAAAAGAACAAACCCATTCAATCGCAGCAAGTACAAGTGGCGGACTCTGTACCACAAGAGGAGCGTTTTTTTTTGCAACATTCCATACCTCAAGTCATTATTCTCACATGATTCTTACAATACGTGGCTTATTGATAGTGGATGCACCAATCATATATGTCATAATGCTTCCATGTTCAAAGATCTTGATAAATCTTACAGCTCAAAGGTGAAGGTTGGCAATGGAGAATATGTGAAGGTCAAAGGAAAAGGAATAGCAGCTGTAAAAACTAATTCAGGTATTAAACTTATTCCAGATGTTTTATTTGTACCTGATATCAACAAGAATCTCTTGAGTGTGAGTCAGATGCTTTAAAAAAAATATTCTTTACAATTAAAAAATAACTACTGCACCATCTTTGATCCCTTTGGAGTAGAGCTGAGTTGTGTAGAGATGAAAAACAAGAGTTTTGCTCTTGATTGGGAGCAGGTTGCTGAACATGCCTATGTTGGAATCACCCAAAGTGCTTCAGATATATGGCATAAACGGTTTGGTCATTTTAATCAAAGGAGTTTAACACATTTGAAGAAGCATGCTTTGGCCAAAAATATGCCAGATTTTTCTAACAAAGTTGTTGAAATATGTGAGACTTGTCAATAAGGCAAACAAACAAAGTTGCCATTTCCAAAAAATCAATCTTGGAGAGCCACAGAGATGTTTCAACTTATCCATACTGATGTCTGCGGTCCTATGAAAACTGAATTACTAAATGGCAGTAAATATTTCATTCTCTTTATTGATAATTGTACGAGAATGTGTTGGGTGTATTTTGTTAAGCAAAAAAGTGAAGTTTTTTCTATTTTCAAGCAGTTTAAAGCCATGGTGGAGAATCAAAGTGACAAAAAAATCAAAATCTTCAGATCTGATAATGGCATCGAATATACCTCTAACCAATTTGCTGAGTTTTTTTAGCATTTCAGGTATAGAACATCAGCTTACAGTGCCATGCATGCCGCAACAAAATGGCGTCTCTAAGAGAAAAAATAAGAATGTCATGGAGATAGCTAGTTGTCTCTTACTTGAAAAGAAGATGCCAAGCAACTTTTGGGCAGAAGCTGTTATTACTTCTATATATATGTTGAATAGATTGCCTACTAAAGCATTAAAGAATTCAACACCATATGAAGCATGGTACAGTATCACACCTTCTGTGGATCATCTCAAGGTGTTTGGAAGTATATGCTATTATCAAGTTCCAGAACAAAAAAGAAGTAAACTTGATTCTAGAGCTAAAAAGGGCATTTTTATTGGTTATAGATCATCAACAAAAGATTATCAAATTTTTTGCCTTTATAACAAAAATATTATTTTGAGCATGAATGTGAAGTTTGATGAAGCATCAACTTGGGATTGTAAAATCAAAAAAATATGCATCTAAATATCTTTGTTGATAATGAGATTCATGAAGAGAACTTTGATGATATACCAATAAAAGACATAAGATCCTTAAATGACATCTATCTCAGTTGTAACTTGGCAATCTCTGAACCTAAAAATTACTTTGAAGCAAAAGATTATGAGTATGGAGGAGTGTTATGCAAGAAGAGTTGGAGATGATCAACAAAAATGAAACATAGCAGCTAGTAGAAAGACTAAAAAATCAAAAAGTGATAGGAGTCAAATGGGTATTCAAAACAAAACTCAATTATTATGGTTTAATATTCAAACACAAAGCTAGATTGGTGGCGAAAGGCTATGCTCAACAATATGGTATTAATTATTAGGAGACCTTTGCTCCTGTTACGAGGTATGATACTGTTAGACTCCTTATTGCTGTTGTTGCTCAAAATTGTTGGCAAATTGATCAATTAGATGTCAAATCTAGTTTTTTGAATGGATTCTTAATGAAAAAAATTATATGGAGCAACCAGATGGGTATTAAGCTCCAAGAACAGAAAATTATGTGTATCTCTTGAAGAAGGCCTTGTACGAGCTCAAACAAACTCCTAGAGCTTGATATAAGAGAGTTGATATGCACCTGAATGAACTTGGTTTTATTAAAAGCCAAAGTGAAGCAACTTTATATGTTAAAACAGATGAAGATCAACTGCTAGTTGTCTCTATTTATGTAGATGACATCCTTGTAACTGGACATCAACCTAAACTAATTCAAAGGTTCAAGGAGGAGATGAAGAAAGTTTTTGAGATGACTGATCTTGGAGTCATGAGTTACTTTTTGGGAATAGAAGTTATGCAGTTATGTTCAAGTATCTTCATATGTCAGAAAAAGTATGCTATGGATGTGCTTAAAAAATTCAAAATTTAGGATTGCAAGCCTGTATCTACTCCAATGACGACAAGTGAGAAACTAAGCAAGGATGATGGCTCAGAAAAAAAGGATGAAGGCTTGTATAGGAGTTTAATTGGCAGTTTTTTTATCTAACAGCCATCAGACCTGATATAATCTATGTTGTTAGTATACTTTCCAGGTTCATGCATTCACCAAGTGAAAGACATTTTTCAACTGCTAAAAGAATATTGAGGTACATCAAAGGAACTGTTTCTTTTAGAATATACTTTTCTAAGTCTGCAGCAGCAAGGTTGAAGTTGATAGGATACTCCGACAGTGATTACGAGGCTGTGTTGATGACGCAAAAAGCACATCTGGATATTTATTTACTCTAGGCTCTGGTTTTTTTACTTGGAGCTCAAACAAACAAGAAACCATAGCCCAATCCACAGCTGAAGGAAAATATATTGCTGCTACTACTACAGTAAACCATGCTATTTAGCTGCAAAAATTGTTGAAAGACTTAGGTCAAGAGTAGGTTGAGGCAACTAAGATTATATGTGACAACAGTTATACAATTTCAATCTCAAAAAATCCTGTATTCCATAGTAGAACAAAGCATATCAAGATCAAGTTCCACTTTATTAGAGAAGTTCAACAATTATCAAATGAAGTGTTACTTTTTCATTGTTCATTTGAAAATCAATTGGCAGATATCTTTATTGAACCACTACCAAAAGAAAGATTTGAAGTTTTAAAGAAAAAAATAGGTGTTAATCACCTAAATGCCAAGGAGGAGTGTTCAGATGTTGGCATTCCAGGTTTTAAGGAATGAAGACTTATGTTATGAAGTTAGTTGTTGAAATCTCTGCCACGAAGACTAATAGTAAATCAAGGAATTAGTTAAAGTTTTAGTTTATTGTTTTCCACTATAACAACTCTGATTTTAGGCAGAAAAATCAGTTTATATTGTTCATTGCTTGCCTATAAATATTTCAGTTTCAATGAAATAATATTATCAGCCTTTCTTAACATCTTTAAACACTTTCAACCTCTATTTTATTCTTTTATCTATTAGTTTTATGCAGTAATCTTTTATTTTTGTTCCAACAGTATCATACTTTGCCAGTAATAGACGAAGACTTCAAGATCTTGCCTAGCTGATAGTATTAACCTATAGGGTGGGAAAAAGTTCAAGGGACTACACTTCAATTTTAAGGAAATCAAAATTTATAATCTTAATATAGGGGTGACAGTAGCAACTTTTATAAATGGACTCAGTCCTATTAACCATTGTAGAATTTGATGTAAAAAAGGTGACCTTGAAGCTTTGAGGAGGTGCAACTTAGAGGAAAAAGGATATGAAATATGTGTAATGTTTAAAGCCACAAATAAGCATAATGACAATAAGGAGAGAGATGTGCATTTAGTCAATGAAATTGAGAAAAAGTCAAAGATAGAAATACTCAAAAGGAAAAAAAAGAAGAAGGTAGATTTAATACGTCCTTCAATAGGATTGTCGACTATATCATTGATAATGATCTAACCGAAAAACCATAAAGAATTTCCACTAATTTTTATAATAATATTAGACATGAAACAGAGGACTGCATAAATTTTAGAAGAGTAGTAATCTGTCCCTAAAGAAAAATAGTATAGATGATTACATCAAAGAATAACCAAGATGGAGTCCTCCGCAAAGATTGAGAACCAAAAAACTAAATAAGGAACCACATCCCACTCAAAGGGTGATTTACATGAATACAAGGGAGATCATAAAGAATTAAGATCTTATATAGAAGACAACATAGAGGAAAAATTTGTGATGAATAACTTATTTAAGAAAGTATTACCATTAGATAGAAGTGCATGTGCGCTCGCATGTACTTTACTTTTTTAAAAAAAGGCATATTTTGATAAAAAGGGAATCAAGTAAAAGAAACCATAGGCCCACAAACTTCAAATCTAGAACAAGAATCTTTAGCTTCCTAGCTCAAAAGAAATATGCAGACTCAGAGACCATAGGTCTAGGAGAAGTGTTTTCATCTCTCTAACTTAAGAAAAAACTTATAAGCCTGCAAGGCTATGGTTTAGGAGAATTATCTTTAAATTCATATCTTAAGAAAGAAACTTACAAGCCCATAGGTTTCAAGATCAAGAGAAGTCTCTTAATCTCTTTGACTAAATAAAATCTTGCAAGCTTGCAGACTCTAGGTAAAAAACATATAGGCATGTAAACCTTAGGTTTAGGAGAAGCCTGTGCAGCTCCTTGGCTCTAGAAAGAAATATACAAGCACATAAGTTTGAGGTAAAAAATTGCAAGGATTTGAAGAGTCTTTTTTTTGAACCTGGGACTTAGATGGTAGTAGGTTTTTTACCTAAAGCTATAGGACAAACCTATCGCCATATAGGCCTTTGATTAGAAAAACTACAAACATGTAGACCTCAAATCTAAAAGAATTATATTTAGATTTGTACCATAAGAAAGAAACATAAAGACATGTAGGCATTAAATGAAAAACATGTATGCTCTAAATGAACAAGTTGAAGGTCTGTAGGCTTTAGGTTACAGAAAAAAAAGTCTCTTTTACTTCTTAACTTAATAAAAAATATACTGGCCTGTAGACCACAAGCCTCAAGTCTAGAAGAAGTCTATCCAACTCCCTAACTCCAAAAAGAAACTTACAAGCCTGTAAACCCATAAACATAAGGTTTAAGTGAAGTCTCTTCAACTTCTTCACTCAAGAAAGAACATACAGGCTAGTAGACTTTAGGTCTAAGAGAAGTCTCTTCGATTCTTTGATTCATAAAGAAAAACATATAAACTTAAGTAACATTATTGATCCAAAATTTAAGAATAAATAGCATCAAATGATACACTCGTTATGAGTATCAATACGGTCAAATACTCCTTTTTTAGATATGTATATTAAAGGCCTATACGGAATGTCTAATTATTTAAAACGGGTCAGTTCTATCAAAATATGGTTTATCCATATGAGGAGTTAAAGACTAATTAAACTACCTAGTAGATGTTAGATCCTACTTAGATCCTACTTTCCTAAGGATATTTGTAGTTCAATTACACTTCTAAAAGGATTGTTAATAAACATGTTCTCTACTCAACTTTTTTCCTACTACAAACTTATTTTTTTGGATACAAGGGAAAATAAACTAAGAAAATCTAGAAAAAACTCTTGGCCCTGGGTGCGCCTTAGCATAAATCGCGAGGATAAAGCACTCCAGTCATATCATGATGTAATGCGTCCCAAATAATCAACGACAGTTCCTGCAGATACTACATTCCTAGCCTTGAGAAAGCTGCTAAGGTAGCTAGGTGATTAGCACAATGGTTCCCTTCCCGATGGATATGTTGTAGTTGCACCTCCCAAGTGCGGTAAAGCAACCCTCGGATACCTATCAACAAAGGATAAATGTCAGACATAACTCTATTGGAAGTGAAGAGAATATTAAGAACCTCCAGCAAGTCCACTTCAACGACCACTTTCCAATATCCTCGATCCCACGCCAGTGTAAGCCCTGAATGGACCCCCTATAATTCTGCCTCTAGGGGCGTACCCATGCCAATATTCTATATAAACCTCCACACCAATGGCCTAGGCTATTCCGCAGCAGCCCTCCAGCTGCAGCCATGTGGGATCCTGTGTTGACGGTGTTGTCCGTATTCAGTTTGACCCACCCCTCTATTAGTTTAGTCCAGCCCACAAGTGTACCCAAAGGCATGCCCTGCACTTGAAATACTCGGCTTTCAACCAAAAGGGCCCTGATGATCCAAGTGCCATAATCCATGACAATCTTAGCGCCTTCCAGCTGCCAAACAAAATCGGTGTCAAAGATACTTTCGTTCCTCCATTTCCAAAGAAACCAGCAAGCGACTCCAAGGATGAGAGCCCACTCTATCTGATTAAACTTGAGATGCTGGCGGAGGTTTCTAAAAACCCACATCTCCTCATCAATGTGGAAGAAATCCCTGTTTATAAATTCATATGAGAATTTATGCCAGAGAGAGATCACTATAGGCCAATCCCGTAGGGCATGGAGAGTTGACTCTTCCTAACCACAAAAGTGGCAACTGCTGTCCATTGTTAAATGACGCATCACCCGCTGCTGGTTCGTTAATAATTTCCTTTCAGCCAACAGCCAAAGGAAAGATCGAATTCGCTGTGGTCCTACCCATTTCCAAATAACCTCCCAAAGCCTGCTAGACTCATTTGTGTTGGTTTATTTGATAAGGTCATAGGCGGAGGCCACTGTGAACTTCCTGGGGTAAGTGGGGCCCCAAACCAATTGGTCGTTCCCTTGGTCATTGCTATTCAGGCACATTGATGCAATCATCATATAGACGGTGGAGGGAAGATATTGTTGGAAAAGATTCCAAAGCCAATCCCCAACATCACTCGTGCATTCCGCCACTATGGCATTAAGTTCGCTATTTGGCACATGGGCTGTGGCCACTAAGTGCAGTGGTCCTAGGTCCTCGACCCAATTGTCAAGCCAGAAGAGAATGCTTCATTCGTCCCCTGGCTTTCAATATGCCCCTTGACGCACTAAGTGCCATGTCGCAGCTATCCCCCTCCAAATTGTCAAAGCTCCCATTCTAGCTAACGTCTGAGGAAGGTGAGTAGCATCTAGTCGATACTTGGATCATAGGATCTGAAACCACAATGCGTTTGGTTTTGTAAGTAGGTCCCATCCGAGTTTTGTCAGGGACGCATCATTGGAAGATCTAATATGCTTGATGCCCAGCCCCCCTACTTTTTTGGGTTTGCACACTGCAGCCCAATTAACAGGATGAACTTTCTGATGTCCGTCTTGTGGCCCCCATATAAAATTCCTCATTAATTTTTCCAAATCGACGTAGAGTTGTCTGGGCAGCTGGACCATTTGCATAGTGAAGATGGGGAGTGTAGAGATTACGGATTGGGTTAGGGTAACCCTACCCGCTAAAGATAACACTCTAGATTTCCATCCCACCAGTTTCTTCTAGGCTTGATCGAGGATATATTGATACGTATAGTAGGTAGTTCCCTCATGAATCAAAGGAACCCCAGATATTTGCCAAGAATGTTCGTACTGTGGACATTTAACGCTTGACTGATCCGTCGTGCTATATCTCTAGGTACATTCTTGGAGAAGAATATTCGATTTTTAGCTTTATTGATGCACTGGCCCGAAGCTGTGCAGAAGATGTTGAGGGTTCGATCTAAAACTTGTGCTTAAAAAGCAGCGGCTTCAGCAAACAGGAGTAAGTCGTCCGTAAAGAATAAATGCGAAACTGGGGGTCCCCTGTTACTTAACTTGAGTGGTTTCCATTAGCCTTGGCCCACTGCCCACTTAATAAGATGCCCCAATCTTTTCATGCAAAGAACAAAAATATAAGGCGATAAAGGGTCACCTTGACAGATACCTCTAGAGGGATGAAAGGCTTCAGACAAAATACCTTGCCAGTTGACTTGCACGGTTACTTTCGTTACACACTGCATGATGAATGTAATGAGATTACTCGGGAACCCAATATCAGCTAGAGTGTCTTGAATGAAATCCTAGTGAAGGCAGTCATTAGATTTTTCGAGATCTACTTTTAGGGCAAAGTATCCTCTCTTTCCTTGCTTTTTCCTCATTGTGTATATAGCCTCCTGGGCTATAATAATATTATCTGTAATATGATGGCCAGGAATAAAACTGCATTGGTTTTCCACCACAAGGTAATCAAGGTGGCTTTTCAACTGATTCATAACGATTTTAGCGATGATCTTATAGAGCACTGTACAAAGGCTAATGAGCCAGAACTGGGTAATATAGGTAGCAATGGGAATTTTTGGGATCAAAACTAAGATGGTATGATTTAAGTCCTCGTCCCACCTTTCCAGACGGAAGATTGCCTAAATAAATTCTACCATTGAAGGCCCGACTTTGGCCCATTGAGTTTGGTAGAAAAGCGCATTGAACCCATCCACTCCTGGGGCTTTATTAGGGTTCATGGAAAAGACTGCGCTCTGAATTTCTACTTCATGGATGGGAGCTCTTAGCTCGGGGTACCTAGCCTCAGGAAGGGGAGGGAAGGCTCCTATAATTATACTCTGTTGATAATGCGCAACTTTCAAGGCGTACAGTTGGGCATACAAATTCCTTGCTAAAGTCCTCAGTTGCTCCTGATCAGAAATTAAAGTTCCCGCGTCGTTATAGAGGTGATCTATCTTTAATTTCTTCCTTTTGGACAGGGTTAGGGTATGATAAAATCTGGTATTCCGATCACCCTTTGATATCCAATCATAGTTGGCTCGTTGGTTGCAAAAAAGCTCCTCCTCACTTAATACCTGTAAGAGCTTGTTGCTCAGTTGCTTCCCTAAACCTAATAACGAATCTGAGTTGTCATATTGCATATAACGCTGGATGCCCACCAAACGGGTGAGGAGACGTTTTTGACGATGGAAAATGTTACCAATAACCTCCCTATTCCATCGCAGAAGGTGAGTAGAGAAGGTGGCTAGAGATTCCCTGAACGTCTCCTCAACGAGTTGCCAATGGGTATCAACCAGTTCGGCAAAACTTACATAGGATAGCCACGCATTCTGAAAGAGAAAGGCAGGGGAGGGCCTCCCTCCCAAAGAGGGGCTAGTGAGATGAATTAATAGGGGTCGATGGTCGGACCCAAGAAAAGGAAGGTGTTGATTGACCGTTTGGGGGAACTTCTCAATCTAGGAAGTTGATCTAAACACTCTATCTAAACGTGCTTGGATTATGCCTCTCCTCTATGTAAATTTTATTCGACGAAACCCAAGTCGTGGAGTCCACACTCATGAACCCAGTTCTTAAAAAGATGATTGACAACTCTCGCTGACGTGGCTCCACCCCTTTTGTCTGACTCTTCTAATTTAGCGTTAAAGTCCCTGCCCACTAGCCATGGCCCAGGAATAGAACGCCCTAGCCATTGTAAAATCGGCCATAAAATCTTTTAAGAGTTGAATTACGGACTAGCATAAATTGTTATGAAGGCAAAAGAACAACCTCCATACTGAACTTTTGTATGAAGGAATTGACGATGGGCGATTACCACCGAGACTTCAATGTCCTGATTCCAAAGCATCCATATACCGTCAAAAAAGCCTTCTGCTTCGACCCTGAAAGAGAAGTCAAATCTTAGAGTTTGAATCGTTTTTCTTGCCCTAGCCCCACTAATACGTGGTTCTAACAAAACCAGAATACTAGGTTTATAAATATGCGTATAATGTCAAATTATGGCCTGCACGCGGGTTCCCCCAGCGACTTGACAATTCCATATAAGGATCGACATCATGATCTAGGGATCTTGATCGGGCTGCCTTTCATCCGAGTGTAAAGCGGAATTCTCTGGGATAGGGCCCACATCACCATTATCCAATGTTTCCATCCCTTGCACTTCAATACTATCCAGGCTTGACTCTCCAGATATTTTGTCGGGGGCGTCAGGGAGGGGAATCATGTCCACTTCCACCCTATCCCATGGCATCCCCTCTAATTTGTTGGGTCTGTTTGTCATAGGCTGGCTTTCCTCGGCTACTGCTCCAGTTGCCTCTAAGGCTTGGCTATCACAAATCATCTCAGAGTGGGAGTTAATATTTATCGCAAGGTGATTATCCATGACCGTGGGAACTAGCGGGGTCGCTGTTAAATCAGCGAGGCCCGCCACGCGAGATCCATTCGCCATTTCACTATTAATCTGATTAGGCTTATGAGGGATCTTGGACTTACCTTTGGATCCAGCCCGCATGCCCAGCTATGGACTTGCAGAAGATGTCCCCGACTGTGCCTGTTCGTTGCCTAGGAGGTCTTCTAAATTAAATCTAAAACCCAAGCCCGAGGGAGGACACTGAGTTGCTGTCACCATCTTGTTTGCATTAGCCATCGCCAGACTGGTAAGTGGAGAAAATCTCGAACCTCCCACCTACGTCTTAGTCTTGTTGGAGCGGTACTAATCAGATCGTTGCAACGGTCCTCGGTGTGATTTCCTTTGTACTTCCTTCCACTGTTCGTAGCTGTTGGAAGCCGCAGCTGGGGTTCTTATTGCTCCTGTTTCTCGTGTAGCAGGCGTTAATGTAGCTCTATCATCTTGCCCCGAACCAACGATCGCAACTATCAGTGCTTGCTGAGGGAGCTTTGGACATTTGCTGAGGTCGTGGACGACCATGCCATAGTTGAAACAGATATTTGGGAGGCCTTCATAAGCAATCATAAACGCTTCCCCATCGAGCTCCACTGTATGATGAAGTAGGACGCTGAGATCTAAATCAACTGCTACCCAAGTAAACCGTCCCTTCGGTGCGAACAAAGTGGTTTCATCAATCTTCAACGTCGTTCCCACCAAGTTCCCCAGGGCACTTAAAATCTTCGAGTGGTATCGTGCTATGGGAAACTCTGGGAACCTGATCTAGACAACCGCATGAGAAATTTTGCCTTGGGAGGGACAAAAGTCGGGCCACCATTGTTGCACGGAGGGGAAAGTGTATCTCTTTCTGTTAAGTAATATAATGGTAAGTAGGAGTCGATCTCTCAAGGAAGCACTTTAAAGTTAGAACTTGAACTACTATTGGCCTAAAAACAATTAACAAAAGATGATTGTGGAGGATACGAATAACAAGAAAAAAGAACTAATTAAGGAATAGTTAAGAGAATAAAAACAAAACAATTTATCAAGTAGAGAAATCAATTGCAAATCAATGCTCAGATAAGTAGTTCCCCTAGTATAAACCTTAATTTTTATTATTTGATTAATTTAGAATGGATATATTATCTAGACTAGAAGAATTTATTAGACACTAAAATTGCACTCCCTCAAGTTATCTCTGTTTGGTTAAAATATATCTCTATAAGGCTAAAAACCCTTTAAATGTATTAAAATACGTGAAATTTTATGAAAGGTTACCCTAATACCAAAGATATCCTGTGGGTCTATCTCTAGTGCCTCATTTAACCCCCTTCTATCTAAATCATGGTATACTCATAAATATGCTCTCTTGAGGCGTCCACGAGTGTATTTAAGTCAAATTTAATTGCTAGCATAATTAAGTATGCATTAAGATCAAGCAAATATAGCATGTAGAAATATATCTCAATTCATAAATAAAAACAAAACATTCCATACAAGAGAAAATACTAGGACTTTTCCTATCTAGAAATAGAAAAATATTCAACTATTAATCACGTTTAGAATAATGCAAATAATAAAAAAACTAAAAAATTATAATATAAATAGTTATAGATAAAAATCCTAATGTTTTCAACATCTCAATCCATTGAGATATATTCAAATCTTGATTCTCCATTGAAAAATAACTTTAAAATGAACCTCTAACCCTAATCTCAGAGGAAAAAGATGTTTAAGATGTGTAGTCTCCCAAAAAATAGACTTTTGTGCTTTTCGTAAGTCACAGCCTGGCCCACGTTATAGCGTAAGTCATGGATCTTTTTTTTTTCTAGTGGAGAGACACGGTCTATTGCACACTCTTGCCTTAGATTGTGAATATCTGTTTCTCTTGTGAAATGCACATAGTTTGAGGTATAAACGTGAATTGGATCATGTTAGTGTTCCAATTTTTACAATGTTACTTAGCCTCTCCCCAAGTCATGTTCTAAGTCGTGCCTCTTTTTGCACTTAATTCTATTGCGCAAGGGGATGTGAGCCAAACCATAGCCCTCTAAGAATTGTGATTTTCTCCTTTTTTTTTTTTGAGATGGCCTCTAATTATTAATCTTATCTCAAGGTCAAATATACAAAATTAATTGAAAATATATCAAAATTTTTTGTAACAAGGTAATTTGACATGAAAATCAGGGAAAATATTTAAAAAGGTTCATATTTCATGCACATCAATTACATATTAAAGGTAGATACCCTAAAGTTAGTTCTCATAATAATAATTATTAAACTTAATTAAAGATTTCCTTGTATACTTATCGCTCTTCAGCTCTTGACTTGAGCGTTAGAGTGTCTTTACTAGAAACACTCTTAACTTATGAATAGTTATTTTTACAAGCTTGTAAACCTAAAATCAGTTTAACATGCCTACCTAAATTAAGTCTACATTAGCACCTTTGAACTTAATTTTCAAATATTAGCTTTAATAGGTTTGGGGAATGACAATAAGAGCTTAATTTTCAAATTAGCTTTCATAGGTTTGAGGACTGGCAATTAGAAAGTTTCGAACATAAAACTTATGTTTCTTTTCTTATAAAACTCTTATTGTTAGAGATTCATGACTTTTGTTCTATGCAACTAACCCAAGCACTCCACTTATGATATCAATTTGAGTTCAGATATTATTGTTCCTGTTTTTAATATTTCTAACTTGTCAAATTTATTATATATTACGCATTAGCATTAAATAAAAGTATGGCAATTTGTAATCTACCCCTATACCTTAATAAGACAGTGTCACTATAACCACATTTGCTTTAAATGAGGTGCAAATTGATACTTTCTGATATAATAAAGAAACAGCACTAGTGTACTCATCAGTCACAAAAGAAGAAAAAAAATGATAGCTTGAAATGATAATTCGGGACAGACTGCTGCTAACCAATTAAGAATAAAGAGCTTTGTCTTTTGTACAAACGGCATACTAATGACCTAACAAACATTGTTGCGGAATTGGTTGCTAGTCTATTGGCTAATGGACCATTTTTCTTCGATGATATAGCTATCACTTTCATGGAGCTACCTTCTCCCACCTTACACACACTTGCAATTATTAAGGAATGTTGTTAATATACCTGGAAATGCGAACTCCAAGAAGGATTTAAATATATATTAATTCCCATGATTTTAGCATCTATATAATGCTCTCAAAAGTTGGTATAGTCAAGCAGACAGATCGATCTCTTTAGACGTTAGGAAAATCCTTGGTTGTTCAAGGGTATATTTATTTACTAATTAGCCTTCATAAGTACAATTATAGATGTTTTAAATAAAAGTAGAGGTGAAAGCTGTAATATACTCTGGTAATACCAGTCCCTCTTTATAAATATTTTCGTACAGATATGCATCTGCATTGGCAGACTTTATTGGTTTTGGTTGAACCAGCTATCTTGTCTGTTTCGAGAGAGTGACTTGTCCTTTTATAAACAGTTGAATTTGACAGCATAGCTCGTATTTTTCACATTGCTATAAGGCCTCGTCATGCATGTATTTAAGAAATATGCCATTCGTGTGTTAATAAAAAATCACTAATATTATAAATTTGGGTTGAGTATAATCTCTGCTCATCAATATCGATTCGATTCGAGACCTTGGAACGATATTCTAGTCGTTTTTATGACAAGAAATTATGTCCTCCATTTGCAATATGCTAAAGAGATAAATAAGAAAAACATACATTTCTAAATGTAAGTTTTGCGTTTCAATTTGGAGAGGTTGATAATCATTCATAACGTTAAACAAATTTATCCTTATTGATATTTTTAATTTGTCAATTAGTGTTAATGTATATTTTGGCCACTACATTTGGATAAATTCTTTTAAAGAAGTGACTTCGTCCCTACAGTGTAACGTACTTTTTCTTCAATTAAACATGATAACTCTGATAAAGAAAATGGATTTCATGTTTTCTACCAATGAACATCATTCATCGGCAATTTATTATACTATCATAAAAAATTAAAACAAAGCTTAAATTTCTCAACTGTTTTCCACGTTTACTAAGTAAAATGTATACACGCATCTTTTCATCAGAAAAGATCAGGTATTAATTTCGTTATCACTTTTAGAGTGAGAGATTGACAATATTCTTGTTGTAAAAAGAAGAGGAGTTTCGAAAAAAGAAAAATGTTTTGCATTTCAGTATGTCTAAAACTATTATGTAGGAGGTATTTATACATGAATATATACAAGAATATGTTACTATTACGATTATTCTATACTTATAACGTCTATAAAATATATAATGTATATGTTACGTACATTATATATTAACATTTCTCCTCAAATTCAAGGTAATAAAGAGTTGAACACCTTGAATTTGAAAATAAGTTTTTGAAATCTCTAAGATGGATGATATTTGATGAAAATACTTACAATTTGAGAATGAAATATTTGGTGAAAATACTTACAATTCAAGAATGTAATAAAGTAAGAACATCTTGAATAGTGCCTTAAATAATATGGTGTCGCACAAGGTGACAGTCGATATCAATATGTTTGTACACTTATAGATGACACCATTATGAGTAATTTATACAACATTGGTGATTATCATAAAAGAGAGAAGTTGCAGAAAAAGAGAAAACACACATATTTTATAGCAACCAATGTAGCCAAAGAAGCTTAGAGATTGTGTCTGCAAGAGCTCAATACTCCACTTCCATGCTAGAACGAGAGACAATTATTTGTTTCTTACTACACTATAAAATGAGGGATGTGCCAAAAAGAAAAAATAGCCAGTAGTTGAGTATTGACCAATTGGATCTTTAGCTCAGTCAACATTAGAGTATGCTCGTAACTACAATAGAGATGATTAATAGAAGTGAAGACTATGAAAGAAAGTACTGCTGATATACTAAAGGATACCAATAACAATAGAGAAGTGAGAGGTATGAGATGCTAATATGAATTGAATAACGATATAAACAGTGTGAACTAATTGGAGATAAATAGTATCATCATTGATGAGAGTTGTAAAGGTAGTGGTTGTAGTCTTAGCGTCAATGATGCTAAATCTAGACAATTAATATTCAGACTTATCATATGAAACTTCAATACCTAAATAAAGCTTAATTACCAAAATTCTTCATCTCAAGATGTTGATGTAAAAATGATTTAAGAGTTAAAATACATAAAGTCTCATCACCAACAATTATCATGTCGTCAACTTAAAGGAGAAGAAGAGTATACCCTCGAACCATTTTATGAATGAACAATGCATGAACACAAGAGTTAGATTGAAAACCAAGGAGACCAATAATGGAGCTAGATTTGCTAAATAAGGCTTGATGAGATTGTTTTGGTCTGTAAGGCTTTACAAAGTTGACAAATATTGTTAGGTGGATGGTCATAAACAGGTAAAGGTTACATGGACACTTCTTTTGTAAGATTTCCATTAAGGAAATCATTCTTGATGTCCATTTAAAATAATGGTTAACGCTTGCTTGCAACAGTTGCTTTGAGACTACAGGCTAAGGTTAAATGAGTTATAGGAGTAAATATTTCTTCATATTCATCATCGTATTCTTTAGGTAAATAATTTAACAACCAATTAGGCTTTGTATCATTAAATTGATTCATCCACGAAATTCTTAATTTTATAGACCCATTTTAGCCCACAAATTTACTTAAAGGTTAAGTTTACTATGTTCCAAGTACAGGTAATAGTAAATGCCTATAATTCTTCTTCCATTAATTTTTTTCATAAAGGGTTAAAGCTTAGCTCTCGATAGGTGTAAGGTTTATATAGGGAGATATAGTAGAATAAATATAGAAATATTAAAGATGAACAGAAGGTTGGCTTACTTGATTGGTACGATAAGGAGTAGATTGTGGTATAAGAGGTTTTAATGAGTGGGGTTATGGAGAAAAATCATTTGGAGGAGGAGATGAATCCACAGTTGAATGAGATATAATGGGATCATATGATTGGAAAGTATTTAGCATCTCTTATATTTTCCAACATCAGATCATTATAATGTTCAGCACAATGAGTCCAATAAAAAGAATTACACCTACTTTACAATCTTTTCGCAGCTACTTTCTAAGCAAAATCATTATCAGTAATGAACTGAACAATGATTTCTAACCCAACTTCATCAAATATCTAAAACAGCATAGCAATATTTCTATCAAAGCCAGATGCATCAATAGACTTCAAAAATATTGTCCCATTCGTAAAATAAACAAAAAATTTGATAATAAGCTCATGTCTTATATTTGTCCAACTATCACATTTGATTAAACACCTATAAATCGCCTAATTCATTCTTCTTTCATCTAAATAACTATTTATTTCATAAATAGAGCTGCTCAGAAATTTATCTCTACATTCATTAATTAAATGAGCTTTACATTTTAGATCGTAAAAGGTAATAGCATCCACCGTAGACTATTAATAATAAAAGTAGGCAACATTGAATAATATACCTGAATCATATCACCATCTACACATTGCCATGTCCATATTATAAGCTGCTTCTTTAGATTGTAAGGCACTATAGATTGAAAGCTGAGTTTTAGGGTTTTTCATGGTGTAAAAAAGTTAAACACATGTATTCTTCTTTTCATCATATCAGGTGCAACGTTCCCTTTTTATTTGGTAGGAATTTATATCATCCTAGTATTAAAAGATTTGTAACTAATATCTCACTTCAGTGTTTTGTTCTGATAAAGAAGGAGCTGAAGCAACTTTTTGTAAGTGATAAGTAGGTTACATCTTAATATGTCAGATCTAATGCTAGAGTGGAGGTTTCTAGAATGAAGATAATAAATTTTGATCCCAATGTTAACTTGTAATTCAATTTTGTAAGCCTTTAGTGAGAGTACTTCGTCTAAATGGTAGTGATGAGAAAGTAATAATGAGTTATTTTTATGATGTTAAGGAGAGGATAAAGCAAGCAATCAAGGCTAATATGAAAAATAGATCTTTATACACACCTTATCTTGCAGTCATCATTGAGATATAAGAAAGACAACTTTACTCTCTGTTGTTTACAGTTAGGTATTTTTTAACCCTATTGTTTATTTAGGCCAAGTTTTATAAAGAAAGATGAAGTTAATAGGGGAATATTATTAGTTTTTACAAGAATTGTTGCCTATGAGATGATGAAAGATCTCATAAGCTCACAAATGGAGTTTTATAAGGATACCAACCAACCAACCAAACATACCTAAATTCCCGCCTAAGCAAGGTATGGGGAGGGTAAGATGTACGCAGTCATGCCCACATCTCTGATGGAAATACAGAGACTGTATCTAGTAATTTTTGGATACTCATTGCTATTCATCAAAAAGGCTAACTTAATCAACGTATATATTTTTCATGTTTGTTACTTGTTGGAAATTAATCATCTATTTATTTTATTTATAAGGTTACTTTTGTTGCCTTACAATTGCTTAGTAGAACCTATTTGTAAATGATGTTTTAGAATTGTACAGGTTTGTAATTCAAATTCTGATTCAATGTGAGTGCAACAAGGTGTGAAAGAAATTAAAGCACATTTAAATTCATCAATTACAAGAAAAGAAATAGATTGGACCATGAAAGATTGAACGATTTAGTTTTTGTTCAATGTAATTTAAAGCTTTAAAAAAGGCATGTTATTATCATTATTAATTTGAATATAATTTTTTGTCATTTCTTAATAATTTAATTTTATTTGTTTACTAAAACTTTTGTTAGAACAATTGGTTTTGTAGATTCAATTTGCCTCAACTATATTAATCTTTTAGCATATTGGGTTTCTAAGAAACTAAGTTTGATAGATAAGAATGACTTGGAAGATCATCTTAGATGAGAAACAATTGACATGTCATTTGGTGGAATGAATTTGAATGGTAATGATGATGAGGCTCTTGTTAATGATAAGGATTCACTACAAGAATACAACGCAATCTACGACGTTCGTAGAACGTCCAAAAATGTCGCAGAATCCAATTTGTGATGTTTTAAAAAATGTCACAAAAATCGTCGCGGATTGTGGTCTAGGAAAAAAGTTTCTGTGACGTTTTATATTAAAAGTCGTTGAATTTGTCAACATTCGACGATGATTATAAAAATGTCAGTAAAACGTTGTCCTTTCCGCGATGTTATAAGAAAACATCACGAAATCATTAATATTCCACGACGTTTCTGTAAAAGTCACGGAAAAGCTACATTCCACGACGTTTAAGGAAACGTGCGGAATCTTTGATATTCCGCGTCGTTGTAGAAAAAGTCGCAGAAAGTCACATTCGGCGACATTTTTGAAACGTCGCGAAATGTAGGTTTCTGCGATGTTTAAAAAAAATGTCGCAGAATGTTGTTGAATCCGCGACGTTTTAAAACGAAGTGGAATGTGTTAGCAGAACGTCGCAGAATACCATTTTCTTCTTGTATTTATTTTTTTCGAAAATAAATTTAATTTAAT
>JAOTAY010000007.1:20248193-20258284 GCA_025629805.1 Erythroxylum baracoense
TAAATTAAAAAAATGAATAAAATGATTGATAATATATTTGTCCTAGTTTAAAAATGTAGAAAAGTAATTATTTTTGTTGTGGTTAAAACTTAAACGCTGTAGCTAGATAACATAACATTCGTTAACTTTGTTTAGAATTGATTATATTTAGAACACAAGAAAAGAACCTTCACTAGATGCCGATGATATATACAAAGGTCATGCAGTACGTAATTGGTGAAATGGCCAAAATTAAAGTTGCTGCGTGACTTTGCTTCACCCTCCCTAATAAACCTAAGTCAAAACAAGCGTTAGAAAAATCAGCAAGATGTGGCTCACCGTCAGCCATGGAATATAATGACCTACGAGCCACGGCAGATGATGATCATGAATTTTGAAACCAACATTCATTTGTTAACTTGTTAGATTTACCATATAGTCAAATCCTTATTGGCCGACTAAAGTTTTGGTGGAGACTTTCAAGTCCTAAATCTAATGACTCGCACGTAATTTCTTTTCTTTTTACCCGATCCTCAAAATCCTACTTAAATCATCTTCCCAACCAATCAGCTCACGCCACGAGGATGTCCTTTCTATACCCACCTGTCGGAACAAAAGAAACAGGGAATTCAAGGACGGGTTATGTAGTCAGCCCTTGGGTTTAATTAGCTCACTCCAAGTAATCGATCGAGTAAACTACAAAAGCCACGTCGCAATCTGAGTCAGCTTTTTTTAATCAAAGATGAATTGTATTATACAATTTATTAATATTTTTAATATCTGTTATCAAAATTTTCACATTTTGTCCTACTGATTTGTTCCCAGTCCCACCCAATAATTGACACTCTAATTTTCCAATTATCTTTTATTGTTTTATTTTTAAGTTGCTGACATGGCAGATATGAACGTTGACTAAATTGTGAGTTTACCGAATCCGGAGAGGAGCAATTGGCGAATGCTATGTTTAACAAATTGCTCCAATTGGGACACAGCCGTTGTTGAAAATGAGACGAGAGAGTGAATGCAAGTACCATTTTGTCCCCAGTTGGCATTCGATTCTAAAAAAGAAAAGAGAGCTTAAAGACAAATTTGATCAGCACATAAAACGGATTTCTGTTTATTAAAAAAACTTTAATTGGAGAAATGTGGCTATATGTGAAAATTAAAGAGAGAGGGACTTGGGGCCATAAAGTTAAAAGGATTATTATTTTATCAATATTTTATTGTCAAAGTCTTATGCATTGAAATTGTAAGATGACAGAAAAAAATTTATGATGAAGTCAATGGTGGGATTTAATTAATTAATTAATTAATTTCAAACAACAAAAAGATAACATATCTTAAATAGTAAAAGTGAAACTAATGTAAGAATAACAATCCCGAACAGATGATTGTTAGGTGCAATTGGTTTGCTTTCGATCTGATTGCAATCATGATGCTAGCATAGCCATCAAACATCAAGTTCAGGGTATCAACCTTTATGCCCATTAACCAAATGTAAAGCAATTAACCATACATGATACTTATCAGCTTTACTAAAATAACTCCAATATGGACTGGAAAACATAACGATTCATTGATTTGCAAGTTATGATCGTCAGAAATATATATTTTATTTATTAAATTAACAATTTAAATGTAAGATACGAGTTGGACAATTATGGTTTCTCAAATAAGATCCAACCTCTTTTAAGATTTGTCTAACGTCTAGCAAGTTAATCACAAACCGCTTCATTTCAATTCCCTTTGTAAATTAGATTGCAATATTTTATTAATTGGTGACCCTTCAATGGTGCATTTGGTTAAAAGTAAGCAAGCAGACGAATTCATTATGGGCTTGATGATCTTGTTTGGTTATAGCCTTTTGCAGGTAATGTCAAAAATCATTGCTCATAATTGTTCTCTTTTTGTAACGAATACTAGCTTTTGTTAACTTACATGCAAAGATCAATTCTCATCACATTTTAATATTGCAAAATGTTTCAATCAACATGATGAAAAAGGACCTAAAAGAAAGACGGAAGAATATAACACAATCTCTAGAAATAGACCCCTAGGATTTTGCCTACATGTCCCAATTGCTTGCTTTGTTCAGATATCAATAATCGAGTCATTTTAATTGTCGAATATCAAAAACTATAATAATAATAAAATCCTACTTGACGTTTCCTGACTGTATTCCGAAGTGATTCGTTCTAAACATCAATTTTTTGTTTTCAATTATAATAGAAGGATTTACAATATTAAAAAAATTGTTAAGCTGCTTTTAGAATTTTAGTTAACTTTTATGTTCCTAATTATATTTATATATACATTGTTACATATTCGAAAATAGTCTTTCTATTAATCAGAGGTAAGAATATAACTTCTATTTATATGAGGTTCGGCAGAACATCAACTAGAATGATGTTATTATTTATATACATTATTAAATGTACAATAATCAATTATATGATAACTAGATTAATACTTAATTAAATGTCCTTTCTTAAAAATTTTAATACTATATAAAATTATGTAGTTTATTGTTATTCAGATAAGTGTATGTATATATATAAATGGGTATATATAGAAACGATTACATCGATTATACGATGATCTTCTATGTGCTTAAAAATGTTTGCATGGTCAGAATTATATGTATAACAGTTAATAATAAGAGAACTTACATTAAATAACTTAATAAATACTTAATATTAAAATATTTCGACTAATAATTAACATACGATTTTCTAAAAATTTATAAAAATATACTTTTGAAATAACTAAAACCATAAGAGGTCTGCATCGTTTATCCAAGTTTATATTTAACAGTCAGACCAATGTCTGTTCTTCTAAACTGTTATACGAATACAAAAATGGAATTTCGTTTGAACTTCTAAAGTTAACTCTGGCAGCTTGGGATTTTACGGAAATGATAAAAGTTGGACAAGTGAATTTTACATCCTCAAACAGTCAAACTACAGCAAAGGATTACACGGGTCATTTTGACTAACATCTAACGGCCCTGCTAAAGTTGGAGAGCTGAAACGTGTCTTTCTGTGATCTTGAATGCATTCACACAGCAGCTTCCCGTTGCATAGAAATAAGAGAATTTGTTCTCAGAAAAGCCCCTTTTCTGGGGCACCAAAACAGATTATATATTCCTAGCTACCTCACTTTCTTTTCAACTTCCTATTTTGCAATTTGGGTGTTTATGAATGGTGTGCAGAACAGAGAGAGACAACCAATTTAGTTGCACAACAGATTCTCATTGCTTCACTTCTCTAAACTAAAGTCCTCACATCCAAGATTATTCTGAAAAATTAAGGTTTGTTTGATTATAAAAGACTTTCAAATACCAGAAATGGGTATTTAAGTTTCTCATTAAAATTTTCATGTCTGAGACTGAGGTCGGTTGTCTTTGGTCAAATTGTAGCAAAGATAGGATTTTTATTTTTATCGCAACATTAATGTTAAAGCTAGCAGTAGTTGCCTTACATTCCACGTTTCTTGATGTCCAAAATCACCACTATATTAGGAGCTTCTCTTCTCTCACACTGATTTTCTCTTAAACATCTATCCATCTTTCAGGTTGATACCAACCTTTTTCAGTTTATGGCTTCCCTATCGTTTTTCTCTTTCAATCTCTCACTTTCTTCCTAATTTTCGTTGGCTTTATATTTACCTTTTCCTCGCTTTCAACTCTCCCAAACACTTTGCTTTCCAGACCTATTCTCTCTGCCCTTTGTTTTCTCTACAAGGTTCCTTGAACATAGAAGGAAATTGAGCTGTTTGGTCAGCGTCCATTTGTTATAGTGGTTGTAAGGTTCTTGGTTGTAGGAACTGGGCTGACTTTTGGTATGCTTCTGCAGCTTGTTTATTAAGAAGCAGTGTGTAAAACCAAGGTTTTCACGTTGAATTAGGAGGAAACAGGGTTTTAGTTCTCCTATAAGGACATGGAAAACATGTCTGGACTCATGAAGGAGGATGATCCAATGGATTTGCCTCCTGGATTCAGGTTTCATCCTACTGATGAGGAGCTTATTTCTCATTACTTGTACAAGAAAGTTCTTGACATTAACTTCTCTGCTAGAGCTATTGGAGATGTAGACTTGAACAAGTCTGAGCCTTGGGAACTCCCACGTAAGTTCTTCAAAGATAGAGTCTCTTTTGTTTCTTCAGAGATGGGCATGTTCTAATTGTTGTTTGGATGCAGGGAAAGCGAAAATGGGAGAGAAAGAGTGGTACTTTTTCTGTGTCAGGGACAGAAAGTATCCAACTGGTCTCAGAACAAACAGAGCAACTGAAGCAGGCTACTGGAAGGCCACAGGAAAAGATAAGGAGATCTACAGAGGAAAATTTTTAGTTGGAATGAAGAAAACCCTCGTGTTCTACAAGGGTAGAGCTCCTAAAGGAGAGAAATCCAACTGGGTCATGCATGAATACCGATTGGAGGGTAAACTCTCTGTTCACAATCTGCCCAAAACTGCAAAGGTACCAACCAACCTTTTGCTCTTGACCTGCTTTTCCCTGTTTTGTACTCTCTTTTCCTATGTTTATGCTAATGAAAGTTTTGTTCTTCTTTTGTAGAATGAGTGGGTAATTTGCAGGGTGTTCGAAAAGAGTTCTGGAGGAAAGAAAATTCATATATCAGGGCTCGTGAGAATAGGCTCTTTTGGTAATGAAATGAGTCCTTCTGGCTTACCCCCATTGATGGATTCTTCTCCTTACAGTGTAAACAAGACCAAGCCCGTGGCCGAGTCGGCTTACGTGCCCTGCTTCTCCAATCCCGAGGACGTGGATAGAAACCAACAATCCGTAATTGGCAACTTCAATCATCTCCTGTCGATTTCTTCCAACCCATCAAATGTTTTCAATCGAATTCCTCTTCCAAATTCTTTCTATTCCACTCAGTCTGGAACTGCTTCAGCAAACTTCCAGTACCCAGGCTCTGTTCTTGCCCAAGATCACCCGATCTTAACAGCCTTAATTGAAAACCAAGAGTCAATCATGAAGCAGAGTTTGAATGCAGAGAGGGAGATGATCAGTGTCTCACAAGAAACTGGCCTGAGCACCGACATGAACACAGAAATATCTTCCGTTATATCAAATTTCGAAATGGCAAAGAGGCCATTTGATGATCATGAAGCTCCTTCAGGTTCAGCTGGGCCAATGGATTTCGACAGTATTTGGAATTACTGAAACTGAGACATCTGCACTTAGAAGGTAGAACTTCAAGGAAAGAGGACAAAAGAGGAACTTAATTTACAATTTATTGTTTCCAAAATATAGTGTTATGGTCTGTGTATAGATTTCTTGAATCTAGTGGTGGTAGGAGTTGAAAGAAGTTACATGTCCCAATTCCTAGGTTATAAGAACTACTGTGAAGCATCTATCATGTACTGTAAGAAATTACTTTCTGCAATAAAACTTGAACTGTCTTCTATCACACGTGAGATTCAGTTGGTAGCTTAGTGATGGTATTTGTACCTTCCACTCCCTCAGAAGATATTGCACTAAAAGCACCTGGATTAATTTGCACTTGCATCATCTGAGATTTTAAGTTCCATTTTGAGAGGGTTTTATGTTTTACAGTGGATTTTGCAATATCAGATTGTGGGGACTCCTCTGAATATGATATCAATTTCTTCTTGTGGGGACTCCTTTCAGCATCTTAATTCACAATTCTCCTTATCCTCCCTCCTCCTCTGTTTCTGTGTCTAGTTTAGAAACAAAACTAATATTTATTCAACGTGTACCCGTCAAAGTAATTCATTCGTAATTATCCATTCACCAAATTGTCAATTATCAAAATTTTCTTCTTTAAAAAAAAAATAGTTTTAAGATGGAGTCTCTCACATGTTGTTTAAAATATAAGAAGAAATGTATTGGAGACAATCAAGGTGTCAACTTCAATTGTACGCTGTTGGGTTAAGTAATCCGTTTGCTTTCCCTTTTTGGACTAAATGGCAATTTGATTATAAAAAAAAAAAGCAGGATTACCCCTCCAAGGCCTTGTCTTTTAGCGCATATTCGAATCAATTGAACTTTGTCCTTGTATGCCTAAACTTTTGGGATTTAAACATTGGTCTGTTAGAAACAATATTTGCTAATTTGAATTTGAACCATAGTAAGAGTTTAAAGAACTAATAATCTCATCTCTCATCAATCTATGAATTGCGTATTTTGATGTCTTTATTTTTTACAAAACTCACTTATCAATCATACCCGAAATGAAATGATCCAAGTACCCTTAAAATGTGAAGTAACTTTCGCGAGTAGTTTTTGACTAGATTCGGTAGGGTCGAGGTTCCCTTTAAACCCTATAATTGTTATTATTGTATGTACACTAAATAAATAAATTGTAGTACACTAAAAACTATTTTGTTTCAAATAAATATTCAGTAACTTATTAAATTAAAAATAAATATTAAATTAAATTAATATTTATAAATTCAATTTATCAAAATAAATTGAAGCTAAAACTTTTAGTTTAGAAGACACATAAAAGACGTATTCTAGCGCTTAAGTCACCTCCTCATAGGCCTATTCATCCAATTTATCTTTCTCTTCAGATGAAAATATTAAGCACTAGAATACTAGATTTCAACAAACTCCTCAATCCTTATCTTCCTATTTCCCTTCCTCTTCACATGAAAATGCACCAACCCGCATCTCATAAATTTGTTTTGTTTCACGTTGTCCATTCATTCATTCAGCCTGATGGATAGATATTGTTTAATTTCCTTTTCTATAAAAGCTGTAAACGCTTGAAGCATGATCCATGCAATCCAAACAACAGCCTGGTTTTCTTTCTTTAAAAATGTTTTTTTTTTGTAGCATGTGGTGTTTTAGTTTTTGGCACATGATAAAATCTGCCCAACCTTCCCCTCCCCTCCCCTTTTCGACAAGTCTTAGAGCCCTACACGACATGTTCCATAACAATATTTCATTTATATCTATCTTCCCTCCGAAGCTGGCATGCCAATCTCTTCCTTTCTCTATTCTAATTCGTATCTCCTGATGGAGGCAATCCTTTAAGAGGGGCCATATGAGTACTACACTATAATAACCTTTAAAATGATACAGTCATTTCTTCGCTTGTTATCACATAATTTAGACATGTCCTCCGTGCCTCAACGAGAATAAAGTAAACCCGCATTTTATAGTTAACATAATGTTTTTCTCGATCAATGTTTTTTCAATTGAATTCTTTAAATTTTAATTATTAGAATAAACCATGCACCTCCATACTTTGATGACACTGCATTTCATCTAAGATTTTGAACTTAAAGAAAGATTTAAGAAAAGAAGTTGTTGTCTCATGAACTTCAATTGAATCTTATTATTGTAAGACCTGTTATGCTATTGATAAAACAGAGAAGATGAGATAACAAAAAGAAATTTACTGCTATCTTTCCTTATAACCATTTGATGTTGGATTAATGAGCCAGTTGATGTCAGAATGAAACAGCTCCAAGACCTACATATAAAATTTGAAAATTGTATAAAAAAATAGACAAACGTCGATATGCCAAGTACACACAATAATGCAAATAATAAAAAAATAACAAATCAGTGTTGAAATTGATTTTTTTAAAACTTTCAATAAAAAAAGGAAGAGTTTGCACTTGAAATATATTTGAAAATTTATTAAAGCATTTTCTTATAATAAAAATTATATGATATAAATAAATGTGTATTAAATAAGCACAATTTATGACTGATTGGGGCTCAGTCTTTGAGCGTTAAAAAAATAAAATTTCTAAATAATTCATCAAACTCGATCCCAGAATTTCAGAATGTTTAGAAATTAAACTTAGTATTAATTAATGGGAGATAACGTTCTAGATCAACATCTAGCTCTTTAAAAACAATGGACCAATTAAAAGGCGACAAAGACGTGTAAGAAACAGTACGTGTGTCGAAGAGAGTGGTGGCCCAGAAAATGATGAGATCAGAATCTGGAGAGAGTTAGGCCACTCTAACGGTCGACACGTAATATACTAGGACCCGCCTCGCTATTCCCGCGCTAAAGAGACACGCGGTTCAGGTCTTTGCTTCCGTCACCTCTCGGCCCAGGTGACCAACGGAATTTGACTTTTGCTCCTTTTGCCACGTGTTTTTTAACGTGTGGGCCCCTTTTGTTGAAGAGATAAAAGAAAAGGTTAAAATGGTGACACATGGTAATCTTGCACTTCTATTTTAGTAACTCATTAGGATATTACGTTTGAGGTTTCTTTGTTACATTATTAGCTAATACCATGTGACTAAGAGTTCGGCACACATTCATTTGCTAGTTATATAAAACCCTATTGTTTAGCTTTCAATCCACTCCTGAAGTACTCGTTTTCAAAGAAGATGTACCCTTGCTCATTTATTGTCTTTCCTTCGGAATCATGACTTGTAGAATCTATGGATTGCCAAATCTTGTGGGGCTCTTCCATGAACTTGTCTCCTTAAAATTAGAGTAATCAAATAAGAGTATTTTGATTTTATATAATTTACTAGTTTATGTACACATACTAGCTGTAAAATGATTTATCTTGATTAATATCAATTTTAAGTTGTTGTAGTAAGGGGATTTGTCTCCTTAATTAGAGTAGTAATAATAAAAAATCACTAGTTGATGAACGCATACTTATAGTAAAATAATTCATATATTAGATAGATATCAACTTTTAACTTCTTGTAATAAGGGGTGGAGCCCTATTTTAATTACAACTTAGTATAAATTTATTTTTAAAAATAATTTCAATAAAATTTTTAAAAATTTCCCTATTAAATTTAATTTTAAAAAATTTTGTTTTCATTAATATACTTGTCTTGTTGTAATACCTGTTCAATAATAAGATAACATTCCAATAAACTTGACATAATTTAGCCAATCAATTCTTTTTAAATAATAAAAAATAAGCATATATATATATTAATCACTCTTTGAACTTTACTATTATGTGCATTAATTATGACGTATTTATGGCACTTTGATTTTTTTTCTTCCTTCAACAATAAACCTAACCACTACTTAAGAACATAAAAAATTCTCTTTTCATTTCCACATACTAATTAAGATGCTAACTAGCACTTGTTAAATCACTGACTCACTAATCCATACAAGGCCAATTGCTGCATAGATCTACCTGTCCATATCATGGATTCCGATGGGGCATCGTTCAAGCTACGACCATCCAGGTTTGCTTTTGAACAGAGGAAGATACTTATTAGAACACTTAATAAAACAACTTTTACTACAACAATTTATTCTGTTTAGAGGGAAAGAAACAAGAAATTATATAAGAAAGTCGAAGAAGGAAAATATCATATCGCTGAACATATCAACAATTGGGTTCGAGTCACATTTATATCTCACAACAAGCACATTGCACTTAGCAATACGTTAGAAAACAACTGGAAGTTGTAATTCACTGTTTTCTTATCAATTTAGCTCTCTTTAAACATCTCAGTATGTACTGATTGCAGTCTGATAATGTGAATCATTATAATGGTGTGATAACTTTCGCTATAATTAATATAATTTCTTTCATTAAAAAAAAAATAACGTTTCTTCATTTTTCCGGATTATTGGTGGGAGCTAGATCATTGATTATTAGTTATGGTTAAACGAGTTTCAAAGTCCAATCTTTACAATAGTTTTTTTTCCCTTTTTTATCGGATTTTCCCTTATTTGGCTTGAATAGCTTAGTTGAACTGGCAAATGCAAAACGTATATTTGAATAAAATCTCACATCTTAGTCTTCTCGTTCTTGGTCTCTTTTTCTTTTCCGCTTTAGTTAGTTTTTAGCTAAATAGTTGGTCAACCATACCTCTACTGGAAAGAGTTCATGTTCTTAAGGTAACTTTACACCATTGTAAAGTTGTATTTATTGGTTTATGCTCTACAGTCAATCACATTGGTTATATTTTAGTGACAAATTATGTAAAGGCATTATTTATCTTGTACATGTTTAGATGTATATGATAAAGTCCATGTAATAATCATACATTGCAAATGAAATTATAATGAGATTATAATTATGAGATTCATATTATATTTATGTATTATTCCTAAATGTTCCTAGTCATTGTTCTATTAAGATTGGACATTAATAGAACGTAAAAAGACTAGC
>JAOTAY010000007.1:20287354-20301742 GCA_025629805.1 Erythroxylum baracoense
GCCGAGCTTGGGTTGCCATCGGCCTGGCCTAGCCCGGCCTCACCAACGATGTCGCGATCGCGACTTCAGTGGTCGCCCATGCAGAGTCATGACCTGCTTTTGGGCTGACGCACACCTTCTTCTGTCTTCTATATTTTTCTGAACTTCACTTCCATTTTACACCTAGAAAATGAAATTTTTAGGCAAACTCTTCTTCTAAACAATTGTTTATCTATGTCTTAAGATTCTAAAGAACCTAAGTTCATACAATTTGGCTCAGTATTCTGCAAATTATACACAATTTACTCCATACTTTTCAGAAATAGAGACAAAATCTGAAACTCAATTTCAAGACAATTTTCAACACTCTTAGAGATAGAATTTAAACCCAATTTCTTCACAAAAATCGTAGCCATTTGTCTTTAGTTTAATATAAATTAACAGTCATCCTATTTGTATATCTATAGATCAAGATATGTTAAAAAAACCGATGCATGTTTAGTAGAAACACTACATCTAACACATTTCCAGCACAGTTCCTAATCAATCTCTTCTTAGTTCATCTCTTTTGCTTAGTCTATCACTTCTAACTTATATCCACATCATTTCTTCTTCAATAGTACCCCCAATTACAGTTCAATATCATCTATACACAATTCAAAATCTAGGCTTGACCATATATACCAACAACAAAACACATCATATACACATTTATCATAATGGCTTTTCTATCTCAAAAATCATCTCAACAACAACTTATCAATTATTAACAAATCATATACTCAAAACAAGACATCAACAATCTTTATTCTTCATCCACAACACATATATATAAATTTATGACCAATCCATCAATCTCAAATTACTCAACATACAAGTTTCATTTACACTAACCCATGAAGATCAACATATAACTTGATTTCTCTTCGAATCCTTCAAAAGAACACCAACACTAGCTTCTCATACAACCCACGTACATCATTATGGAGGTTGGGAGGTTGGATCTTTGGTGAGAAATGAAGAAGAGAAGAAGATAAGAGTAGCAAATGAAAGATAAGTGGGCTAGGTTCAAAGTTGGTGAAGGTTGGCAACAAAATTCATGAAGAAGGAGAAGAGAAGGTCACGTAGAAGAAGAAGAAAACAAGAACAAAATACCCAATGGTCTTTCAATTAGAAAGCATCGTGAGAAACAAAACAAGGAGCGTCTTTACAATTAAAAGAATAGTGATTTTAAGACATGGCTTGGCAAGTGACACTTGTTACTTGCCACATGTCATCTCCTTATAGTTTCACTTAGGTCTTTCTCATTCAATTTGTCCAATCAACTACAATTTCTACTCTAATTGTCTCCAAATTTCACTGACATATGTCATTAAATCTCAAAGTCATAAATAAAGATTTTCACTACCGTTTGACTCTTAATTCTACTACTATTTGTCAATTGTCTTGCCACTTGGCATTTTTTCTAGTCCAAAATTACCCAAATTTTCAGAAATTTTTCTAAAATTCTAAATTACTAAACATACTCTCCAAATCAATTTTCAACATATAAAACCACAATTCTCCATAAAATCACATTCACATTTCAATTTTAAATTTATTATACCTGGAATGTCTATGAATGCATGTACAATTATTTTCATATGCAAAAATTTAATATTCAAAAGTATGAGCATATCATATAATGCATAAGCATGAACTGCATTTTTCTAATTTCTTACTGATCTCTCATATTTACTATTCTAACCTCAACATGAGTAACGAGATGTTACAGACACCTACAAACATTAATCAATATACATTAGTTAACTTTGTTGTTAATAACACAAGATATTTATATTCATGTTTTATTTAAATTGTAAAACTTAAATACATAATATTTCTTAAATAATTGCTATACAATTAAGACAAAGTAAACACTATTCTACCTCCTTCAATAAGTTAAAATAATTTAATTTGACAATTTTCTTAGAAGGTATCACTTATTTACACAATTGTTTGAATTTTGAACGAGGAACACTCATCATCTTTGGGTAGGTTGTTGAAGCTTCAAAATTAATTTTTGATTCGCTAAACAATTGTAGTAGTCGTGTAACTAGACTAAATTTCAAGAGAATTATTATTAGTTTCTTAACTTTAATTGATAAAAGTGAACGAGAGTTTGTGATTAATTAAATAATAGACTAAAATTAACAAGAAGTCAAAATAAATCAATTGAGTATAAAATAAGAAATTTATTTTTTATTAATTATGATTCAAGGGACGAATCTCATCCAATTGTAACTTTAATTATTAATCTAAAAATAATAAATTTTTATAACTCAAGTATTTAGTCTAAAACCTATTAGGATAATCATAATGTTTCAAATTTTCTAAATTAATTCATTCAAATATAATACTGAAATTAAAACATACCATTAATTAATTGGGTATAATAACATTCTATATCAATTAAATGATAGCAATGAGCTTAATGAAAATGAATAAAGCCTAAATTAAATAATTTAGATAGTTACAACTATTCAATTTAGTTTTCTTATTTCTCACAAGTTAGATATGCAAATATATAAATAACTTATTTGCTACGTGAACCTATCATTCTTGACAATTACAGATCACTATCCTCATGGATAGTAATAGAACAATTAACATTGAATTATTTTATCAGATTAGTCAATATTAATTATTTATGAAAAAGAAGAACCAAAAATAAGAAATACTTAAATTAAAATAAATTTCAAGTTTAGAACAAAACCTCCTAAAATTATAAATAGAGTTCTAATTTTCCTTGAAATAGAAAATTAAGATTTAGCCACTTGTGGCTATTTTTTGTCACTAAAAATGAAAGAAAGAAGACAAAAGAAAAAATAGACAATAACATGTTCTTCCCGTCCAAAACTATACTTTATAAATATTACAAAGATAATGATTGAACCAAACTAGAATTCTTATATAATAAATTTATAATTCTTATATAATAAAGTCTCCTAATTAAAATAAACTTTTTAGAGTTTGACCATAGGTGTGATCTCGTCTTATCAATTTCAACAATCTGTCATCTTTTATTCCATCTTCCTAAAACTTTTTACTTTGACAAATGATGCTCTTAGTTAGATATTTTAAACCAAATTTATTCCAATGTCCATTTGTTACCTCCTAAAATAAAACAAATATCAAATTTACCAATTAAGCACCAAATTCAACCTAAAAAAAGATAAGTCGAATTAATATGATCTAATCGCATCTTATCAATCTTCTTATGAAATTGAACTTACCTATAATTGAAAATCATCTAATCTCTGCCACTTCAAAAGATATATATAAGTGAGAATAAAAAAGTTTTTGAATTTCACTTTTCCATTGGTATTTTACTTTTCCATTGGTATTTTACATACATTACCATCTCCCTCACACTTATTTCCTTGTAACCATACCCAACAACTGCCAAATCACAAGTAAAAGCTCTATTAATCATAAATTAAGTATGTAAACCTCTTTTGCTTTTAGGCTTAAGGTTCTTTAGAAAAAGGTACTAGGAAAAAGGATAAAATTTTATAATAACTTCAAAGGGATTTACTAATGGATTAAGGTATAGGCAATTTGACTCGAATTTAAATCCTTTATGCCTCTATCATCTTAATTCTTAGACACATCTTACATGTAATCTCAAAAGAATGAAATCCAAGATCTAAAAGTCTAAAATCAGAGAAGGTATCCACATTCAAACAGAGAATATTGCGTAATTTCTCACAATATCACTTAGGTCAAATTTAAGTATATTTACTTAACAAATTTGGTTTCCTAACATTCATAGAGTCAATATTGCATTGTAATCATTTAATCATATTATGCATTTAACCTTTAACAATCAATTTTAGCTAAGCATTATGCATGAACTTATGTTATCAACCTAAAGTAACTAATGAGTTCCTAAACACAAAACAAAAAAAAAGCTAAAGATATTCTAAACCTAAAGCACACTAAACACACAAATAAAAAAAAAGTTAGTTAACACATAACACCAAATGAAAAGTCTTAGATTCATCTCCTGACACCTAATCATGACATTATCCTTTATTTCAAACAAATAAGATAATGAAAGTAAGCATGAGATAAATAAGGTAGAAAATCCCCCTAATATTTCATGCATAATTGATGAGTGAGATAATCCAAAAAGAACCTTAAAAAATTAAACAAAAAGTTAATAAAAATATATAACAAAGAAACTAAAGAAAAGAAAAGTTAGAATGTTGGATTATCTCTTAAAAAATAATTCTTTGGAAGTTTTTTAGTTAGACTTCCCACTCAAAGCTTTCATCTTGGATTTAAAACTAAAGGCTTTCTTCAAATCTTCTTTGGAATCTAAGGCTCTTTAACTCCCCCATATTCTATTAGGATTAGGATGGCTCATTCTCCTTCTTCTCCTTACAAAATATAAAAGCACTCTTCACTTGACTCAACCACCAATAACTCCTTCAACTTCTTCTTTTTCGAAAGCAGATCCTTTGAAAATTTAATGTTCTTTGACATCTATAAAAGAGAAAATATATCTTCCTCGCCATCCATAGCAAACCTACTTGGGTATGTAATAATGTCACCATGGGTTAAGGTGTCTTTTACTCCATACTAACGCATGTTATGGAAGAAACTGACATTATTTTTTCTTGTCCAAATAATTCTCTAACAAAATTATGATTAGCATTTAATGAAGATGATACTAACTTTGGTTTGCTTTTCTCCTCCACTCTCTCACCCACTTCCTCATGCTTGTCTGACCTTTACATGTCCTCCATTTTAGCATCTTCAACATCAAGTGTTTTACCACTCCTAAGTGGTGTTGCTAATACTTGATCTCTTGAATTCACCTCTGTGTTGCTAATAAGTTTACTTTAACCTCTTTCATTATCCATCTTGGTTAGTTGGTTCACTTGAATCTTTATATTATGAATGGTTACATAATTAGATTATATATCTGTTTAAGTGTGCCCACATGGGATTCAAATTGCCCTAAACTATCTAATATTTCTAATCTTTCATTAAAGAAAGATATAAACTACATATCATCTCTTTCGTATCATTTCTTTATGATGGTGATTATTGACAATGAAGAAATTGATGAAACTCTAATGGTCCCATGAGTCTACTTACCTTGGTTCTTTTCTCCTCCCAAAAGATATTTGGATGGTATCCTGAATGATATATACTAGAGAAAGGATCATGAATGCTATCAAAGAGAGGATCGTTCATATAAATATGTTCACGCAAGCATGGGAAGGGTACCCATACATGCCATAATGATAGTACACCCCTATAGATCATGTTATGATCCACCAATATGTTCATCTAGTTTAAAAGATCAGTTACTCTTACCATCAGGTTTGAAAATGCACGATTTTGATGTCAATCCTAATTAGAAGAGAGCTAAATTACAAATAATAGAAGTGATAAAAATTAAAAATAAAATAAAGCAAAAACTAGGATTATTAAAATAACAATTGAATATTTCTTGACAAGTAAGATACTTTTATTCCCTTTTCTACTAACTTCTCCACTTTTTGATATTTTCGAGCTAAAATTGATTTCTAATGTCTTTTACATAGTTTTTTTTAATCTTTTTGTCTCTCAAATGGCTCCAAAATCTCTTTGATTGGAAAATTATGATTAAAGTTGCATTTAATTTTGTATTTTTTTCCTTAAGATAATCACCTATAAGACAATGAACTAAACATAGCAACTTATCATATAATCCATATAAAATATGTTATAAATATGCTAAGTCACAAGTAATTTAATGACAAATAACATATAAAATATAGACCTCTCAGTACAAAATATGGGTTGTCTAATTGATTATGATTCCAAGGTAAAACTTCTCACTTTGTTAATGATAAAGTTTTTGAACATACAACTTATTTTTTACACCTTACTAAGTCGATTTAATTATTCAACTCATATCCTAGCCCCTAGACCCTGCGTTTTAATGGGGCTCTCATTGGGAGTTTTTGTTGTTTTATATCTTGGGCCAAGAGACCCCTCAATGCTACCTACCCTTTATCTACTTGTATAAATTACTCAGGAGCCTACAATATTCTGGAAAGTAGGATAAAGCAAGGAGAAGGTAAATGACCCTAAGGAACTTTAAATAAAAATGCATGCAAGAATTTCAAATGCCAATTTCAAATTCTAAAATCATCAGAGCCAGATAAAATTATAGCTTCTAAGTTTAAACAAGAGAACATTTACATGTGGAGATCCTCTAGTGGAAAAGTGGCCAACTTCTTTGCAAAAGGAAGCAAGAAAAGCAAAATAAAAGTGGATCCAGGTGGAATTTAACATGCATACTGGGGAAAGACATTAGACATGTAGCAATAGTTGCAATAAGAGAAACATGCTTAAATGTAGTATGCACAGATATTCTTATTGAGGGAGGAACGTTGATATAGAGGAATGCAACAAGCAAGCTAGGAGCACGACATCTCACATGAGCATTTAGTTGCCTTGCGCAAGGCCTGTCTTAAGTTAATTAAATTTCCTTTTAAGGTGGTGTTGGTTTAACGTTTATATGTAGTAATTCCATATTGTTTTAATTCCTTGTAAGTTATTGATTTATGTTTATTACTAATGATTCCTTTTATTTTTTGAAAAAATGTTATTGTTTCATCTTATTTGGTGAAACCTAAATAGAATAAAAATATGAGTTCTATTCATAAATTTAAATTTAGTATTTGTATTTTCCTTAATATTATAATATACAGAATAAAATATTCACATCTTTAAAGTATAACAGTCATAGTTCATATTAATTAAAGTTTGAATTGAGAATTTTTTAGTACTTACATTTATTTGCTGCTGATTATATGATAATTTGTGGGTCGAATGGGAAAATTTTGGATAAAAATGTATTTCTTAAGTGTGTCTCACATACACATGTTCAAAAAAAAAATTTGAAGTGATTAAAGAGTTACTATCCTGATAATAACTAATTAGGTGGTTTAACTTAATTTAAATCAGAACATATTCGTAACAGTAGGATTTAACATGAGTGAAGATAGCTAATAGTTATGAGTCCTTTATCTAGCTTTTATAAATATACTTGTATATCATCAGCTAGGGATAATTGAAAGTTAAGGGCATATATAAGTTAAAAGACTCTTCCATACAAAAATACAAGCTTTCTTTATATATTATTCTTTGCATTTCCTCGTTAAATGCCACCTGATAGTGATGGGGTTCGTAGTGAGAAGCGATTATGAAATAATATAATTATCTAGCATTACAATTAAGCATCATCACTTCTTTTACCTTTCCATTTTCGTTTTAGTGATGAGTAGCATGTTATTTTGGTTGGGGCCAATAACTCAAAATTTTTAATATAAACTATTTTGACATGATGATTTGCTGAAAAATACTTTCTGAACTTGGGTAATTTGCATTCCACATCATAAAGGAAATTAATAAGACAATTGAGACTCATAATTGTAGGCATGGGCTAAATGGGATTGCAGTATCTATAAACATCGGAAGTACAAAACTTTATACATCATGAAGTTCATTTTGGATCTCAATTATACAAGAATTGAACCGAGTTGTTTAAAATTATAGTAAGTTGTAATCAATAATTTGATGATAGTTGAGTTTATTTTAAGAGTATTATGTTTTGTAGTTCTTACAAAAATAACTAAGTTTTGATTCTTTAGAATTGAATAAAATCTCAATTTCAAAAAACCAAAAATAAAAAAAATGTCAATTACGAGGTTAGATTATTTTCAGTGTGAATAAATTTGTCCTGCGTGAAAAAGTTAAATGTACGTAATGTCGTAAGAGTGTTCAAGTCCATGTTTTGACTAGAAAAAGGATAACTAATAGGGGATCTCACCTAGAAGGTAAAATGTATATAAAAAATTGTGATAATTATTTAATAATAATGAGTGATTATTATTTATAATTATAATAAATAATAAAATTATTTTTAAAATAAAATTTTTATTTAATAATATTAAAGACCAATAATTAAGAGATTTCAGTGTATGACTCTTTGTTAATTGGATGAATTCTTACTCCAAACCTTTGGTAGTTTGCGAGATGCTAGAAATGATGTCACTAAGAAGCAAGTCACATTTTGTTGCCAAAGGAAATACTCCAATTCTCTATGCGTAATGTTAAAGGATACATCAATCTGATGAACCCTCTGTCGATTTTTACAGGGAAAAGAACTGTTAGTTCTATGCACTGGGATTATAGTAAGTTATTGCATTTGGTAATTCAAGTAGAAATGTTTGTGTCTGAGCATATCGTCCACATATATAGATGGCTTACAGATAAAGAGCAGGGAATGTCGGACATGCGGACCCGGTTGGTCTGCACATTTTTAACACAACCTTGTTAAGAAGCGATAACAAAATGTCTATTTGTCTGCATTTAAAAAATTTCAGACCCCTAATGCTGAGATTGGACAATTCTTTCCGCTAAATTCAAGGGCGGAATTTCAGTACTTATGTATAGATATCTGCATATGATATGAACAAGCTGTCAAGTGTCAACTCTTGATGAACTTTCCACTCTCCTCGTTTTACGTATCCATCAAATATAAATTCTGAAGATCCTGGTTACAATTGACAGCTTGTTTTTAGCTATATTGACATGTGAAAAAGAAATGTATTATTGGTGCCTTTGAGATAGTGTAATACCAAGTGGACATATTTAATATGAAGGCCTGTTGTCTATTTCCTCTCTACTATTTGTTTATTTCCTCCTGTGTAACTAGTTATGTACTTAATTATATAATATCTGCTTACCGTAAGGCTCAACTACTATTTATTGTCCTTAAGAGGCGCATTCGGCTAATAAGAGAGTTCTTTTTCCTTTCTTGAAGAAGATATCAAGATCAGTCTCGTCCCTAATTTTTGGTGAGCAACGTTTTCTGTCAAGGTCAGCCACTCAGTTTCATATTTATTTTCAGTAATTAATGTTCCCTAGCAATATCTATCTTTATACAGCTCCTGGGTCACATGCACATGGTAATTAGAAAGAGAATTCGTCAGGTTAAATGGATAGATTTTTAAAATATTTTGATTACATACTCTTGTAGCATTTGTTCTACTTTTTTATAATTGAGTGATATGTATGTTGTTGAAGTATATGGACTATTAATTCTTTGTTTTTGGTAAAATATGGACTACTAATTCTTAGACTATCATAATCTAACGGACCGAAAGTTAAGGCTTTGAATTCAAATTATATATTTGATGAATTTGTGATTTGTATTTAACATCAACACTTGGTTGCTACATAATGATAATATTAATATAGGAAGAAAAAAGATGAGGTAAGCATCTCTATCGCCTGCCTTCCTCTCCACCAGAAAAGCTGATAAATTCCATGGGGTAGGCACTCACTGTCATTGTCAAATCATTCACTCTCACCATGACTAAATATATCGTATGTCACCCTGTTAGTGATGGACCATATGCACACGAATCTTAATTATATATATTTAACATTAATGAACGTGAGATTGTATTATGTTAAATAAAGCTCATTTAGTATCTCGCAAAGATTTGGAGGAAATATTTTGTAATGGTTGATGTCATCCTTAATGTCATTGAAAGTATTTGTCAAACATCAAACCCTAATTTCCTTGTCTTCTTTCAGAATTCAGCAAGTTCAGTCTAGCTGCCTCTTTATCTCTTTGACTCTATACCTTGAGATTAACTTAACTTCTTTCTTTGAATGTAGCTGGAGAGCATCTTCTTTTTTTTAATATATAGTTAATGTCAACTTGAAAAGAGACTAACACTGTGCTAATACATTGACCACAAGAGAATAGTTCCTGGGACGCAAAAGTATACTCCTTCATGTATACAAACAAAAATATGCATATACATACAAATACAACTATATCTAGTCGTTATACACAGTCAGTGGTGAAGCCAGGGTTGATTAGATAGCGATGGACTGGTGGCAAAGACTTCCGACAAATTCAACATTAATTCAACATAAGGAATTTAATTAATAATAATAATAATAATAATAATAATAATAATAACAATAACAACAACAACAACAATAATAATTGATTGGGAATTTTAACCCTTATAGAGGTAAAATTTATTTTTGAGGTCTTCATGGAAGTTGTAGGTCTAGAAGTCCTCTTCAAAACGGTCTTTGAATGACTTTAATCCGATATTTGTAGTGAAAGTTATGCCCTTTTTACCAAAACAGGTGGAGAAAAGAGAAAAGAGAAGAGAGAAAAGTCGTGATCGCGGATAGCGACTTTCGTGAAATTTCCCAAAGTCGCGATCGCAACTACTCGGCAACTATTCAAACCTGCAGATCACTTCCTGCACCTCAATCCTCATCAACGGCGATGCATGTCGACGTCACGGTGAACTTGGAATGAATGCTGATTTCGACCAACATGAAGCCCACCATGACGAGAACACTCTCTTATATATACCTCTCAGTCCTGATAGTATGTGCAGCCTTTTCTCTTGGTTTTGGCATTAAAAGGAACATGTTTAAAGAAGGATGGAGTAATAGAGGCAGCATATTTCTTGTCATTTCTCTGGTTACTACAGCATGCTCTGCCAGCAACTGGTGGGCCAACAGATACCTAAAGGAGATGCGGGCGTCGGGCAAGGAGATGGTGGCGGTGGCGACCGGTGGTGGCAGGCTAACGGTGGCGGAAGCCAGGGCTGGCTCGGGGGCTTGTCCCTTCCTGGCTCCGCCACTGTACACAGTGTTATGAACTTATGATTGTTAGGAGACAAGAGAAAAACACAACTAAAATATAGCTCTCTTTGAGGGTTAACTTAATCACAGCAACAAAGCATTCTAATCAAGTTTAATCAAATAATGTTAATTAGAAAATAAAAACTTAATAAAAAAATGAATACAAAACCTTTCGGAGTAGAGAAAAAATCACGAGTCAAATCGATAAGAAAATCCACTAATGACAAATAAGGACTTACAAATTTTGATTTCTCACCTCATAACAACAAGTTTTCTTACAAAGATTCAAGATTAAAACCAAAATTGATGTGTAAATCAACAAATTCTTAACCCAATCCTAACAATCAATCAAACAAGGATGAGAATCAGAAACTACTTTCTCTCTCCTATTTCTTTTCCCCTTTTGGTGTTTTTGCGCCTCCTAATAAATAAATCTATCTTTTCTTCTTTTATATTCCGAATTTGGTTTTCTATAACATACACAGTCACATACATGATTGTGTAAGTGACCGTGTCCCTTTTAGTGTCACTTGAGTCGCAAATTTACACGGTTGTAAAGAACTACATAGTCGTCATACACAACTGTGTATGTCATGCACACAGGCATGTATATGACTATGTATGTCTTCACTTTTCACACGTTTCTTCACACGGTTTTAAAGACTTACATGGTTGATCTACATGGTTGTTTGAATCGAGGACACAAGTGTGTAACACCTTACACGGCCTTGTCTCTCCCCATTAAGAGCTTCATTCATCTTGTCTTCACTTGTTCATCATCTCCACAAACCATAGAGGCATTTATGATCACCTAAAGTCTTAAAATAGGGCTGGATATTTAACAATCTCCCTCTGTAGCCCAATTATGGGAGAGACATAGTATGCTTTAATAGCTACTTGAGAGACATACTTGCAAGCATGAGCTTTGGCTCATGCTTGCTTTTGGGAACTGCCTTAGTCAATATATTAACACCATTCAAGTCCATATGAAATCTTCTTTAACATCAATTGTTGCTCCTTAATCACAGACCTTAACTAATGATAGCTGACATCTATACGCTTTATGTCGGAATGATACATAGTATTTTTTTTCTTAAATTAATACCACTTTGACTATCACAAAACACTATATAGTCTTCTTGCTTCAGACCCAAATCTTGAAGGAATTTTAACCAAAGCATCTCCTTACTAGCCTTCACTGCAGTTACATACTCTACTTCAGTTATAGATAAAACTACATACTTTTGTGGCTTTGATTGCCTTGAAATGACTCCCCCTGTAAAATTGAATAAAAAATTTGAAGTATATTTTCTTCCACCATAATTGCATCCTTATAACCTTTTAAAATTAACTTACCATCGCCAAAATACAAACTCCATCTTGAAGTACCTCTCAAGTATCTCACAATCCATTTCACTACTTTCTAATGAACTTTTCTTCTATTAGACAAGAATATGCTCACTGACCCAATAACTTGTGCAATATCTAGTCATGTATACACAATAACATGTATCAAAGACCCTTATTACAGATGAGTATGGAACAAAAGACATACCATCTTTCTCCTTTTCTATTAAGGGACATACACACTTGGTTAACTTGAAGTGAGGTACCAGTGGCGTGCTAACTGGCATGACATGCTTCATATTAAACCTTTCTAGTACCCATTCAATAAACCTTTCTTGTTTCCATCAAAATTTCCTAGTTTTCCTGTCCCAGGTTATCTCCATGCTTAAAATTTAGTTTGCAGGTTCCAAATAATTTATATCAAAAGATTTAGCAAATCCATCTTCAACTTTTGGATTCTGCCAACATTTTAACCCACAATATGCATATTATCAACATATGGAAAAAGAATGATGAAGTCCTTATATGTGAACTTCTTAAAATGCACACATGCATTGACATAAATTCTCTTGTAACCATAATCTATTATAAAAGAATCGAACTTTTAGTACCACTGTCTTGGAGCTTGTTTCAACCTATATAAATTTTTCTTCAACTTGTAGACCACATTCTCCTTGCCTTTAGTTTTGAAACCTTCTTACTGGTCTATTTATATCTCCTCTTCCAAATCTCCATATAAGTAGGTTGTTTTAATATCACCGTTCAAGTTCAAGATCTAAAAAAGTAGTCAAACCCAAAACTGTTCGAATTGAAGTCATCTTGACCACTAGTGAGAAGATTTTATCAAAATCTGTACCCTTCTTTTAGCTGAACCGTTTCACCACTAGCCTTGCCTTTTGCTTAACCGACTTGTTATCATCTTTCTTCATCTTAAATACCTATTTATTCCTTTTTTCTTTTTTGCCTTTTGGAAGCTTCATAAGCTCATATATATCATTCTTCTTTAGAAAGTTCATCCCTTGCTTTATAACTACAAGTCAGAGATTTTTGTTATCATAAGATGCAACTTTTTGCACATTCTCAAGTTCCCTCTCAGTAGTAACCAATAGATATTCTGCACTCGGATATCTAGTACAAGGTCTTATCTCCCTTGTCAACCTTCGAAGCTGTGTTTCGTCAGCTGTTAGATTGGATTGCTACCCCTACTCATTATCCTTAATAGTTCCATTTTCAACATTGTTTGAATGTGGTTCAAGTAGTTCATCATTATCGGATTGTATATGATCACCACCATTGTGTTTTTGGTCACACACTTCATCTTCTTTACCTATAGACTGCTCAACATTGGAAAAAGAATTATCAATCTTATAGGATGAGCTACTGTGTGTTAACTTATCTTCTTTCGAAAGATCAACACCTCTCTCATGCTGAATATCACATCCCTACTCCTGACCACCTTTTACTTCTCTAGGTCATAGATTTTGAAGCCAAACTGCTCATCACCATAGCTTACAAAGATGTAAGGTATTGCCTTTGAGTCAAGCTTCTATCTTTGATCCTTAGGTGTGTGTCTAAATAAACCAAACACTCTCAGATGATGATAAGTAGGATTTTTACCAGTCTACGCTTTTTTAAGAATCTCAAAATTTAATGAAACTGAGGGAGCTCGGTTGATCAAATAGACTATAGCTCGAATTGCCTCACCCAAAAATATCTTTGACAACTTGGACATTCTGAGCATGCAATGAATCTTCTCTATAATAGTTTTGTTCATCCTTTTAACAACCCCATTATATTGTGGAGTCCTTGGTTTGATTCTCTCATGTCTAATACCATGTGATGTATAGTATTCCTCAAAAACCTTGGAAGTATACTCCCCTCTGTTGTCTATTCACAGGCCTTTTAGCTTCCTTTAAGCTTCCCTTTCTACCATAACATGAAAATTCTAGAAAGTTTCAAATAGTTGACTCTTGGCTCTCAACATATATACTCAAGTTTTCCTCGAAGCATCATCAATTAATTTAATAAAATATTTGTTACATCTTTGTGGCTCCTCCTCAGTAGGGCCACAGATACCTAAATGCACCAACCTTAATATCTTCGTATTCTTTGTAAACTATTTCTTGAAAAAGGCTTTATACTACTCTCTTGTCAAATAATGATTGAAAGGATTAAGGGATAAAGAGTTTTTGACTGGATAAGTGTAACATCCCCTTTTCATATAACGGGTTGAACCATAGAAACGGGTACACGTGAGATCAATCGGAGAAATTAGGAAAACACATCTCATGCTCATGCATTTGTGAACAGTGATTTTTGCACATGAAAAAT
>JAOTAY010000007.1:20322840-20334846 GCA_025629805.1 Erythroxylum baracoense
TTTTCATGTGCAAAAATCACTGTTCACAAATGCATGAGCATGAGATGTGTTTTTCCAATTTCTCCGATTGATCTCTCACGTGTACCCGTTTCTATGGTTCAACCCGTTATATGGAAACGGGATGTTACAAAAACACATCCAAAACACATCTCTCTTTGAGGGTCAACTTAATCGCAGCAACAAAGCACTATAACCAAGTTTAATTAGATAATGTCAGTGACAAAAGTAGAAACTTAATAAAGAAATGATCATAGAGTTTTATGTTGAAAACCCTCCAAAGTGGAGGGAAAAATACTGGTCAAATCGACAAGCAAATCTACTGATCACAAATAAAGATTTACAAAATTTGATCTCTCACCTTAAAACAATAATTTGTCTTACAAAGATTCAAGGTTGAAATCAAAGTTGATATGTAAATCAACAAACTCACAACCCAATCCTAAAAATAAATCAAATAAGGATGATAATAAAAAACTACGTGCTCTCTCTCTGTTTTCTTTTTCCTTTTTAGTGTTTTTGCACCTCTCAATAAACAAACTTATGTCTTATCTTTTTTTATATTCTAAATTAGGTTTTTTGTAATATACACGATCATATATACGGCCATGTAAGTGACTGTGTCTCTTTTAATGTTACTTGAGTCCCAAACTTACACAGTTACAAAACGCTACATAGTCGTCACATATAGTCGTGTTTGTCATGCACACGACCGCATGTGTCTTCACTCTTCACACTTTCCTTCACACAGTTCCAGACACTTACACAGTCGATGTACATGATTGTATAAGTTGAGGACACAGACCTGTAGCACCCTACACAATCGTGTCTCTGCCCAAAAGACCTTCATTCATCTTATCTTTGCTTGTTCATCATCCTCTCGAACCATAGAGGTGTCTGTGATGACCTAAAGTCTCAAAATAGGGCTAGAAACTCAGCAATGATGAGTAGAGTGCGAAATTGTATGCAAAGATAAAAAAGGAGCAGCCTTAAACAAGTCATCACTCCTATTAACATCGAGGGGGAGAGACCTTGAACCTATTTGCTATCTTGAATCCATCAACGACTCTTTCTATTAGCTACATTGCTGTTTTATGTTTTAGTGCACAACATGCAATAATTTGACTCTTTCGATGCTTATATAACATCAATTATTGCCTGGAGGCTAGACGTAATTGAACAAATTGTTCAACAATTAACAAAGTAGTAGTCTGAAATTATAAAAATGACAATTAAGTTTTGATTATAAAATTTCTCATAAATGATGTTCTTGTTGTGTCCACATATTCTTATTTTAACTCACACACTTCACTTAAGACAAAAGAAGCAACATAAAATAGTTATAAGAAAGCTATTTAGATGTATATAAGATAAAATTGTGATTGTACATAATAATATACAAATTAAGTTATACAGTCCATGAATTATTGCTTCTGAGTCACAAGGACTGTTATCATGGAACATAATGCTATAGATATGACCAAAATAAATTTAAGACAAAATACAATTGAATTTTAGGAGACAAATATAGCGTTAATCTTTAAAGTAGTGCCTCTTAAGGGTTCATATGCAAATCCCAAATTGTGGTATACAATCAAAATTGTACTGTTGTAATTTTAAAGACCAATTCTTATTGAAATTATAGTTCCCAAAATAATATTATTTGAGTTCGTTCCCAAAATAATATTTTTTTTAAATTTGAAAAATAAAATAGATTTAATAAAACAATATTATCTTAAAAAATAAAAAAGTTCAATCCAAACCTTACCATTTAATTCAAACAAGACGCAATCAAGTTGAATTTGCCAACTTCTATCACTTGCTACCATTACGAGCTTTGATGCATCATTTCTATAGAAAACCATTTGTATATTTAGATGGTGCACTGTATCTTTGTCTGATTCTAATGAATTTTATAGGTTTACTTTTCTAGTCAGACACCAACATTTGAAACTCTTTTATGCCATTTTCTTATATGTTTCTATCTTTTCAGGTGAGATTTTTTCTTTTTGTAATTTTCTTTGAAGACTTTGGTGATGTTAGGTAGCACCAACAAAGACCTTAAGCTTTACGAAAAAGCCCAACAGTAAGTTTATATAATTATATGCCTCATCTCTAATGCTGGACTTCGGCCCATATAACATTTTGGGTCATGCTCTCAAAGAAAAGCTCTTAACTACATCATGAGCCAATTATAAATCATTACGCTTTAACTGTCGCATGGAAATTAAATGAGGTAATATGGGACCAATCAAAAAATAGAATCACTAGTGCCCCATAAAATTACACGTCAGCATCGTAGAGCGCCAACCATTTTAGATAAGAAAAGAACACAACCTCGAAATTCCAGCACAAGTGGACACGTGGTATCCTGTTAATTTTTGCTTCTGAATATCTTCAAAAGATGTATAAATAACTTCTCGTGTTCACTCTGTCGCCACCGAACCTTTAAATACCACCGTATACAGAGAGAAGAGTAGAGAGAAAAATGCCAATAGCTTCTCTGTGTTCGTCAACCCAGATTAATGGTTTTGGAGGCGGTGTCAAGCTTCAAAAGACTCTTCTTTTGCGACCCAATTCGCTCACTCTTTCAAGGTTTTTGTTTTCCTTACTCTTCTCCTCTTCGATTTTCTTGGGTCTGTTTTGATTGCTTTCAGAGAATAATTTGCTTGTTTAGAGGCTTAGAGTTCTGCAATACTCTGCTTTCCCTTGTCTAAGTATCTGTCTAAATATCTGAATATATATTTGATTATGCTTTGAGTTTGGGGTGTGATTGACAGGGTTGTGGTCCGTTCTATTGGAAATTTCGGCATGTGAAGGCATTGGTTGGTGAAGGAAAATTGCATGGGTCTGTGTGCTTACAAATAGCTAGATAGAGTTTTTTTTTTTTTTTTTCATGCTTGATGTTATGTTTAGATGAACTTGAAGTTCCTTTTCCGGTGTCCTGTGTCGTATAGGCAAGGTCAAATTGCTTGACGACTATGAATCTAGTTGAGATTCAGATAGGCCTTTCATCAAACTGATTGTGTCTTGGTCTATGTTCATTTTATGATTGGTTAATTTCTGATCCATATTCTTCAAAACAACGACAATACCCAGTTCCTGTTTGATTACATCTTAGGGTTATCACGAGTGTGGGAAACAGATGCTTACTGACATGTTAGGGAATTGAATTTTTTTTTCCTTTTCTCTTATGACCCCTATCAAATATGCGTTTAATGTTCATGGAACCTACAGCTGTATCACTTCTTTCTTTTTTGTTGTGAGGTTTATTTTGCTGGTAATTCCCTTTCCTTTTCAGCTTAAGAGCTTTAGGGATCATGCGATTTGTTTCTGAAACAAGTTTGTACACTTTGATGCATAAATGCAGGAGAAAAGTTCATTCCATTGTGAAGGCAACTGCTCGGGTTGACAAGTACTCCAAAAGTGATATCATTGTGTCCCCTTCTATCCTTTCTGCTAATTTCGCAAAGTTAGGAGAACAGGTTTCACTTTGTGCTTTGTGCTTTGCTACCTGCTATTTTGATCTTTTGAGGGATATAAGAAGTGCCTTGTTGGTGGTAGTATGTGTTACATATTGGAAACAAAATCGATGATATCAATCTGAAAATTGAAAACTGTCATTCATTTGTGCAGTGTTAATTTTCTTTTAACTGAGTCAATCTTAACAGCTTTGGCTTTAGGATGTTGCCCTTCTTTTAGGATCTAAGTTTGTTTTTCTTTTTATATAGATAAAAGCAGTGGAGAAGGCCGGTTGTGATTGGATTCATGTTGATGTAATGGATGGTCGCTTTGTTCCAAATATTACAATTGGACCTCTTGTGGTTGATGCCTTGCGCCCCGTGACAGATCTACCTTTGGATGTACACTTGGTACACTTCTTTGTGTCATGCTATTTGCTATCTTTATTATCTAGTAGAAGCCAGCTTTCTAATATGTTGAAGCTCTTTAGATGATTGTGGAACCTGAACAACGAGTACCAGATTTTATCGAGGCTGGGGCTGACATAGTTAGTGTTCACTGTGAGCAATCTTCTACAATCCATTTGCACCGTACCCTAAATCAGGTAATATTACAGTATAAATCTCACTAGAATATTAAATTGTCAAAAATAACTACAACTCATTTATAATTTCAAATTGAATACAATTTAAAATTGACTTGCAACTTTCTTAATTTAAACTCAATTTAATTAAGGTACATTGAATTCCCACTAATGTCTGTGAGGGTAGTCATATACATTTAGAACAGCAGCTCGGAGGAGTCATAATCTTGACCTTGGAGTGAACTATCAAGATTTCTTATGATTGCTTAATCAGCTTTGCAACCTGCATTATAAGTGAGATTATATGAGGATCTTGTGTGTCCCAAAAGAATCCATCTATTGACTTGCTTTATATTGTTTATTCTGCTTGATTGTATTTGATTACCTTAGCTTACATCTCCATGATACCTTTTCATTTTTGGTTTCATTTGGAAAATCCTCCTTTGAGTGCTACATGCTTCTGTAAACCAGATAAAAGGCCTCGGCGCTAAAGCTGGAGTTGTCTTAAACCCCGCAACCCCATTGAGTACTATAGAGTATGTCCTTGATGGTAAGTTCTTTTACCCCCTCTTTCTTGAAATTTCCTTCCATTCTTGTTTCCAGGTTGACTGTGTCAAGGTCCTAATCTTTCCCAAACAGATTCGAGCTCTGCTGAATGTCCAGCATTGATGTACGTGGGAAAGATTTAGTACAAAGAAAGGATTTATACCTTTTAAACAGTGTGAAGCGTAGCTTTGTTGCATAGCTCTTAAATTATGGCAATTGGCAACTTCTACTGACAAGTATAGAAATTAGAAAAGCATCTTGTGGTATGCAAACTCACGTGATAAAGTGATAGTTAAATTTAAAAGGTCTGTCATACTCGTTCGGTTATTTTTCCCAAGCCTCTTCTGAAAAGTACTTTTTCTACCTGAAGTTTAAGTGTGTCGGAATAAAAACAAGTATGGAGCACTCAATAATCAGCAAAATCTTTCATGCATTTAGAAGGAACTGCACTCTGACATTGTGTGCTCATTTTTTGTCTTATTGTAGTGGTTGATCTGGTCTTAATTATGTCTGTGAACCCTGGTTTTGGTGGGCAGAGCTTCATTGAGAGCCAAGTGAAGAAAATCTCAGATTTGAGGAGAATGTGTGTAGAAAAGGTGTAACAAACTCTATCCTTGAACATGTTCATACGTATTTGTGACACTTTGCTGTTTATTCTGTTGACTGAGAAGCTTTTGCATTATGCTGTTGTTCACAGGGAGTGAATCCATGGATTGAGGTCGATGGTGGAGTTGGTCCCAAAAATGCATATAAGGTTTCTGACATATTAAACTTCAGATTATGCGATACTACTTGAGATTTTAAGACCAGTTAAATGCTTGCTAAAAGACATGCTCATCTTCGTCCAAAGAGTAGCAGTTGAGCGACTCCTTGAGAGAAATCCTCTCTCTTGCTGGCTGCACTAAAATTTTTATGATGAATTAATCATATTATATCAACTGTTGGAAATAAGAGACATCGAATGATGTTTGAAGACTCTCAGATACTCCACACCTTTCTTTGAGGCTAAATTTCTTCAAATAGTTGCTCTTGACATCCTTTGATTTGCTGTTAGCGGAAAAGGATTCAAGGGATCTAAACATAAAGTATCCACGCTCTCCAACTTGACTGGAGAACAATGTTATTTTGTCTTGATTAATGCTTATATGGTATACTACAGACATCCCTTAGCTGACATAAATGCATTGTTCGTTATTGTTTTAATAGTAACTATACAACAGCATCCAACATACTCTTTAAGTTATGAAACTACGTTTCAATTTTCATTAGAAGTTCTCTTTTCACTTCTTTGTAGGTTATTGAAGCTGGAGCTAATGCTATAGTTGCTGGTTCAGCTGTATTTAAAGCCAAGGATTACGCTGAAGGTGTGGTCAAAGACAATCGTAATTTTTTCTAATGCTTATAAGTGAATGTTCTTCAACCTAATTTAATAGAATTGTTCAAATTGTTGTTACAGCTATAAGAGGAATTAAAACCGGCAAGAAGCCATTAGCAGTAGCGGTGTAAATACGATCAGCCAAAATTGGGCCAAAGTGTGATATCTTTCCTGTTCATGCTTTGTACGTGACTTCTTACACATTCTCAAATTTTTCTGCTTTCTGATTCCTCTTGGAAAGTTTCTGCAGAGATGATCCAAAAAATCATTTCCTAAATTCTTTTTTAGTCCATCCTTACCACATAAGGTTGATCATTGCTTCCAATATCTATTTGGAGCATTAGAATTTCGACTATAAATGAAGTGTGCTTATTGTTTGTGAGTATTGAATTTATTTCTTCTACGTTGCATGGTATGTTACCAATATAAACAGAAGGTCCTTCAGATTCAATCTTAATTCTTGATAAAAATGGTCTTGATTATGTTCCACAAGTACTAAATTCATTCAGGTTGGTTACTCTGTATTGCAGATATAAGACTCCAAGTAGAAAGCATGGTACTGCTACCTGTGTGCATTAAGATTTGCTGTCATCTTGGTTGAGCTTCTTTGTTCTCAAAGATAACCTTAGAAATCAAGCCTGCAGTCAGAAGGCTTATAGGGCATGTAATACATGTACCAAATACTTTTTAGGAATTCAATAATGTTGACATATACCAAGGATTTTCCAACAATAAATTGTTCCGTTTGTTTCCTACGCTTTTAATTTTTCAATTAGAACACGATTAAAACAGAAACTTTCACCTAGAGCATCTTTTTATACCGCATAGCTCCTCAAAGATCCTCTGGTTATTTGCGGCAGAACTAGTCTATTTAAACCAAAAACACTTAGATAGCATTCCTGGTACTGGCGTTTTCCACCCAAGGATTATTCTTTGCATGATTTTTCCATACCAGCTTACCACTAGGTGGTCGAATAAGTGGTAGCCCTGTACTATGAAGTACAAAGTCGAGTAGTATTGTCGGGCTACCACTGGGACACCACTTGTCAGGTTACTAAGCATTATCCTATGACATATTGTTCTTATATCTTTTTATAGTTAAGCCAGAAACCAATGAGAAAAGTGATAACAAGCAATTGACAAAGAAACACTTGTGCCATCTAGAGCAGGTTATATGTTGAAGTTAATCTATTAAGGGATGAGCTTCAGGAAAGGATGGAGAACTGTATATTAAACCAAACAACTGTTACTTCAAGCTTCACCTTTCATAAATCAGTCAAAAATGTATTTGACAGAGCACAGCACATTGCACATAGATACGGAGGAATGAGTATTATCTCCCAAATATACTGCAAGAATAAATCCTACCCTTGCATTACTGAATTCTTGGTCTCAGACATCTGTATAATTAACTAATTACTAGCCATTCAAGTTATGCTCCGGCAAAAATATTGCTACGCCACTCTCCAGTATCCTGGATTGGCAATCATAAATTTTAAAGGGAAATATCTACGCGATTTATATATGGACAGAGCGAAGGATATAAAGATTTGCAACGACTTCAGGACTTTGGTAATGAACGTCAAAAAAACACTTTGCTACTACATGTATACATCGCCTAGTGTTTCTAACCCATGACTACTATATGCTACAGACTCTTGATCCGTCTTATCTGGTATTCAGATTTCAACCTCACTGATATTGACATATATACAAAATCACGAGCTAAATTACCTACATATCCTGCCTGCATATGGGACATGAACCCTGTTTTACAAGCCACTGGTCCACACAAGCCAAATGGAATGTATGAAGGCACCGGGGCAGACTCCTTGCAATTTCCCCACTTTCAATATCCTGGGAAGAAGCCAAATGTCATTAAAGAAAACTTTGAGGGGGAAATAGAAAACAGAACTAAGTTACTAATCATGTACATACATGGACCAATCTCTCATCTGTGTGTTTGTTGAAAAACAGAATGTAACAAAAATAAGAGAGTTTGAGAGGGAAGGAACCTGCAAGCATATTGTGCAGCAGATGGACTGCTTTGCTTTAGTTTGATCCAAAGCATAAGATGGTAAGTCCTTCAGAGAAGTTTTTGACAATCCTCTGGATGAAACTTCATAAATATCTTGGGACTCATCATGGTTTATATTAGACAGTGTGACCTGCTCACCCAGAACAAGGTGGATAAGAATCCAATCACAGTTACGAATTAATTTCAATTAGATGTCTAAATGCCCGCTGAAGAGAAGTGTGTTACTACAGATTTAACATTTTGAAATGCTAAAAGTTACCCAAACAGTGCATTAATGTCTGTGATAAGTATGAAGGCGTGGTCCGAACCTGCAACAATTAAAGTCTCCAAATGCAAGGGGTAACTGTCTGATCACACAAATCAGCACCCGAGTTCAAGCAGATATGCTTTTGATGTACATACAGCATCAAGGAAAACAACCTCCTATCATTAGTATCTTTAATCAATCTGTACTATATGATAATGCATGCATCTTGATAGGTACTTTGGAAGGTCTACAACCTCTAGGTTAAACATGCATACAATTAGGCTCAAAAATCCAAGAAAACATTCAATCTCTAACACTTTGGCATGCAGGAGACAAAATAACAAGAAGAAGAAATAGAAATAGATCAACATGTCAAAAAACAAAGAAAAGGGAGGAGAGGGAGAGAGCAGGTTGTTTAATCAGAATATAAACCATACCTGCCAATGATAAGCATTTAACATTGCTGGCGTGAATTGGTCATCGACAAACCTCCCTTGGATAAGTTCCTCTATGAAATCTGCCTGGAACAAAAACAATATAAAAGTTCAATTTCCAAGAAACTAAAACAGAAAGACAAATTCATGCAAAATGTGTCATAAGAAAAAAGCAGGATATAACAACATTTAAGATAATCAATTAGCAACCAGTCAGTTAGCTGGGTTCAAGCATGGTCGAATAATCACCATTCAGGTCACATTTTATGCCACATCTACATGCACATCTATACACCATATGCGAACAATTTCAGATCTCGAGGACGTGCTCCTCCTCGATAATAGAGATTAATCCCAGCATTGCCTGTGGGGAAAACATAAGCAAGGAAAGAGAGTAAATGCACAACCAAAGAACATGAGACTAACCATAGATGATGGTCCCCGTGAACCAGACTCTTCCAAGCCCCAGTAAGCACGAGAAGCCTCTAAAATCTCAACTGAAAGCACCGCACCAGCAATGGCCCCCAATCCAGCTCCGCGAAGAACACCGAAATCAGAAGCCCTACTGGCTAAAGCACCAGTAACAGCCCCAGTGAATGCTCCAGCTGCAGGAGAATGCGAACATGTATTATGAAGAATCCGAAAACACATATAGGCAAAAAAATGTACCCGTGTGTGTTTTTTTTTTTTTTTGACTAAAAGACGTCATAATAAGAACATGAGAAGCTTTACAACCATACAAAGTTTAATTTTTTTTTTAGCATAATAGCACGTTCAACCACACCGTTACTCAGCATATATTATGAATACCCGAGAACTAACACAAATTCACTTTTTGCAAGATCAAAACTTCTACTCTATACAAACCTTAGAACTGAATTGGAATTTTCTATGATGCATTTAAAAGGGAAAGAGAAAACGGGTATCCTTACAAAAACCAGAAAATTTCAACATTTGATTTTGTAACACCTAACGGTTCTAAGAAACAGAACTTCGATTTCTGGCGATTATAATTCGCAGAACCCATGTCAAGTAAAATCCATTATTACAGAAATCACCAATCTTTCAGAACACCAACATCAAATCAATGCACATCAGAATAGAAATAACGTTGAAAGAACAACCTATAGCAAAGAGCCCCGTTAGAGCTCCGGAAATAGCACCAGCAACCAATTTAGGAACACAATCGAGAACTCGACTGCCTTCAGTTTCCACAGCGTTTTCCGTGGCGGAAAGGTTAGAGCCTGACGTGGCGGAGACACCGCGGCAAAGATGGCAGCGATTTTGATATAGGGTACAAGTGCAGGGAGGTTGAACGTCCATTATAGGCAGAAAAAAAAGAAAGCAACAGTGAAGAAGCAAAAAAGAAAAGCCCTAATATATGTTATTGTAAATACTAAATAGATTTTGGGGGCTAATTATAGAAAATTGCAAATTGAGGGATTGAGTTTAGAGGATTATCGCTTTGGATAAGGAAGAAAGGATCTTGGTGGGGAGAGATTTTTGGAATGTAAATAAAGCTATCTTTTTTTTTTCACTCTTATTTCTAAGTTTGACTCAACTCAAACTCGGGCTAAATGTCGCAGGTGTAGTTAATTTTATTTTTAAACATTTTTACTATTTAAAATTATTTGATATTTTATTTTATAATATTGTAAATACTAAAATGTTTGGTTGGATCAGAAGTAATATTTGTTTAGTATTCGGTTTGACATTATAAATATAAGTTCAATTTTTATTGCTAATATTTTAAATAACAAAAATAATAAATTAGTAATTTTATATTAAAAATGTACATCTTTGGTTCTCAAAACTAGACTTTTTTGTTTTGAGCATGCCAATGTGAACTTAAAAAGAGGTACTTTTCTCATCATTGATTATGTCCCTTAGAACCTGCATCCATTCTCTGTTGCTTGGGATCTGCCTCAGAGTCCATGACGTATTAGAGTTGATGCTAAGATTCCATATACTGCTTTATTTAATGTAATATCGGCTTCAAATCTTCTATACAGTTTTTCCCGTGCCCACATGTTCCAAGTAACATCTAACCATAGAATAATAAAGAGAGAGAAAATTTCAATGAGTGGGATGTTGTTGGAATGGAGGGTACAGGGAAAAAGAGCACAGAAGATTTGAAGTCTGTAATATCAGCCCACCTATTTGACCTACAAGTCTTGATTGTCACTGCATTGGTTCTATAGTATCTTGGTAGCAATGTTTTGTGTAGTGCTTTGATGTATGTGATCCCAAGGCCACCTATTTGTTTGGTGTAGCATACTAAAGACCATTTCATTCTTGGAATTTTACCATAACTTAGTGTACTTCCCCGTGAGAAATTGCTTCATATCTTATCTATAGTTTTCAATGTTCCCGTTGGTAATACGACATGCAAGCAACAATTCATGGTATATTGTTCAACACTAAGACATAAGTTAAAGTCCCCTACTATAACTTAGAGATTTGTTGCTCCAATTGTTAATCTACCTACTAACGGAATCTATGAGGGGAAAACGATTAAAAGCATTGAGTTTTTGGGTAGTAATGGGTACTCCCAAGTGTCTTAAAGGTGAAAGAGATTGAGGAATTCCCAAGGATATGGCCATATTAGCTACTAAGTGGTCACAACCCACAGAGAGAAAGAAGGAGCTCTTAGTTGGGTCGAAGATTAAACCTGATATTAAGTCGAAGGATTTTAAGGTTGAGAGTAGTAAGTTAATTAAAGTCATTTTTGCTTTGCATAGAAGGAGCAAATTGTTAGCAAAAGAGAGTTGAAATGGTTTAACTTTGTTGCATTTGTGATGGAATTCTAATTTTAGGATTCATGAAGATGTTTGCTCTAGCATTAAGCAGAGGGTTCCGACCTTGTAAACCGTACCCAGCTCCTTTGCTACATATTTGTTCAACGTGGGATGTTAAACCCAGTGAAGTTTTGATGGTTGGCGATAGCCTCAAGGATGATATTACTTGCGGAAAACGAGCAGGGGCATTTACATGTTTGCTTAATGAAAAAGGGAGGTATGGTTCTCCTAATTTTGGCAAGCTGGAGTTAGAACCAAACTTCAAGGTGTCTTCCCTCTTTGAAGTTCATTCATTATTGAAAACAAACTTTGATTTAGAGCCTTGATTTTCTGCCCATTACTGAAGAGTTTCACACTGTAAAAGAGAGGAGCTCTATAGTAGAAATTGGATTTAGAGGAGAGGAAATAAATAGACGGAAGAAGAGACTTACCATCTAATGCTTTCCACGAAAACCTTTTAGTTGGCTTTCTGTGGAGGTTGAAATCGATGGCCTTCAGAATCTGATAAAAGGAAAATGAGATTTTG
>JAOTAY010000007.1:20334946-20346750 GCA_025629805.1 Erythroxylum baracoense
GAATAATGAAATTAAAGAAATGATTAATTTATTAAAAATACGGTTACATTTAAGTGATTATTATATACTAATTTTTTTATAATTGTTTTATCAATTGTTAATTGTTTTGTTTTTCAGTTATAATTAATAACTATTAACATATAATTATTTTATTCATGTGTAAATTTATTTATATAATCATACTAATGATGATATATGAATTAATTAATTGAAAATTTTTTATTTTATTCATTGATTAAATGAGGTACGCGTTATCATTAATACCGAAATCTGTTAACTGATTGATTCAAATAAATTATAATATATTTATAAATAATAAAAAACAGAACTTTATTAAAAAGACGGTTACATTTAATTAATTATTATATATTTAATATATATATAAATGATTTCTTTCAATCAGTCAATATCAAACACATCGAGCCGTCTTCGTTTATAATCACCCGTCTTCCTCAGCCCCTTTTTCATTAAAATAACTGACATGATAATTATTACACCCTCTTTATATTTTCTTTTCCAATGATAACTTCTTTAACCTCACTTCTCTAAAGACAATTTTCCATCTTCAAACTATAAAAAGTTTATATTGTCTTCGACTCAGCTTTCTACATTCACGAACAAAGAGATTACACCCGGCTTTCCAGTTTCAGCAAAAAAGAGGTTGCAAGTTTATAATGTTAATTTTCATTCCTGCATATTCAATCTATTAAATTCTGATTAACTTTTGTGTTCAAGTCAAATATCTCACGCATCATCTTTGCGATATTCATCTTTATATAATTACATAATAGGTGTTACATTTTTACGACTATATTATCTTGATTTTTACATTTGAAAATTGATATTCTTGTCATATTTATAAATTGCAACTGTTACATTGTTTTTCCTCAACTGTTATGTACATATTTTTAACCGTTTGCTACAAGGAGAGTTTTATTTGAAAGTTATGATTTTTTGACTTATTACTTATTTTTTACTACTTTATATTAAAGCATTTTAATTTCATATTTTACTTCATCCATTTATATCTTAAATATAAAAATTATTAATCAAAAAGACTTATTCTGATAAATTATAACCATATATTTCTGCTTTAAAATTTTGTAGGTTTTCATATTATTCGCTGCTACCAGTACTTTGTTCATTGTTGCAATAATCAGGTATGCCTAATTTTGTTAAAAATTTAATATATATAATTTGTTTATATTTCTTACTCGTTGGTATGATGGCCGTTTTTTTTTTCTTGATTTGCTTGTTTTGTTTAATGTATTATTAAATTGCTTTCTAAAACATGTCGTTTCTTACATGTTTTTTGTTGTATTCACTAATACAGTAAATATTATTGATTCATGATAATTTGTTTATTAAATATATGATTTGTTAAATGGATTCTCTTATATTCATCCATATAAATTAGATTATTGCTTCATTTTTTAATGATGTTATTTGTAAGCATGTATTCATCGTTTATTGATGTATCTAAGCATCATTAAATAATTTTTACAACACACACACACACACACACACACATATATATATAAAACCTTATTTAATATTATTAAGAAAATATATTTAATAATATAAATAGTATAGATTTTTATATATATTTCTCACGTTTTTATAGCGACAATATTTAAAATTTTCTAAATTATACTACATATGGATATATGAAAAATGTAAAGATTGTCTAACTTCAGATATGGATAAAAATGCCAAGAGACGTCAAAGGTATGCTGAAATGCCAGAAAATAAAAAGCAAGAATTTTTACGTCGATTAAGAGAAACTCGTGCTGCAAAAAAGAGATGCACAACTTTACCTGTAGTATGTCAACCAGTCAATAATCAACGTTCAGATTCTTCTATTGATATTGAACTTTCTAACTGCCAATTGTATTTTCATCAATCAACTGGTCAACTGTTACAAAATAGATCTCTCCATTTTGATATGAATTGTGTTGATCCGGCCCATTCTTCTCTCCAATAAGAAGAAATTATTCATACCACATCAAGGTGGCAACCGTCTAATGTAACGCTATCTTCTTTTCTAATCCAACCTAACTCAATCACACGTGTTGATAAGCAAGGTATAAAATTTATTACGCATATTTTTAATATTTGTGATATCATTACTAGACAATGTCAACAACCTTCTTTTTTTTTAAAGGATAAACCGTCATCCTTTGTCAAAGTTAGCATCATTGCAGAATTTGCCTCTTGAGGCTCAACAACTTCAATTTGTTTCAAGTTGTGAACATTGTAATGCCAAAAGATTTTATCTTGAACCTCCATCGTTCTGTTGCTCATCGGGACAAATTTCTATTGTTGCCCCTCAGATGCCATATGCTTTGAAACGATTATTTATTGACAATGATGAAGAATCAGACCATTTTAGAAAGAACATTCGTACATATAATAATAACCTAGCTTTTACTTCCTATGGAGCTAGGTATGATCGGGAACTAACAAAAAACAAGAAAGGAATTTATACGTTTCGTGTCTAAGGTCAAGTTTATCATTTTCTTGACACTTTACTTTCAACATCTGATAAGGTATCTAGAATCCAACTCTATTTCTTTGATACTAATGAAGAACTAAAGAGAAGAATTAACTCTTGTGATAAACTTTGCAAAAATACATTGAAACAAATTATGGTGATTCTAAGAGAGAATCCTTATGCCAAATTCTTTCGAAGTCTTAGGGAGATTCCATCGCCTGAGAATCATACAATAATTCTAAATTGTTATCCTGGGGTTGATCAACGTGTGTATAAGCTTCCTACTGCATCACAAGCAGCTGCTATATGGACTGAGATTGATGATGAACACATTGATAAATGTCCTCACATCCAAGTCTATGCTCGCTCAGGTCCAAGTTATAGAATTCAATCTTATTATACATGTTATGATCCTCTTCAATATCCTCTGTTACTTCCTCGTGGGGAATCTGGATGGCATCGTGGAATCAAACCATTAATTTTGAAGACAAACAGCAGTAATGTCTTTGATCAGGGAATTCATCCTCATATAAACTCTTTCACTGATGTACCTGAATTGTTTGCTGTGGAAAACACAGGCAAGTTTTTTTCCTGTTTGATCTTTTTGAAGATATTGTTTAATTCCATCGTTTTATTTATCAAATTTACCTTCTTTCCTACTAGCTACGGATGAAGCATACTCTCAAAAGGGTTTTGTTTCCGCTGGAGAATACTACTGTTATCGACTTCAAATGAGAGAAGATGATGAATCTATGTTACTCCATAGCTTCAGATTGCTTCAGCAATTTGTTGTGGGAACTTATATAAAGATTGAAACATCTCGACTTGATTTTCGTAGAAAAAGACAAAATGAGATATGAACAGAAATATTACAAGGTGTTTTGGATAGTGTTAGTGTTGGTCAAACATAAGGTTCAAGAATTGGTCGTCGAGTTATACTGCCAACTTCATTTATTGGTCGTCCAAGAGACATGAAACGACGTTATCTTGGTACAATGGCTTTGGTGCAAAAATATGGTAAACCTGATATTTTTCTTACCATGACTTGCAACCCTATGTGGAGAGAAATACAGGAAAATCTCAAATTTCATGAAAAAGCATAAGATCGACCAGATTTATTGGCTAGATTATTTAGAGCAAAATTTGAAATTCTTAAGAACGAGTCGATGAAAAAACAAATCTTTGGAGATGTTGCTACATTTGTTTATGTAATTGAATTTCAAAAGCGTGGATTCCCTCATGCTCATCTATTGCTAATACTTAAGCCACATTCTAAATTGTTAAATCCAGATTCTTACGATCAAATCATATCTACTGAGATACCAGATCCTGATGAAAATTGTCGTTTATATTCTCTTGTCATTAAAAATATGATTCATAGTCCTCGTGGCTTTATGAATAAAGATTGCTCTTGCATGAGAAACGGTACATGTGTGTAAAATTTTGCTCCTTTTACTGTTCATGGTGAGGACAGCTATCCATGTTATAGGCGAAGAGATGATGGTAGGAGAGCTAAAATTTGCGGACAAGAGATTGATAACAGGCGGGTGGTTCCTCACAATCCGTATCTTTTGATGCTAATTGATTGCCACATAAACGTCGAGATATGTTCAACTATGAAGCTTGTCAAATACTTATACAAATATGTTTTTAAGGGCCATGATCTTGTCAACTTTAGTGTTGTCGATCAACAAAGCACAACTGATATTGATGAGATAAGTAATTTCTAAGAAGGCCGTTGGATTTCACCCCCTGAAGCTTTATGGCATATATATGAATTCTGTTTGGCTGAAATTAATCCATCGGTTTACATGCTGCAAGTTCATCTTCCGGATCATCAGTTGATTTCCTTTGATAGAAATGAAGATCTTTTCCATTTGTTAAGAAAGGTTGACTTCTCAAAAACAATGATGACTGAATTTTTTAAAATGAATTCGACAAATAAAAAGGAAAAAGAGATCAGATGTTTGTATAAAGATTTTCCTGAATATTTTGTTTGGAATCGGAAATCAAAAACATGGACACAGAGAAGTCAAAGAAAAGTTATAGGAAGATTGGTTACTGTTGATCCCAAAGAAGGAGAGAGGTATTATCTAAGATTATTGCTAACACATGTTAAAAGATCAACATCATTTGATGACTTATTGACTGTTGATGGTGAAAAAACAAGTTGTTTCAGAGAGGCTGCACTACATTTGGGATCGCTGGCGTCTGATTTCTATATACAACAAACTCTTAAAGAGGCTATTATCTTTCAAATGCTAACATCGCTTAGACTTTTATTTGTTACGCTTCTGTTTTATTGTTCACTAACTAATCCTAAGCAGCTTTGGGAAACATTCAAAGACGATCTTTGTTCTGACTATCAGTGTTCTTCTTCTTATACCAGCTATACATCTAATGACATTACAAAAATAGCTCTTCAAGATATTAATAAATCTTTGGAGCAAATAGGGAAGACTTTAGCTGATTACCATTTTACTGATCATAAATTTCGTGTTGATTATCATGAAAAACAAACTAAAGAAATACAAAGTGAGAGAAGTATACAAGTTGATCTAGAAGACCTATTATTACAATCAAGGTTGAATGACGAACAGAAATACATATTTGATTTGATATTGGATTCTGTATTGACTTCAAACGGTAAAAGTTTTTTTATTGATGGTCCTGGTGGAACAGGAAAAACTTTCTTATATCGAGCTCTCCTTGTAAACTTACGATCACAAGGACATATCGCAATTGCCGTTGCTACATCAGGTGTTGCAGCATTAGTCCTTCCTGGTGGCAGGACAACTCACTCAAGATTTAAAATCCCCCTTGATTTTTCAAAGAAAAAAGTTTGTCAATTAAGTAAGCAAAGTAGTATTGGAAAATTGATCTTTGAATGTATTCTTATCTTATGGGATGAAGCTTCCATGGAAAAACGAGAAAGTATTGAAGCATTTCATTGTTTACTTCAAGATATCATGGATTCCAATGAACCTTTTGGCAACAAAATTTTCATATTCGGTGGTGATTTTCGTCAAACTTTACTTGTTATTGACCAAGCTACAAAAAGACAGCTCATTGATTCAAGCCTTTTGAATTCACATCTTTGGCAACACATGCATAAATTCTCATTGACAATCAATATGAGAGCTATATCAAATCTAGGTTTTTCTGAATTTTTATTACGTGTAGGAGAAGGCATCGAACCAGTTGATGAACAAGAACAAATATCCTTACCGGAATAACTAGTTATTCCTTATGATCACAAGGACAAGTCTCTTAACAAGTTAATACATTCTTTATTGTATATTTTACTTTGCTTTGTTTCAAAAAGTCCAAATTCATTTTTATGATCCAGCGTTATCCCAACCAGATTACTTGACAGTGTCTTCCCTGATCTAAGTTTCTATTCATCTGATCCATACCAGATGATTAATAGATGTGTGCTGTGTCCAACAAATAGTTGTGTTGATGAAATTAACGAGATCATGATTAACAGATTGTCAGGAAATATGCATTCATACATGAGTTCTGACAAAACTATTGGTCGGAGGCATCAAGCAGATTACAAAGATTTCCTAAATTCTTTGAATCCAAAAGGCTTACCTCCGCATAAACTCTTACTCAAAGAAGGCTCCCCTATTATGTTGCTAAGAAATTTGAATCCAACTGAGGGTTTATGCAATGGGACAAGGTTGATATGCAGACAACTAAAAGATCATACAATTTCTGCAGAAATTGTCTTCGGACCTCATAAAACAAAATTTTTTTATACCTAAAATTCCCTTATAGTCTTCTGACAATGAAAAAAATGGGATACCTTTTGTGAGAACACAGTTTCCTGTTCGTTTGTGTTTTGCAATGACCATAAACAAATCTCAAGGTCAGACACTTGATTATGCGAGAATTTATCTCCGTCAACCTGTGTTCTCACATGGACAATTGTATGTAGCTTTATCAAGAGCTCGCAATCCTAAATCAGTTAAAGTTCTAATTATTTCAGGAACTTTTGATTCTTCAAAGTTTGATCAAAAGACAAGAAATATTGTATTCCATGAAATATTTCAATTAGTCAAATTATAAAATACAAACTTGTCGGAGGGTATATTAATTGGTTTATTCAAGTTAATATAATTTTATATCTTATAAAAAAGGTTCTTTTCCGCTGATTAATTTATTAAAAAGATTTTTCAGGATGGAAAAACGTTTATTCATTAGGGAAATTTTACCCGGTGCTCAGTGATGGTCATGCGAAATTATTGTGCAAGAAAAGCAGCATATTATCACATCACCTAAGTCACCGTCAAAGAGACAAAAGTTTATCTTTGTTGATTTTGAGATATGACGATTACACTTTCTTCTCTTTTAATGTTCATTTAGTTAAATTTGATAGTTAACAATTTCTTTACTATTAACAGGGCTCACAGGTTGAAGGTATTATATTCAACAATGACATCCAAAAAATGAGCCATATCTTGCAACCATATAAAAAATATATTATTTGTAATGCCATTGTGAAGGTGAGTCCACTTCAGTATCAAGCTGAGGACTTACAAATATAGTGGACAATTACAAATCGTACTGTGATTGAACCAGTACCAGATGATGATGTCATTATCCCCACCAAATTTAACTATAAACCTTTCACTGATCTTATCAACTGCATAAACCAGAAGGAAAAATCAGTTGGTTAGAACCTGATTTTATTTTTTATACGATCTTAATTATTTCTTTCTGTTATATTTAACCATATTTATATTTAACATGTGATAGATGTTTTGGCTGTCGCTCTTGAAGTCTTGGATCAGAAAGAAATCAACAAAGACGGCAAACATTCAACTGTGCAAAAAATTTTCCTTGCCAACAAGCAGTAACATACATTTTTTGTTTTTCTTTATTCTTTTATTTTAGACATCAGAACAATTATACTTATAAAAACTCACATAATTTCTACTTCGTTTTTTTAACAATTTTCTATTTCAGACAGCAAACAATTATACTTTCAATGTGGGATTCTTTCGTTGCCAACGAAGGACAACAAATTGCAAAATCCTTAAATTCTTATCCGATAATTGTGTGTCGCAGGCTGAAAGTCAACTTCTATAATGGTATTGTTATTTTTTTCATTGTACTGTTACATTTTATTACATAATATTTTTTTATCTTATAATTGATAAATTTTAGGTGTGGCATTATCTACCTGGTTTGACTCAGCAATTCTTATCGATCCACCAATCGAAGAAATTGCGGAGCTTAAAAATTAGTACCTCATTATTTTAACTTCAACTAATAATCAAACTTTACATAAATTTTATGATATTTTCATTCTTATATATTTGTAATTATTCTGTTTTAGGGCACAAAGAAATAGTAAAGAACTGAAAACCCTTATTAATCAACAAGCTTATCTGAGATATAATCCTGATATATCTTTTGGATCACATCAGAAAATAACAAAAATCATCTTCTTGAAATCTACCAGTAAGGTAAATACATTTTATATTCTCACTAACATAACTTATTTGATATTCACTAATTTAATGAAAATCTTATTATATATTTACAGGCAACATGGATTAAAGCTAATATTTCCTTTCAACATATCTTGCAAAAGTACTAGTATATGACATGCAAGAAATGCTTTCATTCTACAGCTGCTACTTATGGAGTTCCATTCACTTGTAATTCTTGCCGAGAAAAACATCCTGCTGAACCTAGGTTCTCCTTTTTTCCTTCCTCTTTTCAATTTACTAGCTAGCTTATTCTTGTTCTCCGCTTTATACGTGGAGATTTTTATTTCTAAGAATTTTATTTCCAAAATTATTAACGTTTAGTATTTAAAGGTTACGGTTATAACATGCTTGTTAGCCACTTTGTGGCTTCTAACTCATACTTCTCATACCTACTTCCTTCACAACTGTAACTTCTAACACACACTATTATTAATTCTTCATTGTCAAATTAGATCTTGTTATTATACAACCTTCCCCTATATCTGATTAACATATATATTCTAATTAACTTTTGATTGCGAGCATAGATGCCGCTATGATATGGATTTGAGTGATGAAATGGGTACTATCACAGCATCTATTTTTGGCGAACTTATTGGAAAACTTCTTAAGTTTACTGCAATTTAAGAAATGGAATATTACAACTAGGTTATACTTGTTTAATTTATTACAGGCGTGATTTAATATAATGATGATAAAAATATCTTTATTATATAATTAACATTTTACCTTTGCATGATAAGAGTATGGAACTTCCTTTGGAAAAAGTGCACGCTGAGTTGAAAAACAAGACATTTCTTTTTCACATTAAGCCTGTACGCCTTTCGTCGGGGGATGAAACAGAACACTTTACTATTATGTATTATCGTGAAATCAATAATGACGAATTAGAAAATGCTTCAACTTCCGTTGCAAAAGATGATCAAATCTCACTGGACGATCATAATAACACCGCTGACATTACACCTTTCCCAATTTCAGGTATTCACTATTATCTATTTATTCAATTTCTACATTTCCTTATTTCTTCCTTCAATTATTCATTTTTTTAATCCAAACATAGAAACTTTTTTAAAGCGTTAATTATATTGTCATTTTTGTCTATCTATTTACCATTTTTGTTAATAAAAAACTCCTCTATATTCTATATCTAACATAATTTTTTCTTTATAATTTCAAAAGATATTGTTGAATCTTCTTCCACAGTCAGACAATGTCTTCATAAAAGATTCTCCGAAGATGAACCAACAATCCGCTCAAGTGCAACAACCAGCTCAAGTGCAGATATTAAGGACGATAACAAAAAACCTAAATTGTCAAACTCTTTTTCTTAGAGTAAAATATGCATGTAAATTGTATACTTTTAAACTTGGAAAATTTCCATATCTATGGCTTTTGTTCAATGATCCGCATGATGGTTTTTTTTGCTGTTAAGTGAGAACCGTCTACCTTGTATTACTTGTATTACTTAAATCATATGGGCCGATTACTTCCGCCTTAAATATGATTAAAACGAAATTATATTTTGTTCATTAAAGAATCCCATTAAAACAATAAAACAGTTGAAAATAAAAATAAATTCCTTTTCCGTTTTGATATGAACTTTATTTTTATTAAAACAACCTACAAATTTAAAACTATTGTATTTCTTTAATTTTAAATTTTTATGAAATTAATAATACCATCATTATAATTTAATTTATTTTTTAGTCTTATTTTATTTTCAAGAAATTACTCTCACAGCTGTGACATCCAAGGTCACGCCCATGACAGTTTAACAAGTTATCACGGGCGTGACCTTAAATGTCACACCCGTGACTCATGAAAGAACTCTCACAGGTGTGACATCCGAGGTCACGCCCGTAATAGTTTAACAAGTAGTCACGGGCGTGACCTTAAATGTCACACCCTTGACGGTCTCACGGGTGTGACAGTTACACTCACAGCCGTGCCGGTTAGATTAGTTTCATTCGTATTTCGTAAAATTTAATAAATAATAATACGTATTATTTAAATACAAATAATTTTAATTACTTTTCATATAATTACTAAATCTTATTATTTTTTTATCTTTAATTATTATATAGATTATATGATTGATAAATTTTGCATCCTGTTTCAATACACTTAAATAATAATAGTTTTTGTAATACGATCAATTAATTATATTACCTATGCATTCTTTAAAATACTAAAATTTAAAACTAGCGCATCTTTTTAATTTTCGACTTTTATGAATTTAATCATACCACCATTATAATTTAATAATTAAATTTAAAATCAATCAAATATTTATTTAACCTACAAATAAATTAAATTCAAGAGATGTAAATGTATACTATTATTATATATTATTTTTTAAAGTATTAACTTAATTAATATATGAACAAATTTTCATTTATTATTCTTAAAATTTTAAAAAAAATTAAATAATAATTATCATTAACAAGTTAAAGTAAAATCTCATAGCGTTGTCATCCAGGCTTGTCACTCTCTTGCATAAGCATGAGGGTGCGCATAAGGTTGTACCTGTCACCCTCGTGCACAAGCATGAGGGTGACAGGCACCTTGTATTACTTAAATCATATGGGTTGATTACTTCCGCCTTAAATATTATTAAAACAAAATTATATTTTATTCATTAAAGAATCCCATTAAATCGATTAAACAGTTGAAAATTTAAATAAATTTCTTATCCGTTTTAATGTGAACTTTATTTTTATTAAAACAACCTACAAATTTAAAACTATTCTATTTCTTTATTTTTAAATTTTTATGAAATTAATAATACCATCATTATAATTTAATTTATTTGTTTAGGCTTATTTTATTTTGATGAAATAACTTTCACGGGTGTGACATCCAAGGTTACGCCCGTGACAATTGAACAAGTAGTCACGGGCATGACCTTAAATGTCACACCCATTACATTATTATATAGATTATATGATTGATAAATTTTTTATCCTATTTCAATACACTTAAATAATAATAGTTTTGTAATATGATCAATTAATTATATTAGCTGTCCATTCTTTAAAACCCTAAAATTTAAAACTAGTGCATCTTTTTAATTTTCAATTTTTTTGAATTTAATCATACTATCATTATAATTTAATTTATTTTTTATTATGTAGACATTAACTTTAAAATCAATCAAATATTTATTTAACCTACAAATAAATTAAATTCAAGAGATGTAAATCTATACTATTATTATATATTATTATTTTAAATAGTATTAACTAAATTAATATTTGAACAAATTTTCATTTATTATTCTTAAAAAAAATTTAAAAATTAAACAATAATTATCATAAACAAAATCAAGTAAAATCTCATGGCATTGTCATCCAGTCACCCTTGTGCTTGTCACCCTCGTGCATAAGCATGAGGGTGCGCATAAGGTTGTGCCTGTCACCCTCGTGCACAAGCATGTCACCCTTATGTTTGTGCACGAGGGTAACGCGATGAAGGCACCTGTGACCCTTGTGCACAAGCATGAGGGTGCGCGTCACCCTCACGCTTGTGCATGAGGGTGACAGGCACCTTTTATTACTTAAATCATATAGGTTGATTACTTCCGCCTTAAATATTATTAAAACGAAATTATATTTTGTTCATTAAAGAATTCCATTAAAATAGTAAAACAATTGACAATTTAAATAAATTTCTTATCCTTTTTAATGTGAACTTTATTTTTATTAAAACAACCTACAAATTTAAAATTATTCTATTTCTTTATTTTTAAATTTTTATGAAATTAATAATACCATCATTATAATTTAATTTATTTGTTTAGGCTT
>JAOTAY010000007.1:20362631-20375288 GCA_025629805.1 Erythroxylum baracoense
TTATGTGATAGAAATATATATGTGTATGTTTTGCTCTTTTGGTTGTCCATAGAATATAGTTTTACCTTGTAAGTTTTCTTTGTTTGGTTTGTAACAAGTAGGGTGGCCTATCATCGTCATGTTTCCTCCTTGGTTTCATTTTTCTGTTTTCTTTGATTTTGTAATGTAAAAAATTTTGTAATATTAAAGATGGAGCAACTATAGATAGAAGAGAAGAATATGTATGGTTTCGGTGTATCCTTTGGTGTATTAGCAAAGTTTCGGTTTTATGAAAACCAAATTGCTGGAATTTTGTTTTAACAAAGTTTCAGTTTTGTCAAAACCAAAGTGCTGGAATTTTTGTTTTAACAAAGTTTTAGTTTCATGAAATACAAGTACTGGAATGTTTTTTGAGTGTCGGATTTACCAAAAACAAGTGCTGGAATTTTTGTTTTCATATTGCCAAGGTTTCGGTTTGATGAAAAACAAGTACTGGAATTTTTGTTTTCAAAGTGAAAAAATTCAGTTTTATGAAAATTCCATTACACATGTTTTACCGAATGGGCTAGGTCATGTGGATGAAGAGTTCGAACCGGAAGATCCAAGTCTAAGAAGATATTTGTGGGCCTAAAAGCCTTGTAATTTTATTTATGTTCTAAGATGGACAATCAAATTTGGCCTATTAGTTCATGAGATGAATAGATAAATTGATGCAAAGTATGTGATATTATGTGGTTGTATGCCCTTTAGAAAATTGCTAACCCTAGGCTTTGCCATGCATTCATTATATATGAGATATATAATGAAACGATATAGGTTGGATAATAAATTGCTTCTAGACAAGATGGTATTTATTAAAACTTAAAGCCCAAAAAGATTGAGTGGGAGAGGATGCTCATGTGAGAGTCCACGGTCCATATGATGGCCCATTTACATGTGGTGAAGTGTTACTCCCACCGGAGGGCATGAATCCTAGATCTTGCATGGTTTCGGTCTCCTTAAGGATGAGTCCATTTACTGGTAGCAAATGTGACCTCCCACTAAGGCATGGTTTGTAAGTACTTTTAGTGGATGAATTAAATGGTTACACACTAAACATATTTTATTAATAACCTGCCCATCGTAGCTCTGTTGGTAAAAGTATGGACCAAATTATGACGCTTCTTTAAAAGTTAAGCATGAAGATGTTTAGTAGCTTTTTTAGTGGGAGGGTCCCAGTTTTTCTTTTAATAGATAAGCTGGCCCACCATCACTTAGTCTATTATAGATAAGAAAAATAACCGTCGTATAAAGATTTAATTGTTTTTTAAGTTTTGTTAAATATATCATCATGCATACATGCATCATGATTTTATACTAACTTCCAATATTATTGACTAGTATGCTCATGTTTTAATAATTTATATTTTCAAACATAATCACCACAAAATGAATCCACCTACTTTGCTCTTGACAAATAACAAATTGGAAAATGGAGAGAATTTTAACGAATGGAGACATAACCTAGACATTGTTCTTCAATATGAATGAATTTTATGGGTATTAACTGAAAATGAGCCTGCACCTCCGGGTGAAAATTCAACTCTTGAGCAAGTCTAACAACATGAACGATGGCAGAATGCTGATAAAACTACTAAGTGTTATAGTCTAGCTTCTGTCAACTGCATGTTTTAAAAGCAAATTGCTTGTATGAAAACTACCAGTGCAATGGTTTATCACCTACATGAGATGTTTGGTGTGAGGACCAGGTCTGCAAAGTTGAAATCTATCCAAACCTTTCACAATCTCAGACAAAAACCTGGTGAACTGGTACGAGATTACATGTTTAAGGTAATCTTCGCAATCACTGAGGTTGAGATGTTCAGGGTGGACACGGATGCGGATACACAGATGATTATGATCATCAATAACTTAAACTATTCTTTTTAGCAGTTTAAGTTGGACTATGACCTCAACAGCAAGGATTACACCTTAAGTGAGTTGATAAATACCCTCCAGAGCATAGAGGAGTTATTGAATATCAAGGCTTATAGGCTAGAAGTTAATGTAGCATCTTCTTTTAAGCCCAAGGGTAAGGGCAAGCAAATGAAGAAGGGTCCAATGAAAAAGAAGGCCCAAACAGGGGTCAAGACTTAACCCATGAAAAAGAAGGCGAAAGAGAACATCAAGGGAAAGTGTTTCCATTGTGATGAGATGGGCCATTGGAAAAGAAACTGTCCCATCTACCTTGAGTCCCTCAAAAGAAAACAAGGTATGAGTTTCCTAAGTTTGTTAGGAACCAAAAATGTGGCAGATTTATCTGATTCTTGGATATTAAATTCAGGAGCCACTAACCATGTTTGCAATTTTTTGTAGGGGTTCCAGCAAAGGAAAAGACTACCTAAGGGCCAGTTTCAAGTCAAGATAGCAGATGGATCCTATGTTTAGCAGAAGTAGTGGGAGTAGTTATCTTGGATTTTTCTAGTGGTCATAGGTTATATTTAGAGGATGTTTATTACATGCCAATGATTGTAAGGAACATGATTTCTATTTTTTGTTTAATAAAGTCTGGTTATTCCTTATATTTTGAAAATATTGTTTCAATATATGAGAATAAGGATTTTATTTGTAATGCAACAATTAAACAGGGATTGTTCTTTATAGAACCTACGAAAGGCTCACTAAATACCAAAGAATTAGTAAAACCAAGATATTTCAGTGACTCTATCATTAATTCAAAATATATGTGGCACTTAAGAATGGATCATATTAGTGCAGGATGAGATCTTTACAGGCTTAGATAATGATCCATTACCCACTTGTGAATCTTGTATTGAAGGAAAAATGACCAAGGCCTCATTTCCTTCTAAAGGAAACAGATCTGAATCTATGTTGGACTTGGTACATACAGATGTGTGTGGGCCTATGAACGTACAAGCTAGAGGAGGATATGAATACTTCATAAAATTTACAAATGATTACTCAGGACATGATTATTTGTATTTGAAGCATAAAAAGAGTGAATACTTTGAAAAATTCAAAGAATTCAAAGTCAAAGCTGAGAAGCAGCTAGGCAAGACGTTAAAACAACTTCAATCAGATCGATGTGGTGAGTACTTATCTGGAGAGTTCCAGCTATATTTTATTGACAATGGAATTGTTTCCAACTTGTCAGCTCCTCAAACACCTCAATAGAATGTTGTAGCTGAGAGAAGGAATAGGACTGTATTAGAAATGGTAAGATCGATGATGTCCTATGCCAGCCTTCCATAATCATTTTTGGGATATGTCATACAAACGATAACATATCTTCTTAAGTTTGCTCTATCCAAATCGGTGCTTAAAACACCTATGGAGTTGTGGACTAGTCGAGTCCTTCATTGTGGCATTTGAGGACTTTGGACTGCCCAACCTATGTTCTAACGCCTAAATCCACAAAGATGGAACCAAGGTCAGAAGTATGTTTGTTTGTAGGATATCCTACAGGAACTCGAGGGTACTATTTTTACAGTCCTCATGATAGGAAGGTATTTTTGTCAACAAATGCAACCCTCCTAGAGGAAGAGTTTATGAAAAATCAAAAAGGAAGAAGTGAAGTAGTACTCAAAGAGTTAGCTATTTCTATTTCATTCAAATCAAGAGTTGATTTGGATATAGCAGAACAAGTTGTTAAAAAAAATTCAAAAGTTGAATCGGAAGAGTAACCTGAACATCAAGTTATTCCTAGATGTAGTGAGAGGGTTGTGAGATAGCCAAATAGATATCTAGGACTAGGAGAAGGCTTAATTTCCATCTCATACCTAGAAGAAACAGATCCCATTACATATACACAGGCTATTAATGATGTTGATGCAAAAAAATGGCTCAAAGCAAAGGAATCAAAAAAAGATTCCATGTATGCCAATGAAGTCTGGATCCTTATAGATCTACCACAGGTGTAAATGGATATATAAAAGGAAAAGAGGATCAGATTGAAAGGTAGAGACCTTTAAAGCCAGATTGGTAGCTAAAGGCTATACTCAAAAAGAGGGTATAGACTATTAGGAGGCTTTTTCTGCAGTTTCCATTCTTAAGTCCATCAGGATTCTTTCGGCCATAACAGCCTATTTCGATTATGAAATATGCCAAATGGACGTCAAGATCGCATTTCTTAATGGGGATCTTGAGGAGACCATTTATATGGCCCAACAAGAAGGTTTTGTTGAGCCAAGTAATGAGCATAAGGTATACAAATTACAAAGGTCCATTTATGGACTTAAGCAAGCATCTTGGTCTTGGAACATTAGGCTTGATAAGTCTATCAAAACCTATGGGTTCATACAAAACCTAGATGAGCCTTGTGTCTATAAAAGGATACAAGAAGGAAAGGTTATTTTTCTAATTCTATATGTTGATGACATTCTGCTCATTGGGAATGAAGTAAGAATTTTATCTACAGCCAAGGGATGGCTTAATAAATAGTTTTCAATGAAGGATTTAGGAAAGGCTACCTATGTTCTAGGGATCAAACTTATAAGAGATCGTAAGAACAAACTGATAGCCTTGTCTCAACTAAATTACATTGAGAACATAATAAATAAGTTTTCCATGCAAAATTCCAAGAGGGGTTTCACATCTAAAACCCAAGAGGAGGTCGAATGCATGCATAACATTCCATATACTTCGGCAGTTGGAAGTTTAATGTATGCTATGTTTTGCACTAAACTGGATATCTGTTATGCAGTGGGACTTGTAAGTAGATTCCAGTCCAATCTAAGAATGGAGCGTTGGACTGCGGTTAAGTGTATACTGAAGTATATTCGTAGGACGAAGAACTTAATGCTTGTTTACTCTGGAAGTAATCTTATTCCGACAGGATATATGGATTCCGATTTCCAATCATATGTTGATTCAAGAAAATTAACTTCTGGTTCTATATTTGTTTTAGGAGGTAGGGCCATAGTCTGGAGGAGTATCAAGCAATCTTGTGTTGCTGATTCTACTATGGAGGCTGAGTATGTTGCTACTTCTGAAGCAGTAAAAGAAGCAGTCTAGCTCCGTAAGTTCCTAAATGATTTGGAACTGGTTTCTGAGACAGAAAAGGCCATTACACTTTATTGTGATAATAATAGGGCAGTAGCTAATTCTAAAGAACCTCAGAACTATAAAGATGCCAAACACATTAAGAGAAAGTATCATCTCATAAGGGAGATAATATAATGAGGTGAGGTGAATGTGGTAAAGGTTCCCACGGAGCAAAACCTTACTGATCTATTTACGCAGACGCTGTCTCAAAAGAGTTTTAAGGGACACCTAGCAGGGATGGGAATGAGGGATATGTCAAACTTGCTTTAGGAAAAGTGGGAGATTGCTAGAGTTATGTAAATATAGTGTCGTGAACGCAAGTGTATTTACTTATAACTTAATTTTCTTCCAGTTACTTCTGTAATGAAAATATTTACTGTTAATAAAATAAAAGAGTTTGGTTTTTATAAGCATTATATATCTAGTGACAAGGTACCGAGTTTCTTTTGTAAGTAATATACATATACATAGAGATGTATGAGAAATATGTATATTACAAGAATCTAAAATAATGGATTCCCAGTTGAATAATCAAGTTAGTCGTTTGATTATGGCTTAGACTGTAGTGTTGCGATTTATCTCGATGTAAGTAAAAGAGTTTACTTCAAGGGAATGATGAGTTTTATATCATGATAGTAGTTGACTATCAATAATGGAACTATTAAATGAATCTAGAATCAATTATGTTTATAAAGAATAAAGTGGACCGTTACTTTAATCTTAAAACATACAATTTAAGCATACGTTTATTATAGACCACAATCTTGATGAGTGATGAACTCATATGTGTTTCATTATAATTCTTGATATGATTGGAATGGATTTTTACAAAGTATTAATCTAGTGTTTGCATGTTGGAATTATTAATTGAAATATGTATCAGGGAACATTCACGTAAATAAAGAGTTTATAGTGATATCATTGCTTCTAGATGTTTTATGGAGAATGGTAATTAAATTGACACCAATAGTTTGATGGACAAGCTACCCATCAAGTCTTGACACTAAGACGAGATCTTATGTGTTAATCACCATATAGAGTAAAACGGGAGATCTCGAAGGAAAAACCAACATAAGGGTAAAACATTACTTTTACCCTTTATTGTGCGGATGGCTATAATATGGTTCATATTAGAGTTTCCAATTGGACATATTGAAACATATGTTCTCATAATATTTAGTAATTCAAGAGTTCCACTAATTGTCTTTAATGGAATGGCATTTAGTTAATAAGATAGAATTAATTCTAATGAGATTAAATTAATTCTAGGCTTATTAGAGTTTGAATTATCTAAGTCCAATAAGATTCCCCATTTGGCATTCTAAATTAATTCTAATGAGATTAAATTAATTCTAGGCTTATTGGAGTTTGAATTATCTAAGTCCAATAAGATTCCCCATTTGGCATCAAAGAATGTTATCATGCTAAGTAAGAAATATAAATCGAGGTTTTAAAGCGCATATTGAATGTTGGGTTTGTACTAATTAATGGTCAATTAGAAGCCCAAATGAACATTTAGAAATGGGTAAGGCTTTAGTTTAATTTGATTAATTAAATTAAAACAAAGTTATTAAAGATAAATGGAGATGGAATTTCGGTTTTAATGGGTAAATGTGCAGCTGCACATTTAACATTAGTTTGCTACATTTAAGATGTTTTTTAACATGCTTTATCATCATTAAATGGAGTAATAACCTTATCATTAAATGGTTTAATGGTGGTCTTTTAATGATAGCATGTAACCTATTAGCATTCATTGGATTAAAGAAGAAAGAGGTACATTTGATGGACCATCTTCCTTCTTTCATCATCAAAAACTGAAATTGGTATGTTACATTTAGGTTAATAGTCTTTTCATATAGCCATCTTAAAGATAAATGAGATGAGTCTCATTTATTGGCTTCTTTAAGATTGATTAAGAAAGAAGTGATGCATTTGATGAAAATTTCTTCTTTCCTTTGAGATTAACCGAAATTGAGAGGGCGTAAGAAAGGGTTCTTGCATTGTTTTGACTCTCTCTCTCCTATCTTGCATGGTGAGCCGAAAATTGCATGAGACTCTTTTTTTTGTTACTTTCTTATAAGAGAAATCTCCTTCAATGTTTTATTCTCCTTTCCCACCAAAGGATCTTGTAAACTAAGTTGTCCAAGAAGAACAAGTGTTAGATTGGATTGGTTGATGATACAATATCAAGAAGAGGATACATCACCTAGGAGAGGATACATTGCCAAGGATAGGATAACATAATGAGGAGTTAAAGCTGTAGCGAAGGAGTCGATAATATTTTCCATCTTGTGATTATACAAATGTTTTTCCTTATACTATATCATGTGTGGCTATGCATGTTGATTTGGATATATTGCTTCCGTTAAAATTTTGATTTCTTAAAAATTTTGAAATCTACCATTTCTTCCAAATCGATGAATGATTTATTTTCCTATCCAACATATATTGTGTGTATAAGGGAAGAGACTAAAGAAGGCAAGCATTTAGAGTGACGAAATGTTGTTGGGTTTTTTTAATGTAACGTGATGGGTTTTGTTATAAGAAGTATACTAGATGAATATGGGATGTTGCTGGTTCATTTACATGCGTCTTTGGCATTACTTTTGCATAATAAGATTGAAGTGAGTTAATTGGAGTGTGTACCTCGTTAGATGGAGTGGTTTCACTAAACATACATTGGTATTTTTGCCATATCTTGACCTATAGATATCTAAATAGGATGATTTTAATTTGAGCTTAAATTAAGTACATACGTCTACAACTTTCATGAAGAAGTTGAACTTTATTTCTATCTTTAAGGGTTTTGAAATGTGGCATGAAGTTGAGTTCTGGTTGCTATCCTTGTTTAAGAATAGTCTGTAATATTTTAGGTATAACTCTTTGAATAATGAACCAAATTGAATTAACTTTACATCATTAAAAACTTAATACATAGAGGAACATTTTTTATAGAAAAACATATTGCCTAAAAGCTTCATTTTTATGTCAGAATGGTCATACAAAACTGACCCGAAAAGTTGTCTTGAGAAAAGCAGGAAATTGGGTACAACTGTGCATCACCCCCATTTTTATCCCAAGCATGAATTTTTCCTTACCAAAATGCTACTGATTCTCCTCCAAAACTCTTTCAGATATCACTTCAATTTAGCAAACCCAGTTATTAGGGTAAAATGAGACTTATGCTTTTAATGTGTAATTACTTTAAATGCTTTCATTGATGCATTATTGCAAAGACTTATATTTATAAGGCATATTAAGTTTGATCAGGCATGAATGAAAACTTTCAATTTGAGCATAAGGGAATAATTTCATATGTTATGCATTATTTCTCTTACATGAGGATCTGAAATATGATATGATTTGCTTTAATTTGTTAAGTCATAGTTATAGGTAAATAGGCATATCTAGAAGGGTCTACAATTACTTCTGTTTTTAGACACTACAATTTCTTCTATTTTAGAGACTTAATTATTTTTTATTTTTGTAGATACCAATCATAGATATCTTCTGTTTTGTTCCCGTTACCCACTTCTTGAAAGATTAACAGGAAATTTTGTGTGTAATTTGATATTTATTCTATTTTGACGTAATTGATAGTCTGATTACTCTCTGATTTAAATAATCAAAAATTGCCATGTGATATGTCATGATTCATTTACATGTAAATGTTAGACGACTGTAGAAAGCAGTCATCATCTTGTATCTTGTTTTATTTAATTTCCCACTAAGCTATATGCTTAGCGCGATGGTTTGTCCTCCGTGTAGGTCTTGATAAAAAGGGTTAAGGCTAGGACAACCACAACGGCCAAAAAAGGTGTATCATGTTTTGGGAGGTTTTGGGCTTAAGCTTTGGGTTGTATTCAATATTATGAAACATTTTTTTTAGTTTGTGTAAATGACATTTAATAACCATAACATAGGATAGGTTTGATATTAAGGCATGGATTTGATAAATACAATGTGTATACTATGTCCTAGTTATAACTCAATGACATATGAAACGTGATGTATGTTTATCTTATTTTCTGGGGAATATTGAAATGTCTTTGTTTGTTTTAGGTTTGTTTTGTGTGGAATCCGTATATCCTCCTAGTGGATATTAAGTTGTTACATCTTCTCTATAGTAAGTGCAAAGAAACCTCTAAAGTTTCCATAGCAATAACCATTTTGGATTAAAGATGATACTTTATAATCCTTAGGAAATCAATTGTCAAACCAAACCCATGTATTTTCACCATTTCCCAACTTGTGTTTGTTCCAGGTGTAGATCATACTTCTTAAATTCAACAATTGATTAAAGATCTAAGAAAGTTCTTTTGAGTTTGTAATCTGCTAGAAGTTATGGGTAAGAAAATTGTTGTATGTTCACTTTTTCATTTTAATTCTCACAACCTTATTTTATATCCATTTTAATGTTGAGTGAAAGAGGAAAAAAGATAATATTATATAAGAATGGAGTTGAAAATAGTAACAACTAATATTAGAGTTGAGAATTAATTAGCAAATTTTATTATCTTATTTTTGCACATAAAACAAGAAGTTTGTAACACTAATAATGATTTGAAATTTACAAATAAGCTATCATATAAAGAATAAGCTAACTCTTCCAATTTGACTTCTTTACCCTTTAGAGATTCCTTATTTGAATTTCCCAAGTGTCATCTGGTCTTGACGTTTTAGCTCCACCGGATAGCCTATGACTGAGGAGTTCCCCTTTTATAGAGGGCCTATCATGAGCTCCTATCGTTACTACTGACGATGGTGAATTGCCTACACAAGTTATGTAGGAGTTTCCTGCTCTCTCACGTGAAGTCATGTAGAGAGCTGAATTTGAAGATGGTGTTGATTTATCTGAAGTATCTAAGGCATATGGGTCTTCCTCGATTGCCAATGTATAGAACAAAAAACTTCAATTCTAGCAACGTAAGGTATAAATGAAGCATTACCCTAATGTCATGAAGGATGACATTGTTTATCCCCCTCTTGAACTCTTGGAAACGGGGGAAAGAGCTTGGTTGAATGCACTGGTGGGATTATTTTGGAACAAACATCATACATTTTCAATTATCAAAGACTCGATTAGTGCACGGTGGAGCAAAAAATGTTTAGAGAAACTCTACTCACTGATGATGGAATGATTATATTCAAATTTTCTTTGGATAGTAATCTGAATGAAATAATTAGAATGGGTCCTTGGCATATAAATGGATAACCTATGTTCTATAAAAGTGGAAGCCATGGATTGCATTTGATAGGGAGTGTGATGAAGTGTTTCGAATTTAGGTACATTTCCATAAACTACCGTTTGAATTGTCGACAGTGGAAAGGTTAAGTTTTATCGTTAGTTCTTTAGGTAAGTCATTGAGTATGGAGGCCCAAACATCATATATGAAGAGGATAGGATATGAAAGATATGCATAGAAGTGATTCGAAAGGCTACGCTACTAGATTGTTTATCAATTATGTAACTTATTGAATCAGGGGAGATGGTGAAAGGGAAAGACATTTATCCTATCTATGGAAGCCACAAAATCTAGTAAAGAAATGGTTTCCAACTAGGAAAAGGTATAAAACATGTTAGCAAGAGGAGTTATTAAGGATTGAATAGTATTCAGGTGAACTTGAAGACGGTGTTAGCATTTAGCAGGAGGCTCATAAGCAACCTACCTAGAATCCTTTAACTGAGAGTGATATAGGGAAGCATACTAAAGTTATTGATCATATAAGACAAATTAAGGGTGATCCTAATTCTAAGGTAACATCAATTGCTTTTAAGGTATCAATTGGGGAAAGTTTAGCTGGAAATATTGAAATGTAGAAGAACCAAAATGCAATTAATACAATCTCTACTCAGAGTCCGAAGTTGGAAGAGTATTCTAGTACTATTGATATAATGTAAGGTCAGACTATACAAATTTTTACAGAGAATAAGGAAGGTAGAGTCCACTGCAATAGTTTGAACCAATCACAGACCTCTGGTGAATAAGGAGCTAGAAGGGCTATAATGGTTACTCAACTGAATAAAATTGTCGATGCAGTACAAGGTATGATTAATTGAGATTTTGCAAAGGATGAGGAAGGGAGGATACTCTATGCTTATGATAGTGTAGAACAAACACCAATTACTAATGAGTAAGGAGCTTGTCAGGATTTAGTTTTTAATTAACCAAAGGTAGATGTGTTAAATCCTCTCTAGGAGGATCAATCCAATGGTGCTAGTAATGAACCTTCAAACCTAGTACTGTAGGAGAATGTTACTATTGAAGGGGGAGCTAATACTTCATAAGGATCACCTATTACCTGTAGAAGAAGGCCAACTAAGAGGCTAAACAAAAGGAGGTTTGCTTATAAATGACAGTATTAGTATGGAATACAAGAGGGTTAACTGGCCCTCTAAAATAGTCCATGGTGAGGGAATTGATTAGGGATCGAAAACAAATTTTGGTAGGCCTCTTAAAGACAAAAGTATAGGCACTAGTTATCCAAGGTGGACTATTATTTTTAGGTGTTCAATGGAAGACAATCACTAATCATTCGTATCGTTATAATGGGTATATTAGCTGCTTATACAATATTGAATACATTGAGGTAACAATTAGTAGCATTACTGACCAGTTGTTACATCTTCATTACTAGCTGACAGATAACTCTCCTTAGTAGCATTAGTGACCAGTTGTTACATCTTCATTTCTAACTGAGAGATAACTCTCCTCCTTTTGAAGTTACCTTCATATTGTTAAAATAGGAGGACTTTACGATAATCAATTTTGATGACAGTCAAATAATAATAATGTTAGAAATAAATGAACTAGTTTGATGAGTGTGTTAAGTGTGAAGAAGTACAAAACACAAATAAAAAACACAGAAGAAGTGGAGAATACAGAAGAGGAAAAAGATAGAAGAAAAAAGACACAGAAGAAAAGTACAGAAGAAGTAAAGATACAGAAGAAGCGAAACACAGAAGAAACAAAGAATAGAAGAAGTGCAAACATACAGAAGAAGTAGAAAAGATAGAGGAAGTGCAAACATACAGAAGAAGTAAAAGTATAGAAGAAGTAGAAACACAGAAGAAGTAAAGACACAGAAGAAAATATAGACGATACAAAGCAGAAGATACGCTAAAACGTCGAGCAGTTAGTTAGTTGGAGTTAGTTATATAACTCAACTAAATAGCGGTTATCAAGAATCAAGAAGCAGTTATCAAGATTCAAAGAAGCAGTTGGAGACTTAAACTATAAATAATAATCGTAGTCGAAGATTAAATAATTTTTTGAGAAATCTTTGATTCTATAACTTTTAAGCATTTAAGTGTATACTTAGAAAAGAAAAATTCTGTAGTGCGATACTAGAGAGCTAAATCAGATGATGAATGGACCGTACGTAACAGTAGATGATGAAGGAAATACCATTCCTTGTAACAGATGGTCAGCTGATCACAAAATCAGATTTAAACCAAATTCGAAGGCTAAGTTCTTTTTAAGTTGTGCTTTAAGCAGAAGTGAGTATGATAAAGTTCATAGATGCAAAACTGCGAAGGAAATGTGAGACACTTTATCCATCGCACATGAAGGCACAAACCAGGTGAAAGAGTCCAAGATCAGTATTCTTGTACATCAGTATGAGCTGTTT
>JAOTAY010000007.1:20389601-20417125 GCA_025629805.1 Erythroxylum baracoense
TTTGCTTCTAATTGCATGCCAACATTATGATTAGCAAATTTTAAGTGCATCATTTGCCTAATCATATGTCCCCATAATGACATATGATAAAATTAGTTAGATACAGAGCAGATTAACATAACCCTTACTTCATATTGACATGCACAATTCGAGAAATGGTGAGCAGACGTTTGCAGCATAACAGATATGAACAGAACTTTACAGCATTTCTAATTATTATTATAATTTTTTATTATATATTTATATTTAATAACTTTTCTTTTAAACTTGTATCTACTCACGACTATTTTGGTCACCATATCAGTTATTTTATTTAGTTTTGTCTTATTTTATTTATTTATGTACTTATTTAATTTTATTTACCTACACTCTTAATATATCAGTTTTCATCTGCATCACTTTTTATTGTCACATTTGCATGTGGTCTACCCGGAACAGCCTCTCTACTAGGTAGGGGTAAAGTTGCGTACTATCAGACCTCTCTAGACCCCGCTTCATTGCGGGATTTCAAACTGGGTGATAATGATGATGATGATGATGATGATGATGATGATGATGATGAAAATGTTTAAGTTGATCATTACTATTAGGACTTCCATGCCAATCATGAAGAGGAATGGTAACGATAGGTCTCCTTGCCTGAAACCCTTGGCAGCCTTGAAGATCCTAGTTAGTTCTCCATTAATTAAGACGAAATAAAAGGTGAAGGTGATGCATACTTACACCTAGTTTAAGAATTTGCTAAAGAACCCATGATCTACATTGCATTTAAAATGAAACTCCAATTAAATGAATCATAGGCCTTTGCAAAAATATATTTTCAATGCACAATTCTTTATATATTTGCTGAGCTATATCCTTTGAATAACTTATGTAATAAGAGTACATTATCACCAATAGATCTACCTTGGATGTAGGCACTCTGAGCTAGATTGATCAGTTTACTCATACATCTTTTCATCCTATTAGCTAACAATTTTGAAATTGCTTTGTATAGACAGTTAGCTATAGGCCAATATTGATTTAAGGATTTAGCATTAACATTTTTTGGAACCAAACAAATATATGCTTTGTTCCATTCAATTAAGAGCCTGCTGCTTCGAAAGAATTATTTTAGTGCCTTAGTTACCATATCTTCTATGAGCTTTTAGGTTTGTTAAAAGAATCTTCCATTAAATCCATCAGGACCTAGTGCCTTGTCAGGGTGAATGGAGATCCAAGATTCCTTAATTTCCTCAATTGTAACATCCCTCGTTGACTCCAATTATTATTGTTAGGATAATAATGTAAGGAAATTTTGTATCTCCACTAGTATAGGGGAAGTACCATTGCTTATGCCCAATAAGTCCTTGAAGTGTTAATAGACCAATGTCTTTATTTTTTCCTTATACTAACCTTTTTCCCCTTACCATCTAACAAATCAATGTGATTTTTATTCCTTCTCGCCTATATTATAGTAAAGTAGTATTTAGTGCATCTTTCACCATCTTTGAGCCACAACATTCTAGATATTTGCCTTAATTGTGAGTGAATATTCTCCATTGATTTATTGTATCATGAGATTAGTATGGATTCCTACTATTTTAGCTTATGATCACCTATATTTAGTATAACCTACAATTTATTAGTAAGTTAAGAGAATAAGTTTTCTCCAATGACATCTCGTCCTTATGGCTTCTGAGTAAACATGATAGGTGAAATTTAATTATTTTAAGCTTCTGCATGCACTTGAAAGCCTGTGAATCCTAAATGTTGGTGTGGGTACCTTTAAGAATTATTTCCTTGAATGAGAAAGAATTTCCCATTGATAGAAAAAGAGTATCCGTTAAATGGCGGAAATCTTTCCAGAAGATTGAGGAGAGAATTGTAAAATCTTAATGGCGACTTCCTCTTATAAGATGTGGTTTCAATCTTGATATGAATAGCGGAGTGGTTCGAAGTGATTTGGCTTCCAAAGTTTGCTGAAATAAGAGGGAACTGATGGAGCCAAGTTGAATTCACTAAGCACCTATCATGCTTCTTTTGCAAGAATCACTCACCAGATTGCTTATTGTTATAGTATATTGTTCTAGGAGTAGAGGTTTCCTTGGAACTTAAAGTCTGTGATCCTTAAGTTCGTTATTAAGGATTGTAGTTCATCACAATTGAAGTTGGACTAACACCTTATACCCATTAACTCATTAGATAAGGGTATGTAATTAAAATCACTTGAGATGGATCATAGAGAAGAGATAAATTCAATATTTCTATATTTATCTAAAGTTGTTTTATATGAAACTCCTAATTAGATGCATATATAACAATGAAAGCTGGAGACGTTTTAGTATGGATACCATTGAGATTGTAAGGCCCCAACATATACCCTATGTCTAGGGTGTATTAAGAAGTGAACATGATGAATTAAGTGCATTTAAGTATAGTAAGAGACATAATGGTACTTAATGTAAAAGACATGGGTAAATGGTTAATTTGCTCGTTTCAGTATGGACATACATACTTAGACATGGAATATAGATGGGAATTTTTTATATGTTTGCTTGAATTTTTGAACATGATGTGAGGAGAATTGGTAGAAGTATCCCATTCGCTTATAGAATGTTTTTGGTTAAATTAGATGTGTTTTTACGTTGCTCTTGCATGATAAGACCGAAGTTAGTTGATTTGGGATGTTTACCTCACTAGATGGATAGGTTCCACTGAACAGACTTTTGTAATGTGGCCATATCTTCGCCTGTACACCTCCAAATTGGATAATTCCAATTAGAGATTAAACTAGAGACATAGCTCTAAAACTTTGATAAAGTAACCAAAATTTAATTTTTCCTCTAAAATTTTTGAATTCTGGTTTAAAGTTGAGTTCTGGTTGTTGTCTTTGTTTTCGAACAGCCTATAGTTTTTTGGGTATAACTCTCGATATGATTAAGCAAATTGTATGAAATTTATGCCATTAGAAACTTAAGACATATAGTAATGAAATTAATCAATAATATTATAGGCCAATATGGGAATTAAAGGAAGAAGAAGGACCAATATGCAAATTTTCTAAAGTTAACACATGGACCAATTGGAGTAAAGCATGTGTGACCAATAAGATTAAAGCTTGTGTGTGTCTAATAGAATTGTCACACCTAGTCCAATAGAATTGTAACACATGGTCCAATAGAATTTTAACACCTGGTCCAATAGAATTGCAACACATGATCTAACAGAATTGTAACACCTAATCTAATAGAATTGTAATATATGGTCTAATAGGATTGCAAGATATGGTCCAATGGAATTGAAACATGTGTCTAAGATTAGAAAATTCATGAAAAGGCATATGGAGAGGCGAGATGGAAGACACTTGGGTTTTAACTTCAAATTTTTCTCCTCTCTATTTCATCTTCTTCATCCCATCATTTTTCAATTGGTGAGTCAAGCAATACTGAAGAGGAAGGGAAGGAAAGACATTAGAAGAACTACTTTGCCAATTTTAATGTTTAGGACTACACTTAGTCTAATTTCTCTTTGTTTGTATGTTTTAATGGATTCAAAGATTCATTTAGATGTGTAATGGTTATTGGGATGATGCTTTGGTGTTATTTTGGGGTTACCTTGCATAGAATTGGTTGAATATAACAAGAGAGTATCGTGCAGTGGAATTCTGTTTAGGTATTGTTGAACCAGTCACATTGTCTAGGTTATAACTTAGCCTACAGACCTCTAAATTTGGTGATTTTATTTGTATATGAAACCTAAGACACAGAATTAAGAATCTCTAGAAGAGACTCTGATTTAATTTTGGCTTATGACATTGAAACTGGGATCGACAATGGTGACCTGATGTTGCCGCTGTTTTGGAGCAGCTTGTGGTATTTGGTCGCTTGTGGTATTTGGTCTATGTCTCATGATTGGAAAGTCTAAATTGTCTGATTGTTAGTGATATGAACACTAAAGACATAGGGTAACAAATTTCTAGAAGACCTCAAAACCTAATTCAAATGTTTTCTATATGCATATTAAGGAATAAGTGGAGTCTATCATGTGATGTGTTTCTGGACTGATTGTTTGTCTATTTTTAGACCCATCATGGGCTTAGCCCAAATTGCACTATTTTGAGTTTTTTGTTTATGATTTTTACCGAATCTTACCTGAACCTTTTTGAATGTATATGAAACTTTTCAAACACCTAGAAATAAATGAAATAGGAATTACCATATATGAATTGGGTGATTGAATATTGGAATTTAAGATTGAACATAATGCATTACAAAGAAAACTTACATGTACATAAATGATTTGTATACATATTTATTGCTTATATATATATATATATATATATATATATATATATTATGTTTACACAAGTGTGATTTTGATACCCTTCTAATGGTGGTAAGTTATGACTTGCATGTATGAACACAGATACATATTTTATGACTTGAAATGTATATCATATAACTTGTCAATATATGAATTGTGAAATTGACAAATGATTAAAGGAAATGTTAAAATGCCTATGCTATTGTCTTAGTGGTAGATAGATAGGAATGCCTATAGGGATACAGCGTAACTGCTATAGTTTGACACCAATGGTGTCTTCATTTTAAGACAATAATGTTTCTACAGTTTGATGCCTTCGGGTATCCACAGTTTGATACCTTTAGGTATCCACAGTTTGATACTTTCAAGTATCCACAGTTTTGATATCTTCAGATATCCACAGCTCTCGTTATCCACACCCACGAGAATATGCATACGTAAAATAGAAAGCAAAGTAAGTAATTATAAATAAGAAATACAACATGACAACATAAATAATTAGTATTAATGAGCATTTGCATTTGTATTGATATTTTGTATCAATGAGTGTTGAATATCAATATTTGGCTTATAAATGTGCGTTTTCGATATATGGATAATATTTTGAAGCACATTAGCATTATTTACTTTGCTTAATCATATAACAGTTTTCTCTGATGCAATTAATCATTCAATAAGAGAAAACAAATTTCTCTATTGCGATTTAGCATAAAGTTCAAAGAAATTGAGACCGACAAATGGAATAATGTTTGTCACACTCCATTTGCCCATTCATGTTAGTGAAGTATCAGATATACATGATTATATTAAATCAATGTCACATATGACAAATTTATTTAATATTTTTTGGTATCAAAAGCCTTACGGGATAAATAATGAACTTTTAACATCTTTAGATCAAATATTTTAAATTGATCGACCATTGCGTTGATTTTCTTAATCACTTGTATTATTTTTTATTTTTATTATAGTTGTTATAATTAATATTTTTCTAAGGGGAGAATGTTAGAATTTTTAAAATTCCTATTAGACAATTATTAATTACAAGTTTTAATAAAATTAAGATAACCCAATTTGATCTAAATTAACTATAATAAAGAAGCCTAATAAAGGATCCACCTAAATGGGCTGAAGTTTAGTGAGGAAAATGAATCTAAATAAGTGTTGGTTATTTATTTATTAGGCTTGTGATAGGGAGGCCTAATAAAGTTATTATAAATATCTAATATGGTCTCCTGCCTACTTAAATAAATTTGCAGATGTACAATTGTTCTAATCCATTAAGAGGCCTAAGCATTAAAAAAGACCCAAAAATACATTAACAGGATAAAGTTAAATAACTTTAATAAAGATTGATCGAAAGTTTCAACAGTTTATTCATATGTCAAAAAGCTTATTTAAGCATTCCAACAACTTGTTCATTAAGCAATGGATATCAATACATGTATTTTTCACATTGCCTCTGTATATACAAATTCATGATTGATCATAAGCCTATAGTCAAAGTTCGTATTTTATGATAATAACACAACACTATCACCAAATCCCAACCAATTGAGTAAGACAATGTACAGTTGTCCTTGATAGTTAAGAATAACATCTTCATCAAATTAAGGATGCAAAAGCATTAAAAGAAGGATGGGATACTCTTTCAACACTCATTATAAGGATGAATAATATAGAATTGCAACGAATGGAGAATAAATTAATGATAGCTCATAGCAAAATATGTTCGTAAGTTAGCACTTCAATAAAGTTAAAGTTACTAAATTATTGAAAAGTGTATGAGTAGAATTTTTATTTATAACTTAAAGTCATAATTTAATAGTCTCGTCATAGCAATAAATGATTAAGCTAAGGATCCAACACTTAGTTGAGAAATATTCTAGCAAATCAACTAGAGTTAGACAAATAAATGATTAGGCTCTCCATTGTACATCAACAAAAAATCAAATGATTAATAACAGAGACAAGTAGGAGAATGCTAGTAATAAGGAGTCGGCAACTTCAAGGGAGACGAAATAGGAACAAATCACCTATTCACATTACCCTCTGCCAACTCTGTTCTATAAGCATTCATCCATCCAATAAATGGAACAAAGAAAAATTGGATGGATGAATGCTCATGAAACAGAGTAAGCATAAGATAACAGGAACAAGTGATCTGAACTTGAAGAAATGACAAGAAGTATTATCATTGAAATAATTACAATTGTGGTAAGGAAAGACATTTTTTTAGGAAAAAAAAGAAATTTTACTTGGGATTATCAATTTAAAAAGATGAAAGGAAATGTTACCACCTCTATCATTGAGAGTGAAGAAGAATAAAGCTTTCCTTTGCAATTGAAGAAGGAAATAGTATGATCGAAGAATGTCTAATTGAAGAAGAGATCGTAACTTGTTGTATAGCAAAACATTGATCGATTATCTCAATAAGTGACAAAATTAATGATAGTAGTAATTGAATTATTGATTCAATTTTCTCCAATTATATGGTTTGTGATGAAAAGAAAATGTTAAATACATCATAATAGAAAGAAAAATGAGTTGTAATGACAATCAATAATTTTAAGATACTAATTACACATGTTAGTAAAATAGTGACTGTGCCTCAAAATAGTCCTTGTCAAACATAAATGCATGACGTGTATCATGTTTAAGACTTGTAAGGTCTTCTCCAAATAGATGCTAGAAATATCATTAGATGTTGTGGTTGTCAATATAGTAAGGTAGATATCAGCTTTCTTATGATGATTCAAAGTTTCAATTAAAGTTGTCTCTTTAATTAGTTCACTCATATATGATTGGCCCAATGAAATAGGTAAATATTGAAATAAGAAGAATACAATGTCTATTCATAAATAATAAGGGAGTATGTATCTCATAAGTCTTATAACCATTTGAGGCAATGTAAATGTTCAACAATAATCAACATGCTCTTATACACCACAATAAAATAGAATTGTTGAAATAAAAAATTATCAACTTGCCAGAATATATTAGAGTATGCTTTATGTAAAGAATGTGTCATCAAGATTTTGGACAAATACATAAATATGACATCTACCTATCTAATAAGTTACCATAAGTAAGAAACATTATGTAGGATAATGTTCATAATAAATAATTTTTATATTTTTCAAATATGTATTATGTATTTTTTTAAAATTATTTGCAAAATAAATTCGAAAAAAGGTGATTTAATATATATTTGTAGGCTATGATAACGAAAGAAAAGATTGAAAGTATTGTGATCCAACATTATGATGTTGCTATGCTTGTAAGAACTAATATTTGATGAAGTATCGATATGATATTCACCATAAATAGTTCTTTTATCACATTCAAAGCAAGATTAAAGAAAATGTGAAAAAAAAAACTTTATAGAGAAGTCTGATTTCAAAAGCGAACACTTTATAAAGGAAGGGACATGTGTTTCATTAAGTCTTAAATCTGAAACTTAGAATTTGTAACATACTAGATTATATCGAATGTCCTTTGCAAAAAGAAGAATAATTTTAATAAGAAGAAACAAAAGAAGATGAGGAAGAAAAAAATTCAACACAGTTATTTCGGAGATCCACTAGAGAATATGAATCGAATCCGAAATACGTTAATAACATTTTAACATAAGAACTTAAACAATCAAGTATATATAAAGAAGTTACTAAGTAAAAAGAGTAGAAGAAAAAACTCAAGATTTGAGACATAATGATACGTGTGATGGAATTTAGTACCGAAATCAAGTATTATAAAATCTATTTCAAGCAAATGGATTTACAAAGTGAAAATCAGGTTTGATAGATAGGTTAAAGGATTGATAGCACGTGAATTTCTTTCAAAAACATGGCCTCAATTGTGAGGATGAGATTTGTTGTGTCACATACCCAATTCTTACTCTGTGCTAGCAGATCTTGTGAGATCTCTTCCTTTAATTGTGATAAAACTTTCAATCATGCAAGAAAGATGATTAGTTGAATACAGTCAGAGTTTTACAAGCACTAACAACAAGCAAATCATGAAAGGTTTGACAAATGGACCTGATAGATGCACTTTTACATGGAGAATAAAGTAAAGATATGATCATGACTATAAATGACATACATAAGATTAGTCAATCTGGAATTAATCTCTCTATACACTACTAAATGAAAGAATTTGGTGAGTTGAGACATTTTCTAGGCCTCAAGGTGGAGAATGTGGAGGAGGGATTATTCCTGTGCCAACAGAAGTACACAAAAGAAATACCATAAGAATTTTTTATGGTCAAAAATTTTATCTCAACTCCACTAAAGATAAATATGAAGTTATGTTTGTTAGTTTATGTCCTACAATCAATTGATTGGTTGTAGCTTGGTGACAAAATAATTTAAAGGCATTCTTTATCATGTACGTGTTTAGATGTATATGAAAAAGTATATAGTATAATTATACATTATAAATAAAATTATAATGAGATTATAATTATGGGATTTATATTGCATTTATATATTATCTCTATATTGTTTCTAGTCATTATTCTATTGAGACTGGATATTAATAGAACATGAAAAGGCTAGCACACTTTTTGTTTTCCTTATGAAGGAAGTAGTCAATCTCATAAGCTAAAGTATGGAGATAATTAAACAAACTTGTAGGTACTTGTTAGAGAATAAGTTTACTGAATAGACCCGATATGAGAAATCCAATTTGGAACATTACTTATATGTCCATAGAATTCTCATTATGATGATCGTATAAGTGATCGTTTGACTTGAGGTCATCAAAGTTATCATATATGAGGATTACTTTATTTTGATCCTACTTGTGTTCTATTTACTTATGGGTTGTTTAATCGGTAGTCATTAGATATAACATGAATTATATGGGATAGTTGAGTAATAAAGATATGATTCATCACCCTAAAGTATTTAGGGAGAATGTTTCGTTGTTCTTAGTTAGTATTGATTCGAGAAATCCTTGGCTAAGGTGGAATGATACTTTGTAAATAGTTTACAAACGTCATTCATTAAATCGATAGCTAATGGAGGAGAACTAATATGATTTGACTAAAAAAGAATAGACATTAATTCCATGCTCTGTCTAATCGGAACATTATATAATGAAATGATTGAATTATACAGAAAAATTATAAACGGAAAGATTAGTCAAAACCACTTTGACATTCATAAATATTTAGGTGGTCTGATACGTTGCTAGACGTCAATCTTAATATATGATTATAAATTATTTAATTGAAGAATTAAAGATAAATTAAAAGGAGTTTTGATTTATCTAATTCTTATTATGAGTTATAATTTATAATCATTGTTAATATATTGGAGAACCTAATGGACCTCATATAAAGAATGAGTTGAAGAGAGTAAAGGCATTTTAATCAAGTTGGACTTGATTGTAAAGTTTGATAAACTTTATGATTAAATATAAGATATTTAATAAATAAGGATCAATATCATTTATTAGATCTTCTTTGGGCATAATTGATATTTAATTAGAATAATTTATAATTCTAATTAAAGTTTAATTGAAATTAGAATTAGAATTAAATTAAATTACTATAACTTCCAAAACTTATTATAAATAGGCTTAAGTTTTAATTGAGCTAACACTTCTTCCTTAACCCTCTCTGCAAGAGTTACAGAGTTTTCTCAACTTATTCTATGGATACCGTTAGAGGTCGGATATCTGTATTACTATAGTGGTTGAGACGGATCGATTTTAGAAACGATTCTAGGAATACAAAAAGATGAGGATTAAGCTTCAAAATAAGGAATGAATTATGATTCATGTTTTATTATAATTTATATTAATATTTTTTATAGGATTAAAGTGCTCATGTTTTCGGGAAACCAAATTATAAAAAAGTTTTGTAATTGTTCCGTTGCGGTCGGGATTAGACCCTGTTGTGGTTTCCTAGCAATGCTTGTTTCGAGGGAAAGATTTGGAGGGTATAATTATGTACATGGAGTTCGTTGATTTATATAAATAAGGAAGCCACATTACAGCGATTATGAAGTATATCAAGAGTATTATTGATTATAGTATCATACATAATAAAGTAGTCGTTTAACTTTTTCTCTCTCTGACAAATCTTCTAAACTTTATTTGGTCAGTTGCTTAATGCTAGAAATTTCTTTGATCCATTTGATTTTCATACCGACAGTCTACAAGATTCTATGGTTGGATCTTTGATTTTGTTAAGTATTGGATGAAGAGCATCGGAGACCAAAAATCCAATGCCTATGAAGCCAACCGATTATGCTCTGCTTAGTGTATGCAGAATCCACAAAAAATGCAGAACTTGACCCCGACCAAGCTGTTAACTATCTGGTGCTCTTGTGGCAAGTAGTTGCTAGGGCCGAAAGTTACTAATCTGAGAAACCTTGTTGGCAGAACAGAAGTTGGTTCAAATTTATGGAGTAGTTGATGATTTTGCAGTGGCTAACACGAATCATAAGCACAAAACTTTGTGATGCTTAGGGAGATTTTACTGATATGAAACAGTAGGATTATTGTCAACCAACTTGCTGTCATGGGAAGTTCCAAGAATCTCACTTGTGTTTTTTTGGTTTTTGGTCTTTGATCTTTGTGATCTTCATAACATAACCATGTGTAACTCGACAAAGACATCTGCAATCTTTTCTAATTTTATTAATTTGTGAAACATGCAACTACATTATTAATTCAGAAATTGGTATAAATGACTGTTGCGCGCATATTAAATATTTCTGTCTCTTCCGTCTTCTCCTTTTCTCCATCCCATGTGTTTGCCAGTAAATCAGCAGAATCTTCTGATCAATAAGCACCTATTTTTTCTTCTTATTTTTCTTAATTTTTCTCTTCCTGGAACTGTGAGCAAAGAATTCATCATATTATCATTTATAATCTATGGCACCTTTAACTCCGTTTCCTCAACTTTCTGTGTCATCCAGTTACATTTCCCACCATTCTTAATCTATACTAATGTTTCGTCATTTGTGTGTTACCTCAACTAGCAACCTACGTAAGATTGGAACTTTCAGTTGGGATTACGGATTCGTACATAGCAAACAACCCTTGTTACGTAGGAGTTGGAACTTCCAAGAACTTGGAAACGTGGTCGTTAAGGTTAGTTAAGGTATTGCCTCCAACTAAAACACAGGATGGGTTTCCTAAGAAAGGCAAGGAATTGTACAAAGTAGAAGAGAGGGCTTGCAAGCAAAGAACTCTCACAAGACAATACACTAATTAATAATTCACATCCCACATGCAAAAGAAAACCCTGTTGACTGTCAACTAATCCAAAACGACATAGAACTGGTATCAAAATGGAAGATTCCCCCGTTTTGCCTTGCGTATCGTGTCGTATTGCTTGCCATCCCCAGTGGGTCTTGCAAAACCAATCCATTTTGAGTTGTGATTTTTCACCCGAAGAAGCAAACCAAAACCCAAGATAGCTCCAATTCACACGCCACTCTCTTCCTATATAGCACGCGCCCAATCGCCTGCTCAATACTCTTCAAATTGGCGCGTTTAATCTCCTTCGTCGGCAGCCAAACAGACAAAACCACCTTAAACACTGTCGCCTCCTTCAAGACTTGAGCTTTATCTTGAAGACTTTTGTGGATCACAGACGATGGTCAACCCCAGCGATGACAGATCGGAAATAGCGTTTTTTGACATTGAAACCACCGTACCGACCCAATCTGGACAGGGTTTTGCTATTCTTGAATTCGGAGCTATACTGGTTTGCCCCAGAAAGCTTGAGGAGCTCCGGAGCTTCTCGACCCTGGTCAGGCCCGCAAACCCGTCTCTCATTTCGTCGTTGTCTGTTCGTTGCAATGGCATTACGCCAGACTCTGTCGAGTCGGCCCCAACCTTCTTGGAGATTGCGGACACAGTTTACGACATTCTTCATGGTCAGTATTATTACTCAGTTCAATTCCTCTTTCCCTATGTTTGTATCCATTTGGTGTATGGATAAGGTGGATTTATGTAGGGTATTTTGTATGCCAATGAATCTTAGGGAGGATTTGGGCGGGACATAATATACTGAGGTTTGATTGCCCTCGTGTAAGGGAGGCTTTTATTGAAATTGGGAGATCACCGCCGGAGCCAAAGGGTACAATTGATTCATTGGCATTGTTGACTCAGAGGTTTGGTAGGAGAGCTGGTGACATGAAGGTATTGTTCTTTTTGTTTTTCCCTTTCTTTAATTTGATCATGTTGTTATAACTCTCGGTTTCTCGATGCAGATGGCTAGTCTTGCAACATATTTTGGACTTGGGAAGCAGAAGCATAGGTATATCTCTCAAAAACTGGAAGTAAATTGTTGTATTCACGTTTTAAGCAATAATTAAGTTATAATTTGCTACGGTTTTCCAGGAGCTTGGATGATGTTAGAATGAACCTTGAAGTTCTGAAGTATTGTGCAACAGTTCTGTTCCTGGTAAGATCATAACTCTATCATTATTTGTTGATTCTGTCATGTCTCGTCTATTATTTAGCATTTGGTTGCCATACGAAAAATACAGTTTAGCATTGTTCCCATAGGAATTTTATTCATTATGTTATAGGGTAAGTATTCACAATGGTTAATCCTACTCTGCTCCCAAGTACGTTGTTGGATATCAACTGTTTTTAGTACTTGAAGTAGATGTTGCAAGTTAATGTTTGTGCAGCTCTTACCGCATGGTAGGTCCAGGGTGGATCTACACCATGGTCATTTGTATTTGGATTAAGTTGGTGAACTTGCATGTCACATTAAGTTGGCCATTGATAGAAACCTGTCATATCCACAGGAGTCGAGCCTTCCTGAGACATTTCCAGAAAGAAGTTGGGTTTCTCCAAATGCCACCACAAGAAGCCGCTGTAATGGGCAATCTCCGCCAGAAGGGTCAACTCAAAACATGAAAACTCCATCTTCAAGTTCAAAGTTTGAGAGCATCGCAGATAATAGAACTAATGGAAAGCATCCAATATTTTCTCTTGTTACAAACAACCCTACTAAAGACCCTTTTGACATGGCCACTCTCAGCAGTGAGATGAATACTGATTCCTTCCAACCAGATGCCACTATGGAAGAACGGCCTGGTCATGAGATTCAGGAGGTACCTTCTACTGCCAATTTTCCTGAAAGATGTACTGCCTCTGTGGAATATTTAGATCCTGAAGAAGTTGCTGTGCCTTCTATTACCGCATCCCAAATTCCATTATCTCGTGGGGGCCAAAAAATGGTATTGTTGCACAAAGATGTCTCTTTGCAGCTTTATAGTCCTCGTTTGAAGGTACGGTTTGGAATAAATAAGAGGTTTGTTGACAATGCTGGTCGCCCACGATTGAGTTTTGTGGCTGTGGCATCTGAACACTTGTGTCAAGTTCTTGAAGCATGTGATGCTATCGTACAAAAATTGTTTATAGACTCAGGTAGCAACTCTGATTGGAGACCTGCTGTGACAAGAAAAGGCTACCACAACCTCCCTACCATAAGGGTGCAGTAAGTAACATTCGTATACCATTTCTATAATGCATCATGTAGGATTAGATCATTTGATGAAGGGAATTGGGTTCCTCCGAGGGTGATTTATTATGGGATAGTCAATTATAAAGTGTTCAACTTTTTGAAAAATTTTCAATTCAATGCCTAAGTTTTTATATTTTTCAATTGAGTGACTAACCCTTTAAAACTTTAACAATTCAGTTCAAAACGTTAGTTTTTGCTGATATAGCTAATGGATGGGCATCCACGTGACAATTAATGGACATGTCACATCATCAAAAATAACTTTTTGACCTGGTTTATATATGTTTTAAAAAATTAGTCGTTAAATTAAAAACTTTAAAAAGTTTGGTACTAAATTGAAAATATTTTAAAAGGTTAGACACTTTTGAATATGTTATCTTATTTATTTTTAATGTCACATTTGTGACATATTTCTCAAGTTAATTTTTGCTTTCAGAAAAATGTTGGCTGAGAATTAAATAGAGTGCAAAAGCTAACGGAGAAGAGACAGTTTACCTAACACTTTTTTGCTTAATTTTTCATGCTAACTGTATCATAACCTCATTAGTCCTCAAAGAATTTTAGCAAGTATTATCATGGTCTACTTTAGCTCACTCTTTCAAAGGTTATAGTGCTCTGCCACACCATAGTTTGAATATTGAAAGTTAAAATCTTCTATTGAGGAAAATGGTTACCTGGGATATTTTAATCCAGTACTCAATAATTAGTGCACTAACGTCAGTTTTGTATACATTGGTTCCTGTCTTTCTTGCACAGCATACCGACTACAGGAAATGGGGATGGTGCTCAATATGTCACAGAGATGTATCAGAAGGAAACTTCCGGATCCCTGCAAAAGCTTGTGTTCAGTAATTTTGATTCTGCAGAGCTTGAAAACTGGTTAAAGCCAGGGACCCTTGTTGATGCATTTCTGTCCTTGGATCCTTATGACTATTATCAGAATGCTGGGATTCGATTAATAGCCAAAAAGCTGGTCATCAGCGACAGTTGATTGACTGTTCATGAATGGGAGGTTGTGACCAGTAGTAGGCTAACAAATAAAAGGATTTAACATTTTATTGTTTGACAGATAGGAATTAAAAGTACATTGATACTGATTCTAACATTGTATGTGACAGCGAACTTTCTGCAGTGTAAAACGTAGGTGTTGGATTGACCTATCTGTTTTCTGTTTTTAATTTTTGTATCTGTTGAATTCTATGGGTTTAATGTACATGCTGAAATATATTGCAGAGGATGAAACCTTGGAACAGAATAGGTGGTTTCTAATCACCCCGCAAGTGAATTGATCTTTGTCTCCTTTATTGATGTTTCATTTTCATGCGGTCAGAAAACTAAACCGAACAAGGGACGGGAGATGGAAAGTAACGGAGAAAAAAAACCAAGAGAAAAAGCTAGGCGAAAAAAAAAAGAAAATTTATTTTTCTTTTCTAGTTTTCAGAAAATTAAAACCACAAATTGAATAAGAAATGGGAAGAAATTTATTTATTACTAAAATATTTTTATGTGAAATAATATTTTGTAAATGGTAATTTGATAAATGACTCGAACTCAAATGATCATTGAATGAAGGCTCGAACACTTATTGGAGATATTAGAAATATTTCATAAACCAACTGAACCACTGCTGCTTGAATCTCTTAGAATGACATGAACATATAACCAGAATTTTTTTTTCCAAAAGAAAAAATCTTTTAAAACCAAAAGTAATAATTGGGAAAAACTTCCCCTTTGCACACTTTAAATGATTGATTGTTTGCTTCTAATCATATATCCAAACTCCATCTACGTATAGTGGGTTATAATCTGTTTCCTCCTCGGAAAAACGTAATCACCTCCACCAATGGTCATGCCTATGAGCTTTTTGATCGTCTCACAGCTTTACACCTCCGAAACCATTTACGTAGATAACTCTTTGTCGCCGCTGCTCCTTTTTTGATGATTGCTGACGCTGTCCACAACTTCTAAAACATGACATTTGTTATGACAGTTTTGCTCTATACAACTTACCCTAGGGATGACAATAACATGCTATAAAAGAGCCCCAAATCTCTAGCCTACCAAGGATTATTCTTTCCTACCAAGGATTATTCTTTCTTTTAAATAAAGCTTGTCCAAGAAACGTAGCTCTATCAAGGATTTTCCTTTCTTTTATGGTACATTTTGTTGAATTTTACTTTATCCTTGCTTTTTCATCGAGAGCAAGACACTCGGTTTTGGACCTGACAAGGAAGGCATGAGTGACAATCGCCGCTGGAGGTCAAGTGATACATTGATGCTAAAATTGTGGAAAAGGAGGTTGATAGCGAAGGAAAGAAAGAACAAAATATAAAACTTCGATTAGGATGAACCAGATACACCAATTGCAGACACCATATTAAAGGTTGAATTCAGGTAAGGCTACTGTGAAGTCATACCATGGACTCTACAGGGGGTTGCTTTTTAACAGTGTCAATTGCGTCGTAAAAATCGGTACACTATCCTCTCCTTGCGAATTTCAACATTCCCACTTTCCTTTTGATGTTTTTCGAGGCCATCCATTTTTTGGTGCTTGGAACCACCTCAATATTCACCGGGGAAAGTTGGCTCTCCCCTGGTACAATCTCAACAGTGGCAATGCATCTTTCAGGCCACCAACTCAAATTTGTTTAACCAATTTGGCACTTCCAGCGTGAAGTAGTGTGCTCTTACGTACAAGTTCCCACTTTTTGCCACTTGATCAAAACTACCTCTCACAGGAATGGAGTATTGTCACTTTCCATCTGCATGGAACTGGGAAACTTATCAGGGAATCCACAATCAGAGCTTCCTAACTGCATGGGCCATCTACACTATAGGGGATTTCATCAACGGGAAACAACCAACTACAGTCCCGAAGGATCTTCCTCGTGAGAAGAATCCTTTAATGCAAGCGCATCCTCATCACCCTCTTCATCGTCTTCATATTCAGTATGCGTAGGTTGGCCACTGAGATCCACATTCACACCATTTAGCTTCCTAACAAACTGGCCACGAACGCGAGGCCTTCTTTCAGCTAGTTTTTTCCTATTAGCATACCTTATCTTCTTATCAAAACACCGCTCCTTCCTTTTCTGTCTAAACTTAATCAATGCTGCCTCTCTTCTATCTACCTTACTGAGTTTTGCATCAGCAGTAGATGTACTTCCAACTGATGTCCAGGTGGGAGTACCAGACATTTGACCAGGTTGTAAGCATATGCTAACAGGGTAATACGGAAATGACGCCATCCCATTCATTTGAGATGTGCAATGCTGAAGATGATTGTATTGAAGCATGACTGAAGGTGCATAATTTTGCAGCTCTGGCAAATTCTTTGGGAACAGTTGCGCTGATTGTGGCACTATCACCTGATTCATAACGCCAGACATGTAATATGGATAAACATTTTGTGTAGATAAGCCTGAAGCATCAGTCAGAGCCTCGTTCCTTGGATGTATAAGAACCTGAGTGGGATTTTCTTCATTGAAAATCCTTTGAGGAAATTCTCTTGATAATGGCGGGGTGCAAGACCTCTCCAGAGACAAAGAATCAGGGATACTGGAACTGCTACGGAAGTCATCTTGAGAATAATTATCCCATGCTTCTCCATTTTCAGGCAACCGAGCATCATTAATCACTGGCTGACCACATAAATGTATTTTATCTTCAAGTTTCAAACTTTGAGAAGCCTTATCATCCTTGGGAGCAGCTACAAGAGAATTATTCTTTGTTGTGCTTGATTTAACATAAGTAAAGAAAGCAGATGACTCTCCAATGTTCAACTCACTCTTTCTTGGACCAGAATGTCCTGCACAACAATTCTGAAAAGTTCAACTTTTGCCACTTCAAATTTCAAGTCGTGGATAAGGGAATTCATCGTTGAATGAAAAAATAGCAACTGATAGAATGCCTACGAAAGATTTTGGCGTAACCTTTTTACAATTTCTTACAAATGCCCATATGCACACTGACAAGAAATCATGCTTCAAAGTGAAAACTTGAAGATTAGTGTATCATGCCCAGTTAGGCTCACCAGATGCTTGGATAATTCTATTTTATCTGTTTCTTATCCCTGATTCTGAATCCCAAATGGAATCAAACTCATATGTGAAACATGATATTGAAAAAGTAGCAGTTGTATGATGCTGCAGGCATCACCTGCTCTGTGGTCGCTGATTCCCGGCACATCAGGCCGATATTCTTGTGCATCACTCGGAAAAAGTTCAACAGCAACAGCAGCAGACTGTAAACAGAAAAAGACCAATTTTTAAGTTCTGTTTAAGGATTTAGATTGCATGTCAGGCTTTTGGGTACGAAATCCTAGTTCCTCACGAGCTGTTCATGTAGAAGGTGCCACAAGAAAAAAAAACCATTTGCAAATTTTCCTTGATTTTACATTATTCCAAGTAACAGGCACAAAGAATTCAAATTTAAGGTCCTCTGCTTCGTTTAAGGGTGATATGTGCAGACATAAATGAGGAATCATGGTGACAGAAATCAGTGGAAATGATAAATGCAGGTGCAGTTGATCACTGCTCTAGTCCAATTTTGCCTTCAAGAGATCCAAAATGTAGGAAGCACTACAATAGACAGATACAAGTTTGTTATTCCATCAAATAACTGAGTTATTACACTCTATTCAAGTTGCATATTCTACTAACCTCATCTCCCTGATGAGCAGACATCCCCATTTCTGGATTTGTGCTCCTCCGAGACTTGTCATCTGTATCATCTGAGAACAGGGTGGTACTGTTTGTGTTAGCATCACTGGGATCTGATACCACCAGATCAAAGTCACAGTTCAGGACGTTCTTCTCTACCAATCCAAGCTGCAAGCACACAGACATAAAATACTTCTTGGAAAACTGTAGAAAAAATTTATGAGACAATTACAAAAGGTGCCCTAATGATATGAATATTCAGGCAAGTTGCTGCCATTGGAAACTAATGCTACATCTTTTGACGCCTTAACTATCAACTTAAACTTTTGGTTTAAGCAATTTTCTCAATGCATAAAACTCTATTCCCCAACTTGTTAGTAGCTCGATCCATGGTATGTCAATTTTTGTGCAATAGTTATAGTCTAATTTTTACTCAGCCAAAGAATTTCAGAAAACAGTCTTAGAGCATTGACCACCAACCTATGCTTCCAATGAAATGACTGTTTGGTAACTAACTAATCACATATGCCAACCCATCTTGTCAATTATGAAATATTATTTTGACAATGTACATAGAAAAGTGTTTATAGACCAGGAAAGCTTATTGGGTTATTCTCAACAACAATCAAATGATAATGCCTATCATCAGGCCATTATTTTCCTTTTATATATTTGTGTGTGTGTGTGTGTGTGTGTGTGTGTGTGTGTGTGTGTTTGTGTGTAGAGAGAGAGAGAGAGTAGTCAAAAGGACCAAAAAGCTAGTTAGGAAGCAAAAGGAAGCCAAACCGTTCTCCGCCTTCTCCACATGTGTGTCCATAGATTCAGCAGTTCATTTGTGCGTAAGGGCTTCACAAGATAGTCTGCGGCTCCCAATCTCAGGCACTTGACGACAATTGAAACCTCATCCTGCACCGACATCACTTATCAAAGGGAAAGCATGTCAATAACGAGCTGGAAAAATATTAACAAACAAGATCATAAGCAAATTTAACAAAATAAGCTTACTGATGACAGGAATGCGACGCAGTTCTTTATCCCGTGCTATGTACTTCAACATTTTCATGCCTTTCGTCATTGGAAGGTCAACTTCGGCAAGTATTATATCAATATTGGTTCCCTCAGCATTCAGCACATCAATTACCTGCCTAGCTGATCTCACTGACGTAACTGTGTATCCAAGGCACACAGGATCATTAGGAAATAGTAAAGCAAGCATGTCAAACTTCTAAGATATAAAGTATCTTCAATGTATGTGGCACATGAGAACCAAATACAGAAAAATAATCCCTGATCATATAAGTAATCTTATCGGTATGTTCAACCAAATAGGTTTTTGCGAAATTTTCGCACACAAACAAGTTCACTTTTTCAGTGACATGAAAATCAACAAAAGTGAATTGTCAAACTCCAAAACCATCAGTAAGATTAACCAGAAGCTCAAACAAATTAAACATAGAATCCAACTTAATAGAATTAAAATAGCAACAACGTGGATAATCTTGACCAAATTGAAATAACTCAAACTTCTTTGAAAAAACTCAATGTAAACCTAGTATCTCTTTTTTTATTCATTCAAGTATCCTCCTTCATTTTTAAGCTACTTGACGTGCCTATATCATGGCATTATACCATCTTTCTCCTCAATTTTGTATGTTCGTACGGCAGTCAAACACAAAAGATGAATCTTAAAAGCATTGATACAGCTTCACAATATACATAACTTCCTTCACTTTAAGTCGATCAAGCCTCAGAATCGTTACAGTAAGTGAATACATGAAAATAGAAGACTATGTCCCAAATCTCGATGTTCCCCATCAACTGGAAGTGGGACCTAGTTCTGTTTTAACTAACCAAACTGAGTTTACAGTCTCTAAGGGTGAATCTAACAGAACATTTGAGACTTTCCCTCCTTTTGAAAGGTCATGGCATCCACATCATTCTATTATGACATGCGTGTATATTTTCTAGCGAAAATATATGTTCATGCTCAACTTTCTCAAAAACACGTCAAAAGCATCCAATTTCTAGTCCATATCAGATCATCCACTGTGGTCATAAAAATTTTAAGATGATCCCAACTCATATAAAAACTGATTGAGCTCTTGTAAACATACTTAATAGCGCTCAGTATCAAGACAAAAATAAAAGTTCCAAAAATAATTTGTAAACTTCAACAAAGAGAAGAAGAAATATAGAGTTAAAATGAAATGGAAAATCATCATATAAATACAGTAAATTTAGATTGAAAAAATAGCAAACTAGATGAAAATATACCCTGATAGGAGCAGTTCAAAAGGAGTGTGAAAACCTCCTCAGAGCTCTTGGAATCATTATCACACAGCAAAATCCTCACTTTGCTTCTGTCAATGAACCCATCTCCACTTATACCGTTACTTCGACCTGTTTCCTTGTTTAAATTTATCTCCTTCCCCTCCATTTCCCACGCAAAACCATAAAAAGAAACACAACTTTTTCACTCCCACACCAAACCAAGACAAACCACCCCACTTCAAGTTGTACACAGATTATAATTAGGATATAAATCGGACCCTCTATGTATAAGTTTCCATTTTTAGCAGACGAAGCAAAATAAATAAATCTAAAGTCAGTACAACAGACGCTCCAGATCGAGGGAAAGGAAATCCAACGGCAGGATTTGGACGAAATTCCCAAACCTCTCTTCCGCCGGAAACCACCCAAAACGGAAAATTTCGAGAATTTTATTGCTCTCTGCTTAACTTATCTCTCTAGTTCTTATCTAATCTATTGAGCTCAAGCCGTTGACTCTTGCTTCTCTCTTTCTCTCTCTCTCTCTATGAACTTTTTGTAATAAAAAATTAGAAACTACGGATACTAAATGTGTCTAACGTACGCTTAGAGAAAGAGGTGGGGAGGTAGGTGAAACGGAGGGCAATGACTGGGTGATAGCAGGACAATGCGCATAGCGCCGTAGTTTAGTGAAATGGAAGACGTGGCAGAGTGGGCTAGGTTAGAGACAGATGAAAGTGAAAAGTGCTGCCTTATTAGGATAGTTTAGTAGAGATAGAGAAACGGCCACGTCATGCATAAAGATCTCTTTCTTCTATCTCACCACCTGAAGGCTAAAGCCCTATGAGACCTGGGTGAAAAACAGCTGACCCAATTATTTTGCTGCTGCAGGTTCTACCGTCCCACCAATCACAAGCCTCCGCCTTCCTAAAGCGTAATTCATATTTAATGTCCTCAGGGTGACCCTACCATTTGAACGGTATAATTTTCGTGTCCAACACCATCGATGGTTGTTGTCAAACGAACCGGTTGTCCAATATAGTCTTAGGTTAGCTCTCGGTGCCATATATGCCCACATGTTTATGTTCATTTCTTTTCTGCCAATGTATCGTTGAGGCCCGTCAGGAGTAGGGGTTCGAGTGTTCGACCCGTCTATTAAAATATAATCAGTTGATTTAATTTTAAATTTAATTTATTAATTTAAATCACATTATTTACAAATTATCTTACGCTCAGATAATGGTTTACTTGCTCTCCTAAATTCTAAAAAACCTACTTCGATGCTTGGCACTACAGAAGTGAAACGAATATAGCCTAAGCCCACTCACAACGTATCCTTTCTGGGACCGAAAAGGCAATAACTACTAAATAGGTTGCACATGCGCATTGACAATGACAGGCACGACAAACTATATGCACGTCCAGATCAGATCCAGTAGAAGAAGACACAAATGTACCATTTGCCAAAAGTTGAAAGAAGACAAATACCAATATCGAATGTTAAATCCTTTAAAATATAATCCATAGAGTGCAGACAACTAATGAGTAAGCTTAAAATAGAGGATGAGTAGTATCGCTAAGACAAGGGCTGCAACCAAAGAGCTAATTATCCATTTGTTTCTGTTCATCCTTCTCGACATAGCTGATAGCAGTTTCTTGCTCCTCACAATATTGTCATCCACCCCATGGAGCTGCACAATTGTTATGAACAACGTGTCAGCTCAGCACAGGAGGAATTTATGGCTGACCCAGCATTAAAAATAAAACATACAAGCCTTTGTTATAGATACTTTGTGTCTTTGAATTTGTGATGGACTAGAAGGCATACCGTGCTGTGAGCATGTAAAAGAGACTGACGTTGTTGATGCAAATCTTGGAGGATTGAGACACCAAGTTCTTCTGTTTCCAACATTGTTCTTCTACTTTCCTTTAATCTATCAGTAGATTGATTTAACCTCTCTGTCGACATCAACAGCCTTCCTCTTTGATCACCAGAAACCTGAGCATGTGCAATTATAGTTGAAATGAAAACTCGCAATTTGTTTGGTTATGAAAAAAGCAGAATCATATCAATCATGGCAAAAATACCGTCATTCCATCAACCTTTCCCGACCGCAACAACTCATCTCGTGCAGCTTGACTCACATTGATTGAAGAGATTCTTTTAACTTCATCCTTCAAATTGTTAAGATCAGCCTTGTATTCCCTCAACTTGGCAAGAAGCATGGCCTTTACAGTTGGTTGCAAACTCCGTGCCTCAAGGTCCATTTTGCTAACCTGGAGAGATCAAATTAAAGACATTCAAAACCCAAAGAAACCATCGGCAATACAACTATCAATAGATTGATTACCAAGGTATCAGCATCATCAATCCCCTCTTTAATTTCAGCAAGTTTCTGCTTCTTTTGCTCTGCAAATCAGTCAAAAGGAGACCTTTTTTAAAAAACAAAGGTTCATAGAATTACATAACACTTCACACCTCTGCCAATCAAAATACAAGAACATAATTTATAAGCTAAAAAAGAGTTCCTAATTCGTTAACCTCCATCGAGGACGCTTGCCGACGTGCATTCCCTCGACAAATTGGCTGAAATCTCGCAATATCGACGCTCGTATCCTTCAAACACCTCACTCATTGTTCTCTATATATCTATTTATCAAAATATAAACGCAAATTATATTCAATTTTTTTGGAAAAAATAAAAACGAATCAGACGCATAATATAACCTACATTTTCCTTCAGGTACGTATTGACACACCAACCATTTCCCGTAGTTTTGGAACTTATGATCTAAACGTAACTAAAATTATCATTAGCGGAGTGTTTTCAAACGCGTACCTGAAAGCTGCTGTGACGGTTGAATCTCTGAAGGTTGTCGCCTCGGATAACGATCGAAGAGGAGAGAATTGGAAATCCCAAGGCTCTGTCGGAAATTAATTATATTTTGGTTTTCACAGCTATGTCAAATGCTTGCATGAAAATGCCACTAAACTTTCGATTTTCCAAGACCGCCCCTTTTCTGTTATCAGAATACCCATGATTTACGGTTACAACTCTCCCGTGCTTCTCTGCATCTATAACATATATATATATATACACACACACACATGCGCGTGTATTTAGTTTTTGTATTATACATACGCCATATGTTTGATGAAAGTGTTCAAAGAAACGTGGAATTGTTTATTGAAATCAAGGTGCTGAAGTAATTCATTTGCTGCCAAAGAACATGCCTAAGCATACTTTATACTCATTTCATTGCACGTCTCGAAATAAACTACCCGCGAACTTCACGAGATTTGTAGACTTAATCCAAGCTCGAGGGGAGGCTTAGATGTCTGGAGTTGAGTCTCAATCAGTTCACTGACTAAATAATTGTTGAATTGTTGGGAAATTAACCGTGATTCAATCACGGGTACAGCAGAAAAAAAAATTATAATAATTTTTCGACCGAATTTAAATAATTAAAGAATTAAAAAATGTGAATCATGAAATAATTGAATAGTAAATGTTTCGAATTTTTGTTGAAATATTTTTACGAGATGTTAACCACAAGTTGTAGCCTTAACAATATTTATAGAGCACATAAAAAGAACACACCGGAATAAACAGGATTGTTATCTCCTTTATACTTATTTCGTATTTATTAAAAAAACATTGAGTTATCAAAATTACAATTTTTAATTATGATTAAGGCCAAATTTTGGTTATAGTTTAATTTAATTTAATAAAATCAAATATCTTATATTTGAACCATGAATTTTTTCAAACTAAACTGCATAATTAAATACAATTTAATTTAAACTAATTTTTCTCTTTTTATCCATGAATTTTTTCAAACTAAACTGCATAATTAAATACAATTTAATTTAAACTGATTTTTCTCTTTTTAACTGCTCTTTATATGTGACTTATTAGGTTTTTAATAAGTTGACAATTATTATAAATTTTAATTTTAATTCATTATTAAAATTAGACTAATTAAAACTTTTTTAATTTATCGTTAGTTTTAATTAAATAATTTATAATCATATATCAAAATTGATGTATAACAATATGTCATAATTAGACTCAATATGTCCATACTTGGTTATGATGTATCATTTAATATTTTCGTCATCCAATATTTCAATTGGATATGGTGTATGGTATAATATCTACTCTTATAACTTCAATCACGTTCTTTCTTGTTAATTAGTAATTAATTTATAATTGATATTTTAAAATATTTTTTCAAATGTTAATTCACTTTGTTCAGAGAATCCATTAAATCACTACCAATCAAGAATAATGGAACAATCTCTCTAATTACTTTAGAGTGATAAATCTTTTTTTGACTTATTTATCTATCTCTATACAATTCATACTGTATCCAAGTACTACCAATTGAGCTACCTTAAATACAAGATATTATAAGTAACATCAAAGCATAGTACTTTTAAAATGAGATACTTAGGAAATCTCAAGTCTAAGGATTAGTTACATAACCATCAGAATAAGAAAATCCACATATACAAAAGTAATTCCATTTTGATTCCTCACAATCAAGTTAGTTCAGTGAACTTATTCTCTAATAAGTACTCATGTGTTTATTTAACTATCTCTATGTTTTAATTTATAAGATCAAATATTTTCTTTAAAAAAATAATATGTGCTAGTTTTACCGTTTCATCAATATATCGTCTTGATGAAACTATAACTAGGAACAATTTAAGAATAATATATAAATACAAATTGAATTTCATAGTTATGATTTCATCATAATTTTAATTATAAAATAATTATTTTAGGTATTTTACCTTTAGTATTAAAAGATCAAATATAATCAACAAAATATATATAGATAAAAAATGCCTTTATTAATTAAAATCATAATCTCATATATAAAATTGCAATCAATCGATTGGCTATAAAGGCATAAACTAACAATCTCCCACTTGTACTCAAGTCAATCACCTATGTATCTAATATTATATCCAGCTATTTGTCCATCATGTCTCTTTTAAGACAATGGATTAGTGAGAGGATATGTAAGATTATCTTCAGTTGGAACTCACTATAATGCCATTTCTCCATAATCAAATGAATCTTTCTAAATACATGTTTAGATTGTTGATTAGACTTTGGTTCCTTTGCATGCGTAATAGCATAATTGTTGTTAGAGTATAATACTATTGGCTTAAGAATTTTAAGAACTACTCAAAGTTTGGTGATGAATTTCTTGATATAAATATCTTCCTTTATGGCCTTTGACATTAAAATTTACTATGCCTCAATTGTAAAATTTGAAATGATTGATTATTTGGAGCTTTTCTAACTTATAACACTACCATTCAAAGTGAAGATGTGCCTTGAATGTGATATGCTATCATCTAGATCAAAGTGAAAACTAGCATTTGAAATTACTTAATTGTTAGCTCAACCCCTATTCAAGTACTTTAAGATACTTTTCACAGTTGTCCAATGACCATCGCTAAGATTGTAGTAAAAACATAGCATAAGTATAGGGAATTGATTAAATGTAGCTTCATATTGTTATTATCTTGCAAGGATTTTAAATCTTGTTATTTACAAATGGTATTTAGTATACTAGAGGCCATGAAAGCTAGATAATAGGTACCTAATTCATGGGTATCCCCTTTTGTATATTTGTAATTTTATCCATTCAATATTAATTCATTATTTATCATTAAAAAATACAAACATCTAGTCTAGTATATAGCATTGCATAAATGATTGATCTAATTACCAAAGTGTATAGATCATAATTCGTTTTATCTTTCTCTTTTTGTGTCTTAAGACATTTGTGAGAGAGAAATCTCACATGATACGAGTAAGAATCCCTTTTTGAAATTCTTTATGCTAAACCTCTTTAGCAATTGTATACGTACATAGATTGGGAGAATCCAAGCAATTTATTTAATTTATCTCTATAGATCTTTATTCTCATAATATAGGTTGCATTTCTCATATCCTTCATGGAGAAATTATTAGATAACCAAATCTTTATAGATTGAAGCATTGGTATGTCATTTTCAATCAACAATATGTCATCCACATATAGCACTAAAAAGAAGACTAAACTCTCATTAACCTTCTTATAGGCACATAGTTTATCCATATTTTTAGTGAAATCAAACTCTTTGATTATCTCATCAAAATGGATGTTCCATCTTCATGACACTTGCTTAAGTCCATAAATAGACTTTTGCAACTTGCAAGCTTTAATAAGAAATCTCTTGGATTCAAAGACCTGTAGTTATCACATCCTCAAGAAAATTCTCGTTGAAAAATGATGTTTTGACACCTATCTGTTATATTTCATAATCATGATATGCGACTATAACTAATAAGATCTTTATGGATTTAAGTATAGCTACTAGGTAAGAGGTTTTATGTAACACCCCACTCCCGCTGGACCCGAACCCGATATCGACGGTAATATCCGAGTCCGTGCCCCTCGAAGGTGGTGTGCCACATCACTAAACAATTAAAAGTCGGTATAAAATTTTTTTAAAACACAAGCATAAATTACAAAAAATCAGTAACCAAAATATTCCACATTGTTTAATAAGCATTTGATACAAGCAATGTAATTAACAGAAACTTTTATTAGCCACTTAGGCCTATTTCAAATTACAAAAATACAATCATTTTCAGTTTTTCAAAATTATTACACACTGTAATATTCAACTACAAATAATACAATATTTTGCGGAAAAATACACTTCAGTGTCAAATAAAGAAAATTAATGCAGACGCGAACTGATCCCGACCTCTTCTTTT
>JAOTAY010000007.1:20417225-20431966 GCA_025629805.1 Erythroxylum baracoense
TACATTTAAATACCTCAATTCTATAATGATCATAATTAATTCCAAATTACTAGCTATAATCCATCCATACCAAAAAATTCAAGTCATATGGAATTCTTAATCATATCAAAATTTTAAAACCTATCATTCATGTACTTTCATGAACATGTAACATTTCATCTAGAGTATATTTTGGGCCTTACAACAGATGCAATCCTAAACATTCTAACCCAATTTGTTAAGTAAGACTTAAAGAAAATCACACAATTAGACTAAAAAGTGAACTAATTTAACTGGAAGCAAAACGATTTGATCAACCGGTATGGAAAGCTCTTGAGAAAATAAATTCACTAATTTAATCTCTTATGCATGACTAAGATGAATTGATTAGATCATCCTTATTAAAATCACCAATTGGGTTTTTAATTAGCTCAGATAATAAACTAAATCTAACTTTCATATTCAATAAGTTTATTTTCTAAACCGATCATGTAAATGCAACTAATAATTACTTGCTTAAATTAATATATTTCTAATTCATAACTTAAGCATCTATAGTTTCTCATTCTAATATTTAACTTCTTCTCGCGATCCTTCGTTTAATACCAAAATGATGCAAAGGTTGGCCACACTATTACATCCAATAAGCTTAGAAACTATAGCAAATAATAAGAAAGCAAAATAGTCCCTTCATCATGCATAATCGACTAAATTAGCTACAATAATTCTCAAGAATAAGAAAGCAATGGAATAAACACATTTCGTCATCTTCATATACTTAAATCTCATAACTAACAACAACACAAAAGTGTTTAAGTAATAAACAGAGTCAATAAATCGAAATGAACTAAAAAATCTGCAAAGGAAACCAGTTCAGCAGACAAAAGATAAAGGAGTTCAATAACAGTAGCAGAGATGAAACAAGAATGAATAAACACAAATGAGCTCTCAGATGAGGAAGCTGGCAGTAGATTTAGATATGAGGATGATGAATACTTTGTTAAGGATGTTCTAACTTCATTTGGGATTGATTCTTGAATCAAATGTGATTTAATTGCTTTGGATGTTAATGTGTTTGGGCATTCTGGTTGTTTATGATTTTTGCATACTTTGGTAACATATTTAGAGATTAAACCAATAACAATATGATTAGGTTGGGTAATGAGAATTAACAACCTAATAGATCACATCCATCAAATTAGTAATTACATGAAGAGAGATCTTGTGTGAGGTCTCAATTGTCTATTAGATTGCTTAAGAACTAATTAGAACGTAGGCTATTTTGTTAATTGAGAAATTGTAAAGTCATAAATTTGGATTCAATTAAGGATTATGATTTAGGGCTTAATGATTAGGTCTCTTGAGGAAATAATCAACCTTTCAAAATTTTATGACTGATACCAAAAGTAATTAAGGTATCAATTGTCAGTATAATGAATTCCATCTTCTTATAATTGTTTCATCTTGTCTCGTGCGATTTCTTGATTGTTAAGTGGTTGTGCTATATTTTGATTTCCTTGCGTTAATTTCAAATTTTCTTTTTTAATCAAATCATATTCAATTGTTTAAATTGTTGTTTGGCTTTTATTTTCATTTTTCTGACATTTATTATAACCTTAGATAACATTAGGATTCAATTAGTTCACTAATTCCTCATGCAACAGACACCTTAACTATTACGCTTACAATTTGTACGCTTGTGAAACATTGAGGGTTTTATAGAACTAAAACTCGACACAATAGAAATCAAACATTTTTACGATTTTTGATTAGATCCCAATAATTGATTAACTTGAATAAAACACAAATACAAATTGTAAGAAATCATACCTTATTCGTGTTCTTGTTGAAAATTCTTTGAAAAAATTTCCCGATTTATCAACTACGAGATGTCCAAATGCCCAGCCTCTGATGTTAGTCACAGAGCAACTTCTTAACACCTTTAAGAGGAAGAACGTAAGAGTGCTAACTTCTTTATCTTTTCTTCTTATTAATAGAAAAATCATTAGGTTGGTTTTGTAATTTTATTAAAATTAAATTCCTTAATTATAATTAAAGACCTACTTTAATTATAACTAACTTAATTTTGATACAATCAAATATCTTATATTTGATCCCTAAAGTTTCTCAAACTTTTTAATTAAGTCTGATTGAATTAAAATTGATTTTTCTTCACAAGCTACTCTTTATTATGTGACATGTTAGGTTACTCATATATTTGTAATGAATATAAATTATAATTCTCATTCACAATTAGAATAACATAAATTAAAACTCCTTTTAATTTATCTTTAATTATCTAGTTCAAAAATTTATAATCATAGATCAAGATTGATGTCTACCAATATGTCATGACCACCCAACTATCAGGAATATCAAAGTGGTTTGACTTAACCTCTTCATGTATGGTTACGATGGATGATTTAATCCTTTCATCATTCAATATTCTAATTGAACATAGCACAAATATAGTGTCTACCCTTTTCATCCAATCATGTTCATTCTTACTAATTAGTAATTGATTTATTATTGATATTTGAAAACACCTTTTCAAATGTCAATTCACTCTGACTAGAGAATTTTATAAATCGCTACTAATCAAGAATAGTAGAATATTCTCTCTAATTACATTAGAGGGACAAATCCTTTTCTTGACTTACATAATTATCTCCAAATGGTTTATACTGCATCTAAGTACTACCGACTGAATTATCTTATGACAATTCATAAAAAGCATCAAAACATAGTAATTCCCACACAAGATATCTCAGTAATCTCAAATCTAAGGATCAATTATACAACCATCATTATGAGGAAATCCACAAATACATAAGTAATATTTCGTTCAGGATTCTCATAGTCAAGTTAGTTCAGTGACTTATTCTCTAATAATCACCCACACATTAGTTAAAGTATCTCCATACTTTAATTTATGAGATCAATTACTTTCTGCACAAGAAAGAAACATAATATGTGATATTTTTACCATTTCAACAATATCCCGTCTTGATGAAACTATAACTAGGAACATTTAGGAACAATACGTAAATGTAAACTGATTCTCACAATTATGATCTCATCATAACTTCAATTACACAGTAATTATTCCTGGATTTTACCTTTAGTATTAAAACATGAAATGTAATTAAATTAATACATAAAGATAAAGAATGCCTTTTCATTAATTAGATAGTAATTTCATACATTAATTGCATCCAACTGATTGGCTGCAAGGGCATAAAAATTTCATACGTTAATTGCATCCAACTGATTGGCTGCAAGGGCATAAACTAACATCTATATGTTATAAATTATGCATCCAAAGAACACCAAAAGTAGTGTCTTGTCATCTTTCTTCAATAACCTGAGCTTTATTGCCTATTAGACTAGTTAATGCTATCCTGTAGAATGTTAGTAAACTAGTTATTGCTTCCCTCTAAATGAAATATGAAAAGGGCACTAAAAAAATAGGTGTTCAATTGTTTCGAGTAAATCTAAACATAATTTATATTTATTGTTCACTACCATCCCCATAAGATTTCTTAGATTATCTAATGCACGAAACATATTCCTTACTGCCATCTAAAATAAGAATGAGGCTTTTGGGGCTTGATAACCATTCTATAACATTTCTTTATAAGATTCTCCTAATTGTGTTTTTAAATAGATCCATTTGATATTTGGTTGAAAACTGGCCAAATGAATGTCTAGTCTAGACCATTTTATCCTCTATATTGGTATTGGGCTTATAATATGGAAGTATCCCCTATAATATCTCCTTTACTAGGCCACTACATTCCCAACTTCCATTTTTTATTAATGGACTCACCTTACCATTGATAGGATATTATGGATTGAGAACTTATGCATCAAGGATCTTACATAAAGTTTCTTGGGAGCTCCAATTGTCTCCCCATAACAAGTTATTATTCTTATTCCCTACCCTTATTTTAAATGAAGCTTAGAGCTAATGTTATTATCTTGAGTATTTGCCTTATATCTTAGAAGAATTCTACCTTAGTCTAATCATCCAAAGTTTATTTCCCCCTAGATAACATCTATGTACCCATCATATCCACAATAAGGTTTTATCTATTACTAGCCTTTATAGTCTCTTTGATAGTATACATTTGTTAATGGATTCGATTATGAATATTCCCAGCTGTCTTCCATTTTTGGCATACAAACCTCCTTCTAATTCATTTTCAAATTGGACTTACCATTATAGTCCCCAAACCACAAGAAGTTTATGAATATTTTCTCCATCTCTTTGGTTATTATTTTTAGAGTTAGCACATTATTTATAGTAAAACTTATCTACTTGTTTTACGCTCAAAAATCACAAGTGAACGGGTCATGACTTGTAGCTTAAAAGAGCGAATGTTGATCCTATAGGGATTGATGCCTAAACACCACTAAATTTAGATAAAACTTTGTTTAAGAAACGAAATTGTTAAAAGTAAATAATCTAAAAAATTAAATTAAAATTAAAAGACTAACTTAAAACAATAGACAATACCAACGTGTAGAAAAATCGGAATTCAAGAACCTAAAGACTGGAGATTGCTTTTTTCCCCATTTTGTCTCCCTCCTATTTTATTGATTGAATTGTGTCTTACCCTAGATCTCTGAATGTAATAACTACCCTCTCTCATGGTGTAATTAATTGTCCCTAATCAAATTTAAGGGAATGAATTGGATGATCTCTCAGCCTACCCAATGACTCAACCTATTCAACTAGTTATTAAACTATCTTATGTGTGATCAATTGACAAGCTGAGATCTCTCTTATAACTATTCAATTAATGTGATAATTGTAAGTCTATAGGTCGCCAAATCTCATTGTACAATCCTATACAAATTTATCTTACTTACTCTCTCGATTTGTTGCAAGATAACAATTTAAATCAACAATTATCAAAGACCAACTTCATTCAATTCAACAAAATAGCATTTTTGACATCATAGTTCAAAAACAATCCCTAAAACTAAATCAGCCTAATAGGATTTCCATAACATCATCAACATTCAAATAAACCATTTTACAAAGAATAGAAGAAGTAAAATTGACAGAAAATTGAATAACAATGTTCATGTGCTATTTTGCCCAATCTTGATAATAATCCTTGATTTCAATCCTTCCTCAAGGCTCCAAACATATGTTCTTCACCCCAAAGATGGTCTTTCTACAGAAGTGTTTCGTCCCCTTTCAAGATGGAGGCTTAATGATGCTTAAATAGTCCAAAAACCCTAAGTTTAATAAAGTCCCGCATATTGTCTTGAATTATGATTCCCACGATCATGGCAATTGTCATGATTCCCATGATCGTGGGAATTGGACACAGATGTTCTCCTCTTTTCTTCTCCTCTTGATTCTAGCTCAATCTCTAAATTGCTCCATCTTCCTTCCTACATAACAAATAATCAATTCTTATTCTAAATTAACATCAATCACAAAAGAACAACAATGGAAATCAAACTAAGCAAAACTATACAAAATGAATCCTAAACTATAACAAAATCAATAAGTATGTAAGAAATCACATGCCAATTACATAGAAAAACATAGACCAATGCACATCTATCAGCATCCTATAAGTATAATACCATTAGGAGCATCCACCAAATTCCAAACTTGGTTATTGTATATGGATTCTATTTCAAATCTTATAGCTTATGTCATTTTAAAGATCTAATATCAAACATTGCTTTTTAAAAAGTAGTAAGCACATTATCCATGAGTGATGCATTGTCTTTCCCCTTTTGAATATGTAGATTTAATCTAATAAGGGGACGACATATCCTACTATTGCATCACGGACTATGTATCACTTGAACTCTTAGTTGTATATCATATTTATCAACTTGAGGTTTGAATTTGTAGTTCTTAAACTTTTGTAAGTTTTTCCTCACTCTCATTACTTTCGTTGAGAATAAATTCTCTTTCTAGGAATGTAACATATCTTAATATATACACCTTTTTCTTATGAGAATGGTAAAATTAATATTTAACACTCTCTTTCAAATATCCCAAAAATTTGTATTTATCTGAGTTAACATGAAGCTTATCAGACATTCCATGCATCATATAAGTATCACATTCTCAAAATCTTTAGGTATGACAAGTTTGGCTTACTACCATTTCATATCTCATACAAAATTTTGTTGACCGACTTGGATGGAACTTTATTTAGAAGGTAAGTATCATTTTCAAGGCATATTCCTAAAAGAATACAGGAAGGACTATATGACTCATCATAGAATGTACCATATTTTATAGGGTATGATTTCGTTCTTAAACACCCTATTATATTATGGAGTTCTAGGAGGAGTCCATTGTGAGAAAATACCATTCTCTTTTAAGTAACAAAGAAAATCTTGATCTAAGTACTGGCCAAGTAATACCCACCTTCACATGGCACATTCTCGACATCTCAAGGACATTCGAGAACATGCTCTGTGAAAGTGGCATATTAGAGCACTCACATTCACTTAATTTGACATCATACATATAACACAAATTTAATCAAAAGCTCAACTCCTCATTCCATTTAGAAAACATATTTACACTTTAGCATTACACTACACAATCCATATACATACAGTATCAAAAATATTTCAGAGTTTACTACTCTTTACAACATGTTCTACATGAAATGAGGAATTAACTATACACAATCTACTTGACTCCTCAGATATCAGCTGACCGACCTTTGAGCCATTTTGTTCCCAAAAATGCAGCATTAGATTTCTTCTAGAACTTCTTAGAAGCTAAGTCTCCTCTCTCGTACCTGAAAATCAACGTTACAATTTTGATAAGTTTTATGAACTCAGTGAGCAAACCACCCTCGATGCACTCACCCATATCAAACCACAAAGATAGTTTATAATTCAATTTACAATTAAATCACATCACAAATGTTGATCGAATATCGCATCACATTTTGTTTCAGAATAATAAGTCAATTCACATTTTATACCACAACGCATACTCATTTATTTTCCATTATAAATATATCAAACAATTCACTTATTCATTGTTATTCAATCATAAGAAACATGTAAGGATGTATACAGTTCACTTATTCATTACTATTCAAACACATGTAAGGATGTATATGCAAATGCACATGTAACTCCACTTTTGTTGTTACTTTGTTATGACCGAGCAACTTTTTAACTGTCCCATATACCTTGTGAATACCGGGCTCATTGATAATTGTCCCGTATCCATTGTGGATACTGGGCTCATTTTAATATTGAGCCTGTGGCTCTTTATACATGTTTTCTTAACTTTAAGCTCTTTTTCACTAGCCACTCTGGTCACAAATTCCTTTATCTGATCATACATTTCAATGTAATAAGATGCATCATTTCACATTATATGCAATCAATCACTCTCATTCATCATGTAAGTCACATTCACATTTTTTTTAGACCTAAGTCTGGCATTCAAAATTTCTGTTGAGTACCCTTATTTTTCCCGATTCACATTCAATTATGAACACTTCCAATGCAATTTCAATTATCAAACTCCTCGGACTATCAATGTCTGGAATTATCACATTCACATAAATATCAGTTCAATAATTGAAGTTTAAGCAAATACAATCAATCCTAGTGAGAAACATCTAGGTTACTCACAGTAAGCTCTAGATAGCTATTGCCTCGATGAACCGACAATGTCTGGTTGCTGACATTCGATTTGACCATCTAAACCATGCAATACACACACATTTACACATTACTAAATTACTCAATCATACACATATGTATATTATTATGTGCAATGCATGCTCAATTGACTATTTCCGAGTATGTGTCTTTAATCATAAGTCTTGATCATTCATAGACTATCACTTGGATATGTCTACTTTACACTTAGGTTTACACCTCAAAGAACTTGGTTATTCTAATATCATTAATCATATATTCTCTAATCCTTTTTCTAGCATTATATGATCATATAATATCTAAATTCTCATTCTTCCATACCTAATACACCTTTCTCATATCCTTTAGATCACATTTACAATCATAAGAACACTTTCATTTCTATAACATCTCCAAATTTCTAGATTTTAAACACTTGATATCAACAATCCATTCTTTATGTTATAACCTCAATTACGTCCAAAACATATCAAACACTTTATCAACTTATTCAACCTCAAATTATGTTCATTTCCTCAATCAAGTTTAAATACACCATAGGAAAGAACTTTAGCATTAGTTGGTTCAAACATCACTTAAAAGGCAACATTTCATGTTAATGGCCTTTCCCACAATCATGGAGGACTTCCCACGATCGTGGGTTATACCAACAGAACATTTCTCTCCTTTTCCTTGCACTTCCTACGATCGTGGGTTATAATATTTCGAAAAATCCAGCCAATTCTTTTTCCAAGTTTCCAGGTTTTAACTCTTACATGTTACATCTAACACATCCTATACATAGTTCATCATTTCTACCTCATTTCCTCTTCAAAATCACCTCCATTTCATCTCAATATCATCCATAAAACAATCCATAAACTATGGTTTATCATATACATAAAAACAGGATATTAACATATACATTAGTTCATCAATATTCTAGCTCTCTTTCAACACCATTGTCACCATCATTCTACCCTTAAACTATCATCATAAGTGCTTCTATTTAAAATAAACCATGAAGAACATTGTTTAACTTACTTGTTTATCTCCAAGCTCTTCAAATTGTGGGTTAACCGAGCTCTCCAAACATTACATTATCATCAACATTCAAAGAGGAATATGCTAGGTTTTCATCAACTAGATGAAGAAGATAATAAAGATCTTGGAGTGGCTAGTGTTGAATGATAGCAAAACTCAAGATGGTGAAGGTTGGTGAGGGTGTCGTGAGATAAAGAAAAAAAATGAAGAAGATGACAGTGTCGAAATTTAAGAGAATATAGAAGAAGATGAGAGCTTGTAACAACAAATAAAATGAAAGATAGTCTTTCATTACATATATCGTGGGTTAATGAGCTTAGTGGGTGTCATGACACATGTTATGACACTTACCACATAAAGATTAATGCTAACTGGATAATTACGTAAGCTATCATATGATTCTTAATAATCAGACCATTTGTCACCCAATTTCTAAACCAATAGTCACCCAATTTTATGTCCACTTATCAATAAATCCTAATGCCACTTGTCAATAATTTATATTGTCATTTATCACTTATTTCTATTACCACAAATCAATTTGTCTTGTCACGACATTTTTCTTAGTTCAAAAATATACATAAATTCATAAATCTCCTAATTTTAACAAATAAATTCCTAATTCATAATTGAAACCATCAAACCAAATTTCAAGACATAAAAATTCACAATTCACATCATAACCATTTTAAATAGTTCATACCTCGGAATGTGTCAATTGAGTGCATATACAGTATTTGAAATGTGTGTAAAAATATATTTCATGTGTGTATTCTAATGGTATGCATGTGTATGCAATGCGCTTCATAATTTGCTCAATACTATATCTTATGTATCATGGTTTAGGACCCTATGTCCTAACCCTTAGTATGGAAAAACTAGATATTACAAGCCAACTTAGTAAGATCTAAACGTCTTAATGCTCTTACCAATTTCTTTCTTAACCTCAAATCTAAAATTGTTGAATTTTTTAAATGATTTAGAATCTTGTTTCATTAAGTACACATAATCATATTGATAATGATCATTTGTGAATGTGATGAAATATGAGTATGCACCTCCAATATATGTAGACATAAAGCCGCATACATCTAAATATAAATGATCTAGTAACTCATTGGAATGTTCTGCCTTTTCACTAAGGGGTAGCTTGGTCATCTTTCCCAACAAACAAGATTCACAAGTTTCATATGATTTATAATAAAAAAGATCCAAATATTATACTTTATTTAACTTTATGATTCTAGATTTGTTCATATGACCTAACCTACAATGCCATAAATAAGATGAATTTTGGTTACTTTACTTGCTATTTATGTTAAGGATTGCCTTTCCAGATCTAATTTATACAAACTATTTGTAAGTAATTTATATCTATAATGAACATCATCTTTATAAAAAGAAAAACTTGTAATCTTAATAATAAAGACAAAGTCATTCAAATCTAGATAAGAAATGGAAATGATGTTTTTAGTAATAAATGAAACATAATGACAATTATTTAGTTCTAGTTCAAAGATAGAAGGCAAAGCTAAAATATAAGTTTATACAGCTAATGTGGCAACCCTTGCTCTATTGCTAACTTGTAGGTCCATTTCACCTTTCCTCATTGATCTACTCCTTGTTAACATATTCAAGTTATGACAAATATGATAACCATATCTAGTATCTAATACTCATGAATGTAGAATATAAGTAGAAAGATTGATATCAATCATAAACATACTTGAAGAACCAACTTCCTTAAGCTTCTTATCTCTCAGGGTAGCAAGATAAGTTTTTTGGTTCCTTTTCTAATGTCTATCAACTCCATCGCACCTAAAGCCCTCGCTGGTGTCTACAATTGCCATTGGTGATGAGGAGGACTTCACTAGCGGTGACTAGTGTTATTGGAGTTGCCTTCATCAGCAAACGTCAATAATGACACCAGGGATGCTTTATGCATTTCCAACACTTGCTTTCAGTTTTAGATTCAAAATCAAAACGCATTCTTCAAACCACAGATTTAAAGTTTCTAAAACTACACAGTAAACCCAAATTTCCAAAAACTTCAAAGCTAAGAAGACATTCAATTTTGTGTTTTTTAGAACCGAATCAAGCATACAAAGCAAATCTAGAGACATAAAATTTCCCGAAACTAAGTCTTCTGAATTTAAATTCAATCCAAAGTGGGAGCATGCAATTTCTAAAAAAAAGGAATATACATAATTTTTAATTTTATAAAGTATATAAGTAAAAGGTATATGCAAGTTTCAAGAGCCTAGTTTGTAGAAAATTCATATCAAAGAGGAGGCATGCATTTGTTTATTTTCAAAATCATGAACAAAGCATGTTTAAGGGAGGCGTGCCTTTTTAGAAAACCTAAATATGGGGCAATTTTAATTTTAATAAAAATTAAAACAAACCCGAATCATCTTTAATCAAATACATTGAAATGAGTTTTAAGCCTGAATCTTGGCAAATCAATAAGAATCAAGTAACTTTATCCAAGTTTAACAATTAAAGGTACTTTGATACCACTGTTGAAAACTTAACCATGATTCAATCACAGATGTAGCAAAAAAATAAAATTTTACAATTTTTCGTTCGAATATCAACAATTGAATAATTTGAAAAAAAATGAATTATAAAAGTAATTGAATCATGCTTTATTCAAATTTTTGTTGAACCCTTTTCAGTAGGTATCAACCACTAGCTATCTAAGCATCCATCCTGTAATAATATCTACAATGCAGAGAAAAGGAACTCAATATTGGAGAAGAATAAGAAAGAGTGTTAACTCCCTTATGTTCATAATCTATTTATATAAGAAAAAGTATTAGGATTTATTTCTTATTAAAATTAAATCTCTTATTATACTTAAAGTCAAAACTTTGATTATAATTTAATTTAATCTAATAAAATTAAATGTCTCATATTTGATCCCCGAAGTTTCTCCAACTTCACAATTAATCCAACTTAATTTAAATTGAATTTTGTCTTTTTAATTTCTCTTTATGACTGACCCATCAAGTTCATAATATGTTGGTAATGATTATAAATTATAATTCTAATCCATAATTATAATTAGATATGTTAAAATTCCTTTTAATTTATGTTTAATTCTCCAATTAAATAATTTATAATCATAGGTCAATATTGACATTCAGTAATATGTCATATCCATCCAAATATTAGAAATATTAAAGTGGTTTTACTCAACCTGTCCATACATATTTATGATATATCTAATCCTTTCATCATTCAATGTTCCAATTTTATGTAAAGCATGAATATGGTGTCTACTCTTATAAATCCAATTATGCTTGTTATTGCTAATTAGTAATTGATTTATAATTGATATTTAAAAATACTTTTGAAATGTTGATTCAGTTTGACTAAAGAATTCCTTAAATCGCAGCTAATCAAGAATCGTGGAACATTCTCTCTAGTTACTTTAGAGTGACGATTTTTTTATTGACTTATTCAACTATCTCCATACTGTATCCAAGAACTACCAAATAAACTACTCCAAATATAATAAATTATAAGTAGCATCAAACACAATAATTCCTACATGAAATACTTTAGTAATCTCGAATGTAAGGATCAATTAACCATCATATTGAGAAAATCCATAGATACATGAGTAATTACATTTGGGATCCTTACAATTAAGTCAATTTAGTGAATTTATTCTCTAATAAACACCCACATATTTGTTTAAGTATCAATTAGTTTTTTCATAGGAAAGAAACATAACATGTGTTAGTTGTATCACTTTATTAATATCTTGTTTTGATGAAACTAAGAATAATTTAGGAATAATACATAAATGCAAATTGAATATCATAATTTTAGTTGCATAGTAAATATTTCAAAAATTTTGCGTCTTGTGTTAAAACATCAGTTGTAATTACATAAATACAAATTGAATATCATAATTATGATCTCATTATAATTTCAATTGCACAGTAAATATTTCAAAAACTTTACATCTAGTATTAAAACATCAGTTGTAATTAATAAATTACATAAAGATAAAGAATTTTTTATTAATTAAAATAATAATTTCTTATATAAAATTACAACCAACTGATTAAATGCAATGACATAAACTAATATGAATCTCATAAGTAAATTTCTTTGATTTTATAAAAAAAGAAAAAAAATAAAAATTTAGAAAAAAAATATGATTTATAACTCAACTTTTTTTAAAAGTTGTTATCTGTATAAGCAAAATTTCTTAAATTTAAAGATGTTCTTTTTTATATGTATGCAGTGAACATAACACCTAGTAAAGACTTTAAATGTTTCATATATATATAGATGTGTGTGTGTATGTGTATGTGTATTACATTTGTTTATAACAAAAGAAAATTCATGATAGTGAAATAAAATTTTAGAAGTATGTAATAATTTATTTATCATATATTTCTAGTAATAAAAAATAAAACTTCTGACAATATACAAAATAAAATTTATAGCTGAATATAGTCGCTTCTTTCCTCCTCGTATGACTAGAAGTAGATAAACAAAAATTAATTCTACTTAACTACCATTTGATGAGAAAAAAAAGATCTTGAGAAGAAAATAATTCTATTTAACTACTATACATTGCTAACATAAAAAGAGAATAATCAGGAATTTCTCTTTTTGAGATTGTTGACGTAGTATATATAGTAGGATTTTGAGATTCTTGACATTGTGATGTAGGAATTGAGTTGTGATATATAATTCATGTTGGAATCAATAGTCATAATATAATATTGTTAAAGTTGCTTTTGATAGAAAAACTGGTCGTAATCGATTGCCCAATAAAGGAACCGTCAAATGCTAGCTGTGAATCATGTCCAATTTGCACTATGATATTTTGGGTATAAATGATGAAGCACAGCCCCATCGCGCATCAATTTAATAATCCACCGCTCAGACAGACTTGCACAAAAGATAACTATTAACATTAGTATATTTAAATTAGAATTGGCTCTTTAACAATCTCCAACCTTTGGATTCAAGTTGTATCAATTATCTACAAAAGTTGAATTACTTATATTTTTTTGTCTTAAATATTTACTTGAATTTATTTATTAACTTATCAAATAATTTATAAAATATACACAGTTTACAAATTATTATATATAATAGAAGTTTATTACTTAAAATAAAAATCAACTACTAAATACATATAAAGATTTATTCAATATACTATCATATCCAAAACATATAAAATAAAAATACTAAAATATAGAAAAATCAAGATAAAACTTAGAAATGTCAACCCCTAGTGGGTCAAGTCTTATATACAAATGGCATCAATTTAAAGTTAAAGAATTGTTTTAAGTCGATTCTTTATGATATAAAATTGACTATACTTCTTAATAGCTATGGATCTCATATGGTTTCAATAACTTAACATGTTTTCTAATTTTCAAATTTCTTTACAAATTTTGTATTTTTTATTTTTAAAAGGTATATATATTTTGAAAACTTTTATTAAAAATAATAGTAAACACACCCTAGATATAAATATTACATATAAGTTAATCAAATGTTGATAATGTGACAACCAAATCAGGATGTTAAGTTTAAAAACTAATTAAACTTTATCTAAATTGATAATTTATTGTAACTTTCTTAAATTATTAGTTTTAATCGAGTTTAATTTGTTAGAGTTAGATATAATAACTGAGTTAAATTGTCATGCTAGAAAATTTGATTAATCAATGTGTGATGCTTATGTCATATGTATTTTACGGTTACTTTTTAAGGAAAATATAAGAGATTTTTTTAATGATAAATTAAAATATATAAACATTTTTAAATTTAAAATCTAAAAATTTTAAATTTATTTAAATCACAAAAACTATGTATTGGGTTTTTATATCCAATTTACCTTGACCATATCAATCTTTTAGCAATTTGAGTTTTTGAAGAACCAAGTTTGACATATGAGAATGACTTGAAAGATAATCTTAGATGGTAAAAGAATGTTTTGTGATTTTAAGGTGGTCGGGTCGGTCGTGCTGGGCCCGAGCCCATTCGTAATGACCCACAGGCCGATCGGTCCAATCTTCAAAGATCAG
>JAOTAY010000007.1:20432066-20453196 GCA_025629805.1 Erythroxylum baracoense
GGCCTATCGGGAAACAACCCCCGACGTGCCTTCTTTGTTTTGCAGGAATCCTTAAGCCAGAATTCTCGTGTTCAACAATTGTTTCCATGGATCCAAATAGCAACGTACAGCCTCGTCAGAATCCGGCTGAACCATAAGGTATATAATCCAATACCTTAAAAGAATGTTTTGTGATTTTAAAAAAATAGGAATTATTTTATAATTTTTTAAAATTATTTGAAATGGTACTTATTATTAATTAATATCAATATTGTACTAAAACTAAAACCAAATTTGATCCTCGTAACGTTGAATTTAGCTCATTGTACTATAAAACTTATGTCTATTAATGCAATAGAATTACATAGAAATGATTGAAGTCAAGAGCACATGACAAAGTGGCACAGGAACAGTTGCACATCTTGTAAGCGAAAGCGATCCCTTCTCGTTAATGACCCAGACATGCTTGACCCACACTTGAAACGGGCATGTGAGTTTGTTACTCGCAAACTCGAAATGGAGATTCCTGTTCACGCTCTGCTGAAGAGAGTGGAACAAATATGGAACGGTGTCATGGCAATTTTCCCTGGGTTGGAAGAAGAGGTACCAACGATTTTGCTTTCGTACACAACTTACTGAGCCTCAAAAACAACGCGCTTGCTAGCTGGATGAGCTGCACGGGCCCGCGAAACACTACATTGCACAAAAGCGATGCACAATTGTTGTCTGTTGCTGAACCTACTCTGTTCGTGGACCCCATTCCCGTTCTACGTTGCTCTCTCTTTGGTCGGGTTGGCTACGCATCATAAACGAGTTACTCTATTTCGTTCCTGTGTTATCGTTTTGTTTCATTTAATTTTATTAATATATTTGTGTAAAAATATACAAGTTGTTGGTAAATATATGAATAAAATTTAATAAAATAAAATAAAAATTAATTAATTAAAATAAAAGATCTATTCCTTGACATTTGTACCCATCACTTTCTTTTAATTCTACTCTACCTTATTAAAGATATCGTTTTGGACATATAAGTATATAAAATGACATCATTTTTATATAGAATATAGTTAAAATAAGGTATTGAATACAAAAGATCTGAACTCTCAATTTTGTTAATACAAATTTTTACAATGATACAAATTTTTATCAAATTTAAGAAAATATTATTATTTACTAAATTTAAAGAAATTATATTGTCAATAATTTGAGAAGTTGATTGAATCGTAGTACAAATATAAGTACATTATTAAGTTTTAGTTATTAAATGTAATTTAAATGAATGATTGCACATTTTTATTGTTAATTAATAAGGTAGAACTTATAAGCCGCAATTATTATTATAATAATAGTAACTAATCAAATAAAATGAAAAACAGGATCCCACAATCCGACAGACGGGTGCATGTAAAGCTGTCGTGCCGTCCACGACGACAATTAATTAATAATATCGGGAAGTAACAAAAAGAAGGATCAGAAGTGAGAATCCCATTTATCAATTCAGACACAACTCTTTCAGTTTCACACCTCCATCTCTACTGTCTATGCTAAACTCTCCAGTTCACAGACACCACCGCCAGTTCTGACAACCGAACACAATTACGCTCTTTATCTTTCTTTCCTATGGAAGGAAAGTGAAAGTGGTAAGAATATGATAAAAATAGAAATCGTTTAAAAATGCACTTTTAGATTCAAACACCACCACTAAACAACTGTACCCAGTGGAAGAGAGAGAATTTGGATCTCTCCAACGATATCTTCAAAGTTCTTTTCCTTTTCCTTTTTTCTTATTTTTTTCTAGAGTGACTTTGTGTGTTTATATAATTTATAATTATATATATATATGGGACAAGAGAGCTTGACGGCTCAGAAGAGAGCGAGCGGCGGAGGAGGATTACCGCCGACCAACACCGCCAACGGCAGAGCAGACCGCACGATGATGTCACGTGGCAGGCAGATCCATAAGACATTTAACAACATCAAGATCACTATCCTCTGCGGCTTTGTTACCATCCTCGTCCTACGTGGCACTATTGGCTTCGGAAACCTCTCCAGTTCTGACGCAGATGCCGTCAACCAGAACCTCATCGAGGAGACCAACAGGATCCTCGCCGAGATCCGCTCCGACAAGGACCCCACCGACCCGAAAGAATCCCTTGACCCGGAGTTCAACGCCAATGTTACTTACACTTTAGGACCCAAAATCTCCAATTGGGATAGCGAGCGCAAGGTATGGCTTAGTCAAAACCCTGAGTTTCCTAATTACGTTAATGGCAAGCCGCGAATTTTGTTGCTTTCCGGGTCACCTCCGAACCCGTGTGACAACGCAATTGGGGATCACTATCTGTTAAAGGCTGTAAAGAATAAGATAGATTATTGCAGGATTCATGGGATTGAGATTATTTACAACATGGCTCATTTGGATAAGGAATTAGCTGGGTATTGGGCAAAATTGCCTATGATTAGGAGATTGATGTTGTCACACCCTGAAGTGGAGTGGATTTGGTGGATGGACAGTGATGCTATGTTTACCGATATGGTTTTTGAGATTCCATTGTCCAAGTATAGTAAGCATAACTTGGTGATCCATGGGTATCCTGATTTATTGTTTGAGCAGAAGTCTTGGATTGCTTTGAATACTGGGAGTTTTTTGTTTAGGAATTGTCAGTGGAGTTTGGATTTGCTTGATGCTTGGGCTCCAATGGGTCCTAAAGGCCCTATAAGGGAGGAGGCCGGGAAGATTTTGACGGCAAATTTGAAAGGGAGGCCGGCGTTTGAGGCCGATGATCAGTCTGCTTTGATTTACTTGTTGCTTTCACAGAAGGATCAGTGGATGGATAAGGTTTATATTGAGAATCAATATTATTTGCATGGGTATTGGGTAGGTTTGGTGGATCGGTATGAGGAAATGATTAAGAAGTATCATCCTGGTTTGGGTGATGAAAGGTGGCCTTTTGTGACTCATTTTGTCGGTTGCAAGCCTTGTGGCAGCTATGGGGATTATCCTGTGGAGCGTTGCTTGAAGAGCATGGAACGAGCTTTTAATTTTGCTGATAACCAGGTGCTTAAACTTTATGGTTTTGGGCATAGAGGGCTACTGAGCCCCAAAATCAAGAGGATCAGAAATGAGACTGTAACTCCTCTCGACTACGTGGATCAATTTGATATTCGCCACTCAAACTCATGGGAACAGCATACCAGGGAGCTGTGAATTAAAGAGCAATAGAGTGAGTAAGATACGTCAAATGTGTCATAGTTTATAGGTAATATAAGTTGTCAGTCAAAGGCAGATAAAAATTTGTTAACAGTTCACTTAAATCTTGCTTTCCACTCATGTTGGTTCTGCTTCTTGGAACAAAAGGTTAGAATTCTTTTATTAGCTTCAGTTCCTCGTGGTATTTCAGTCAATGAAAGGCACTTATGATCATGCTCAATTGTGATTTTCGTTTCTGTTTTGCATTTTCATCTGAGACTCGTACCTTGCTCCTTTATTTCTGATGTTACATGCTATTCTAGAATATTGCATTAACATGCGAATATAGAATGCCTGGAAATTATCTCAGATTCTTATGTTACGAGGAAGTTAAGCCTGCCCCATTGTGTTTCTTTTTTCTGTTTTACATTTTATCTGAGCCTCAGATCTATGTTCCTCTTTCTGAGGTTACATGGTATCCTAGAATATTGCATTAGCATACAAATATAGAATGGGTAATCATAGCAGATCATTTTGTTATAAGGGAGTTGAGGCTCTATAAGATTTATGGAATTGAAATTACTGCTTAGAGTGGTGACCACGTTTGACATAGAAGTAATTCCTAATTCCAGTTTTGTTTGCACTGGAATTGGATCATCCTTTTGTTAACATGAGAGGGAAAAATGTCAAAATTCCCAACTTACACTCATTGTAGCGGCAAGATGGAACTGTTGCTGCAATCTCAATAGGGCGTGAGTATTCCTTGTATGTAGGGATTCCTGTTAAATAACTGCAGTGGATATTTGGGGGTACCAAATGTTTGGAGTTTTTTAAATATGAAGAAAATTATTCTATTTTTCAAGAAATTACTTTTGGCCCCTTGAAATTTTAGTTTTCATATTTTGGCCCCTTAATACAAGTTTCTGGCTCCGTCCTTTAATTTGTATAATCCTTGATAAATTCATGGGCTCTATCGACATCTGCCTCTCAATATTCTTTTTGCCGCTATTGGATGTAAAGGTTTCAATTCTGAATGTGTTCTCGGGGTGTTCTTGGAACAGGTTCTATTGAGGAGAAAAGTTTGCTCTGCTGGTTCGCTTTTGATTATTAAAATAAGAAAGGCTTAAACCTTAGTTGGGGTTTTCCTTCTTAATACTGCTCTCAACATAACAAGGATCCTAATTACTCATTAGAAGTACTCATTCATCAAGCACATTTGGAATTGGGAGTAGGTTCAAGCTGTGTATGGTCCTTCCATGATTGGGATATTTCATGTCAAAGAGTGGCATTGCTATTTAGCCTAGTCAATTTCTAAAACAAGAACTCAGCACCAACAGAAGAACAGATCACAATCATCATCTAAGTCTCATTTTCACTCGTAAAAGATAGTTATCATTTATTTCATCCTTCATGGAAATCCTCTTCTATTTAACCAATCGCTCTCCAATATCATCAAAAGTCGTCATTGTTTAAGTCAGAACATCGATAAACCACTGTTAAGCAAAGCAGCTCAGAAAATGCAGCAGATGGTTGTCTGGTGATCTATTATGGAATTTCGGGTCCCACTGTTACGACACAAGTTGCGATGTATTTCGTCACCAAATGCAAAGCACTAAAAACTCGAAACCATAGTAATACACGAGATTGTAGTACTTGTCCATCGCCGTTGATGTCGGGGATATGGAGCCAAGACCGAGTTGATATGTTGCTAACTGCTAAGCTAAACTATAACCCAAACATAATATCCACGTCAACGAATAAGGAAGGCACTACAATGCCTCGTCCGTCTCAATCAGCCGATCAGGAAGGAAGAGCCCTTTGGCGGCTTAACAGCACTTCATTCATTTGAACAATTTGATTCAGGAGCTTCAAAATCTTCTGTCAAAACAAATCTATGTTAATATACCTCTCTCTTACAGGCGTTCTAATAAACTAATAAGCGCTTTAAACAAAAATAGCATAAGCACTTTAACAAACACTTTATTAACAAAAACACATACCTCATCTTTTTCCACAATAATACTCAACAAATGCTCCACTCGATCTCTCCTCCGCCATCTCCGCCATACTCGTAAGGACAACCACCAACCCACCATCATCGCCGCCGCAAAAGCAACGTTACCGAACAACTTGAATGACACCCCATTTCGACATTCACCACCACCACCATTACACCTCACGTACGACCCAATATGAACGACCTTGGAACGTAACACCTCAAACGCCACGCCCCACCACCTTGGTATCCCCGGAACCGACGGCGTTGACGATGAGGAGTAGTCGGCATCCGGCGAGGATTCTGACAGCGATTTCTTATCTGGGTGGAGATCGACGGTGGAGGGGGTGAGATTTTCGTGGTTGATTGGAGGGAAAACGGATAAATCGTCGCGGGCGTTGGAGGAGTCGTGTCGGAGAACAACCAAGGACCATTGCTTGGAAAGAGCTCTGTGGGAATCGGTATTCGAACAAGAGGGGAGCTCCAGGTCGTCAAAACCACGCAGAGACATCTCATCCTCAAGCATCACAAACGAACTTCACATAATAACAAATTTGACGACGAAAGTTGTTATCTTTTTTTCAGGTGAATGAAATAGTTTCAAAGAAACCGGATTTGTCAAGGTCAGGTTCGAGAATTCCGTTTTCGCCGTTTTGTGGGTTAAAATCGAACGAGGGATGACTGACTCCATATCCTTTGTATAATATTACTCTCACTAATTTAATTACGTCATCGTATTTGTATAAATTTTAAGCGACTTTGTACATTCATAATTGTCACGGATGTGCCTGGTAAGTGTCATAGTCACACCATGACTTATTTATTTTTCACTTTTTAATTTTAATTTTAATTATTCTAATATTACTTTAATAAAAATTAAATTAAATTATAATTATAATTACGTTATTATTAATTTTATAAAAAATTAAAATTAAAATGATAAAAAATAAAATTTATGTCACAGGCGACACTTAAGTCAAGATGTTTTTATTTTTTACTTTTTATCATTTTAATTTTAATTTCAATTATACTATTATTACTTTTTTAAAAAAATTAATTTTAATTTTAATTATGTTACTAACAAATTTTGTGTCATGGGCGTGATACTTAAGTCACTCTTGTGACACATTTTCTCATTTTCTATTTTTATTTTTATTTTATTTTTTTAAAATTTTAAGATAAAAATTTAATTTTAAAAACAGATTAATTTATTAAAATTGTTTAATTAATTTATAAATTAAAATCAAAATAATTTTAATTAAAAGAAAAATATTAAATTAAAATTTAAAAATTGATTAATTTTATTATTATTATTATATTAGCCCGCATGCATATTAAAGCAATATTTAACATCTTGTATGATAAAATTTTTTTCCTACAGAGAATGCTTGTAAAATTCAAATAAATTATACAATATATTTGGAATAATTTATTTTGATTTTAATAACTTATTTTAATTTATTAAAATTTTTTAATTAATTTATAAATTGTAGAATTTTATACATAAACATTAAACAGCTAATTTTACTAAACATTTTTAACAAAGAATTAATTTATCAAATATTTTTAATAAATTGTTGATGTTATCTACTGGTCAAATGAGCTGATATAATCAGCTATCAGCTAGTGTTGAGGTTTCTATAGTCAATGCACAGGCTATGACTTCGGTTGTGCTTTGAAACCAGTGCCCTAATGCTTTAATGGCTTGATGTAGTCTGCGTTAATAAGATCCTTGAGCTGCCATCTTACTTTCGATAGTTTGGAATCATTCTGCATGCCGAAAATGTTGGCAGGTTATAGGCTCCGACTCGATTCGGTGGTTTACTACGCATCTAGGTAGAAGTGCCTTTGGCAACTGCTTTGGTATGATCTTTGCAAACTCGTTGAACAATTGTTCGACCAATCGGTTGGGTAGTGGATTGCCTGCTCCTCGAGTGAGACTAGAATATGCTTTTGACCTATAACTTTAATTGCCCGCCACCCTTTAACAACCTATCCTAACTCTTACGTTAGCCCCATTACTCATTTTACCCCTAGATGCGCAGTATCCATACAAGATGTTTAATGTTGCATTAATATGCATGCGTAATAATAATAATAATAAAATAATAATAATAACATTAATCAATTTTTTAAATTTAATTTAATATTTTTTATAATTTATAAATTAATTAAACAATTTTAATAAATTAATCAAAATTTAAATTTTGAATTTTTTATCTTACAAATTTTATTTAAAAAATTAAAATAAAAATAAAAACAAAATTGAAAAATTTGTCACGGACACAAAATTTGTTTTTTAATCATCTTAATTTTAATTTTATTTAAAAATTAAAAATAAAAATAAAAACAAAAATTTGTCACCGTGACACAAAATTGGTTAATAACATAATTATAATTATAAATATAATTTAATTTAATTTTTAAAAAGTAATAATAGTATAATTAAAATTAAAATGATAAAAAAGTAAAAAAATAAAAAAGTTATGGGCGTGATTTTTATCATTTTAATTTTAATTTTTATAAAATTAATAATAACATAATTAAATTAATTTTTTGTTAAAGTAATAGTAGTATAATTAAAATTAAAATGAAAAAATAAAAAAATAAAAAAGCCACGGTGACACTTATGAGTGAACCGCATGCAAAAACGACGACATATTTGAACTAAACAGAGTAATACTAGGCAGAGTATTTGGTCTCGAGATGACTTGTGCATTTGGGATTAATCACAAGTATAAAATGGTCTAAATAAATTCTTTAACAAAAGGTACATCTAGAATTTCATCACAAATTTGATATTATCTTTAAACATAATGTTCGTTAATTTGAATTATATAATATCATTTATTTAATTTTAAATTGTTAGCTGACTAAGTAATTTATTCAAAACACAACGAATTTATTTAATATCCATGTTGACATATAGTTCTGCTGGATTTGCCGATTTTGCTGATTAAAGTCTAGGAAGCTCCCATAAATATGGCTACTGATACTAGAGAAAAAATTGCGTCCTCATCGTCCATAATTATGGAGCCGCCTGCAACTGCAATATAATCAGCGACATCCGACAAACAAAAATGGTCTACTAATGGGGCTGTTTTCCTCCGGATGTAGGTTTTACCTTCCCTGAATTTGGCAAGCCTGAGGGAGTGGAGAGCCCAGAGTCACTGCAGAATTGTGGCTCAGAAACTGAATCAGCATCAGAGTTCTTATCGTTTGACTTCAAAACAATGAGATTGGCGCTCTTATCTCGAGGTGCATCAATCTGTGAAGAAGCCTCCTGAAGTTGCAGAGCCTACTCCAAGTTCTATAGGACATCTCCCATTCCCGGCCTGTCATCTCCATGTTCAGCTAAACATTTCTCTGCAGCTTCTACGTAGTTTTTCAGGGATCCTCGACAAATAGTCCCGGCAATATGAGGATCAATTATCTTCTCAATCATTCCCTTTCTATGCTAGTGTATTGCCCAATCAGACAAATTCACCTGTTCTCTTGGCAGCTTGGGGTTTATCACAGGCCTTGCACATAACACTTCGAAAAGGACTACTCCGAAAGAGTAGACATCAGATTTCTCAGTGAGCTGTTGCCTCCTGAAATACTCTGGATCAATATATCCAAAGCTACCCTTCACTGCTGTGCTTACGTGGCCCTGATCCATTGGTGCATTCTTGGAAAGGCCAAAGTCGGATACTTTTGCAACCAAGTGCTCAGCAAGAAGAATGTTCGTGGTTTTTACATCACGATGAATGATACCTTGTGCAGCCCCTGTGTGAAGATAATGCAGGCCTCTAGCTGCACCAATGCATATATCAAGCCGCTGTTTCCATGAGAGAGGAGGCTTGTTTGGGCCATAGAGGTGATCGCGAATTGGACCATTAGCATATATTCATTAACAAGAATCATCTCAGATTGTTCGTCTCAGAAGCCAATAAGAGACACAGGATGGCGATGCCTTAGCTTGGATAGCATTTGTATCTCTGTCTGGAACTCATTTATGCCCTTCTCTGAGCTTGGATTTCGTCGTTTTATAACCGTCTTAGTTCCACCTCCAATCCATCACTCCAAGATAAACTTTACCAAACCCACCAACATTAGCCTTTTCATCGAAATTTTGTGTCGCATTCTGTAATTCGTGTAATGTGAAGAATATTCCAAGACCTTGATTAGAGAAGTGATTAGAGTGACCACTCTTGCTTTTCTTGGAACCAAAGATGCTTGTTCTCCTAGAGCTGCTCTTGCTGGGCATCAAACTCGATTGACCGGAGTGGAGTGGGAGGAGCCATGATGAGAAGCTATTACGTCTTTCCCAATCTTTAGGCCTCTTTTGCCAACGAACAAAAACTATTCTAAGGAAAAACATAGCTGTCACTCCCATTGCAAGGCCTACTACTGCAACAATTTTCAATTTTTTTCTGCCAGATGGTCCATCAGCACCAATTATACCAGCCAAGCTCCCCTCTGAATTTCTCATCTTTATGACCTACAGACCATTCCGAATAGCATTAGGTAAGCCTGAATTGATGCCAGAAGCAGGGCCAACCTGAATCCTGATAGAACTATTCCTGATAGATGCCCTATTGATAACAAAATCCGTATAATATGCAGTAGAAAGTGCATCGTTGATAGATGAGAGGTCAAGACTATACCTGCCAATCAAGTTGTTTATATGAACATCGAAATACAAATCATTAAGTGCCTTGCTCACAATGTCACAAAAGTGCATTTTGATCAAATAGTTGAATCCTGGATGAACTCTGATTTCCCAACTGGGATTGAAATTTGGTTGCAGTGTTTCAGATTCTGCCTTCTCATCTGGAGTTGCATAAACCCAGTTCGGAGCAATGTAAGGAGTTGCACCTCTCTTCGGATATTTGACAGCACTGGGATCAACAGACACATTTTGAGTCCCTTGAGGAAAGGTACTATATGCAAGATCAGAGAACCGTGTCCTCGACAATGGATCATTACCCGGAGTTATCACCGGACGTCCCACGTTCGACTGATAAAAAACCTCGAATGCATGCTTGGACAAGCCGTTGAAAGTGCCTCCCTGAGGGACTGTGGAAGCTGTGTCGACTATGAGATCTTCAGGGGTGGAGACAACCTCAACGGCGTTAACAAATGCAAAAGATTTCTTCTTCGGCTTGAAGGTGAGGGTCTTACGGTTTGATTCAACTGTAAGGATGGAGATTTGGATATCACGTTGATTAAATACAAAGTTGGCGTGAAATTTGTAATAACTTTATATTCTTGACTTTCACAAGCTAACTTTTGAGGTGTGATTTTATTAAAGTTCTTATGTACCTTGAGGTGTGATTTTATTAAAGTTCTTATCAATTGGTACAGTGAAGGTCTTGAAGTAGTGACCCATATAATGGTGGCCATAGAATGGTAGCCTAGGAGTACCAGTCATAATCAAAGTGACTGTGATCAACAAAAATTTTGAAGCGGTAGCTTATAGAGTGGTGACTTAAAAGTGTCAGCTATAACTAACATAACCATAACCAATGAAGACGTTGGTTCTTACGAAGAGATTAATGTTACAATTTGATTTAATTGTACAGAATTTGACTTAAATCCTGCATTAATTTAATACAAAATTAGCGTCAAATTTATAAAAACTTTTAATTTATCCACCATCACAGGCTAGCTTTTGGGTCCTTGTTACAATCTGTCACTGACACCATTAACCAGGTATTCCTTGAACACCAACGTTCTATTCTCTAGCACACTGAAGTCTTTTTAAGAGAACAAACTTCTCTGTGATGACGCTGAACAGCAGTGGTTAGATTGTATTGTGGATGAGGAAGAGGGTAAAAGTACAAATGAATCGAATGCAACCCTTGACGAGAGACATGGAAGCTAAATTTTCAATCACTAGGCAATATCCTCACCGTTCGACATAAAGGAAGAGCTGCGATGGAGTAGAAGAAACGGAAGAGAGATTGGCAGGAATGCAATCAACTGAAACTTGAACATCGTCATTGGTATCAATATACTTTCTGGAGGAATCATCTGATTGGAAGGTTTGATCATCATCAAGTTTGGTATCTTCTGATGATCCACAATCAAGCAGATGGTTATCAAGAGGTGTATAAGTAGCCACAGAAGAAGAAGAGGAAGAGCTGGGAGTAGAATTAGATGAATCTAATGGATCATTTTTCGCATTGGCTAGTACGTCGAAATAAACTAAAAGAGCGAAAAGGGAAGAGATGTGTCGATACCTAAAGAGCCTGTGATTCAGTCGTCCGATTATCATGAGAGTGATATTAACAAGGAGGAGATGAAAGTGGACGAGATATTGCTGCATACAGGCTCTGCAAAAAGCAAAGCTAAGCTCCCACAACAAAGAGAGTAAACAATGGGATCAATAAGAAACTTGAAGGTGATAAAGAAAAGGTTAGGGGATGATGCATGTGTAAGCTTTAAGGTAGAAATTAACAGAAATTGAGATATTGGGTTCTCTGGTCTCTGAACATGAGATGCTAGAAAGATTGGTCCTTTTTAGGTTTGGTTTTTCGAGTGACACAATATGTGAGAAGATTATTTTTATTTTTACTATTATATAAATATATAAGTTATTATTATTATTATTATTATTATGATGATGTTACCTATTATTTTAATTTTAATTTTTTGGGTTGTTTCTAATTTTCATTTTATTTATTATCATTTTTTTCTTTTTTATTTATATTCATTCGTGTATGATTTGAAAATAGCATCTTTTTTATTATTTAGGAGTAAAATTAGGTACTAATAAAGCTCTCCAAGTTTGACAAAGAAGCCTCTCTGGAATCAGCTCACGGCTAGCGACCTACGAGTTGGACGTTAAAACCCTCTATTAGCAACCAAAGGTATAACCTTTAGATACTATTTTAGCGTGCTATTCAGTTGGGGAGTTGAGTTATACACATACCAAGAAAATCTTCAATCAAAATTTCTTATTTGTTAAAAATCGGCATAAAAATGATCTTAAATTAAACATCCAAGTGAGAAGAAACACGAAAATTAGCAACATATGGTAAGATTTTCCAGATGGAATCAACTTCCGTACCCTTTTTCCTTATAGTTATTCAGGACCTTCATAAAAGTTTAATATTGCTTCTTGTGTTGATAGACTACAAATAAGACAATTACTACAAAAAAGAATAGGATCCACGGCGATGTGGATCAAAGAATATTGATTGTGAATATATTTGAAAATTTTCTGCAATAGATTAAAAACAATAGAACTTGACAGGAAGCAGTTTACGAGTTACAGCTACCATCATTGCATCCTGCAGCCCTGTTCTGCCGCTCTGAGATATACCAGGCCTCGTCGTATCCTCTGTCAAAAGAAAAAAATAGAATCATTGTTTAGAACAGCAAGCAAAGAATGAGCAACCCCCAGGCTGAGCAGGGAGCCCAATGGTTGGCACCCTAATTCAAATCCACACCTGGGGTGGAATAAGGTTTGGTTATGGTGGACAGCGGAAAATTACCCCATGTATTATCCAAAATTTCGCCTAAATAATACCTTCTAGACCACAAAAGTTAGAAGTATGAGCAACTCTCAGAACTGGGTTCCAGTTTAAAACCAGGATGCTCAGCAATATTCCCCACCGCAAGATATTCATATTCATATACTAACTATTAGTTTAGAAGCTATCAAGGAGATCCGGAAAACATAGGAGCTCATACTTGGAAACTATCTTATGTGGATAACTACGGACGTTCAACAGAAAGAGGAAGACTAAAGAGAGTAAATCAAATGGATATTAGGAAACTGGTATATAAACAAAGTACAAGCAATAACATTCTGCTAATACTTCAAGGTATATAATAGGGACTGTGTACCTCTGCTGTATCCCTCATGCGTAGGAGCTCCAATCTTTCATAAGGCCTTCTGTCGGATATGGAAGCAAGCTGTTGAAGAGCATAAATAAGTAATCACACAAATTCAATGTCATATCCTACATGTCAATTGCAAATAAGTAATCATACCCAGAAGCTGAAAAGTTCTGGATTCAGTTGTATTGGCATCATTGACTCCACATTAAGTAGTTTTTCCAATCTTCTTCGATCTGCATTAAGACTCGACTATTATCAGGCATACAACATATGAGAATATGAAGTAGGAGACCATCAATATCATGTCAAACTACTCACTCTCGTAATACCAGAGCACTTATGCCTTTATCTACTAGTCACTGACAAACATTTGCACTGACAGAGGAGGACTCAACCTTCCACTTGCATCTGGATAGATGCCCAGACACCAAAGACCTTCACTTTTTGTACTATATATAAATCCAAACTTCTCTTCATTTACAAAAGCCACAAATATAATGACTTGAAGTATATCTGAATATCCAATTTTTTGCTACACAGCAACACTATGAATGAACCCATCAACATGACTAGATTGTCCACCAATATAACTAGGCTGGTACTTACCATATCATGGTTTTAACCACTTCAAATTTGACTAGCTTAAATATTCAATTACTACAGCTAATAAAACTGTTACTTATCAGGCCAACTTCATGAATTTCATCATATTAAGATGGTTAAAACGAAATGCTCTAGTGTCTCAGTATGGTTATTTAATTTTAAGGTTTTTGATATAGGAGGCTACAAATCTTTATTTATACATAGAGGGTTATCAATGTGAATGGCTTATTCTCCAGCAACTAGATTATAGACTGATATATGAAAAGGCACTCACAGGGTGAAATTAGAGTTTTACTAAGGACAAACATAAAAATTTGCTACTTTTGCAACACTAGGAAAGCTTAACAAGGATTATTCCTAACAATGGTCATATGAATTGAGATACGAAACAACTGAAAAAATAGAAATTTCCAACTTCTATCTCAAAGATAATTTTTCTGGTTAATACGATCACAAAATTGTGGTCCTTACAGTTTGCTAAAGTAAAAATAGTTTTAATCTACATATTGATAATCCTTATCATTAGTCTATTGTGTTTCCTTGTCAGTGCAGATAACCAAAATGGAAAAAGTTCCACATAACTAGTTAGATGTTCCAAAAGACGAGTTCGAATATTGGTAAATAACAGACACCAAAAAACTGACCAGAAACAGTAATAGAATTTATATCATCCTATACATTTACCTTGTCTTGCAGCTTCCTTTGCCCTTCTCAACCATGATTGAGCAAATTTGGCAGCACTATTTGTAAATTCCTGTAACTGAAAGAATTAAGAATTAATTCTAGCATATAATTAAGTAAATTGTTGATTTTCAACACTTTCCCAAGTACAAAATCGCAGACACCCTATAATAGATTTAATGTATAAAACTAACTAGGAAATAGGTAAATCTTTAACAATAAAACGAAGTACTCTTTAGGGGATCAATGTGATAACTAAATCGCTCAAGACATCATAACACAAGTCAGTAAAACAATTCTTGTGCTAAAATTTCTTTATTTTATTTCTGCTCATCATTTTGCCATTAGAAGATTGAGGACAAATTGGAAAAGGAAAAACTTGACGACAGACAAGAACACATGATCAAAATCAGACATACTTGCTCTCTCTCTTCTGATTGTTCTGGTAGATAATCCTGCACCCACTCAATCTCTGCCATACGGTATCTGTATTAAGCAAGAGAAGCAAGTGTCAACTAGCAAAATAAAGTAGTAAGGCTTAACTCAATGAGCATTAAGATAATACAAAACGGAAGTACTCAGAAGATGATCAAGCTTACCCATCCTGATCCCAAGACCGAAGGATGCGAAACCTACGACGACTTTCAATCTACACCAAAAGGTAGGCCAAAAGAACCATGCTAACAATAAGCCAAAGAGCCACAATCCAAAATGAATGATGAACAGAAGGACATATTGAAGTAAAATGAGTTGCTTGCCTCTAGATAAAATCTTCCATCCGGAAGTGGCTCACACCTGAAATGTTAAGAATTATATAATTAAGAAGAAATTAAGATAAAAATCTAGCTCAAGAAAAGCATCCTCCAAAGATAACTAAAATAAAACTTGAACAGAGAAATATGAAGCCAAGACCTACTCTGTGATCTCCACTTCACAAGCAAAGTCAGCTATTGACCCTGTACTTGAATCAATGACAACCTACAAAATTCATAGGAGAATCATGAAAACCAACAATAGGGGACTTCGGGTTGACCCAGTAAACTATAAGGAGAAAATCAGGGAAGAAAAGGTGAAGTGTCAACAATCAACCATTCCCATCCGGTGATTTCCTTCCATGATCCTCCTCACCTGTCAATTAAAATAGACCATAAAGGGAAATGTCTGCACTGGAAAGGAAAACAATCATGGAGGTATTACAAAACCTCTATGCTAAAAAGTTGATCTCAAGATTTACACATATAATCAATCAATTCCATAAGACACAACGCCTTTCCTCATTTTCTTGATAGTGAAATATGCATCATATGTTCAAACCAAAGACATTTTTGATACAGTGCCTACAATCATCGCAACTAAATGTGCACCATTATCCATCAGACTTTATGGTTCTAAACTCTAGCAAATGTATGGAAAATACAGATTGTCCAAACACAAGGGTTTTCCAGAGGAAAAGAACTTCTATTTCCTTGCAATTCCTCTCTAAGGTACATGCATCTTCCAAATACATCAGTATCTTCATTAATGCAAAACATAAACTATGACAGTCTTGCTCAAAAAGCTGTTGATTGAGCTTGATAATATCTGTTACAAAATTGAAGTTGTAGCATTGCAGACAAGTTGGATCCTGTTTTAATAGACATTAAATTATAATTGCACCATGATCATCGGAGGAAATAAGAATTTAGGTCATTTATGCTTGGAATCCAGAGTCTACATAAATATGGAATGATCCAACCATTTCCTAGCAATAAAACAACTCACCATCAGTCTGTACCGAGGTTCAAATATGTTGAGTGGAAACTTCTGACATGGGATGACAACATCCATGACGAACAGGGGGATTAAATCAACACCAAGCTGTGTCAGGCTCTCATGCTCTGATTTCCTTTCAGCATATTCCTCCACAAAGTTTCTTTGTATAATATTTTTAAGTGTCACACTGTTAAGACCCCAAAATAATGTCAATAAATGAAGAAAACATAAACTACTATCTTGAAATTGCCTTTTACAACTTATACACTATGAGATGTTGCCGCTTTGGTGTACTAGGGCGGGGAAAGTTCTAGATTTTCTAGTTACCTCAGTTTGAAGCAAAGTTAATGTAAATGGCAGAATTCAGAAGAAAATGAGGGTACCAAATAGACATAACATGTCACTTTATTCTATACAATTGCTGGAGTATGAGACTGTTACAATCACTGAATATCGTAGCTTCAAAGGAGTAAATAAGCACTCCGTTTCCACTAGCTTACCACATACACCAAGCACTATATACATGTAGTAGTGCAACTCAAATCGAACAAAATTTCCAGTATTTTTGGATGCCTATAAAGATATTGGGAACATCAAATAACAGAAACGAGAGTAACAAAAGGAAGAGAATCTGGCTTTCCTTCACATAGCCTGGATGAGTTATAGCCAAAGGTGAAGTTTCTTTATGATTCCCACACAGAATATGTAACAATAGAAATTCCTCAAACTGGGGTCATTAACATTCTTGTTTAATCCAACAAAGATAATTGTATAAACTCCCAGGGCACTTTCCACCCCTGTTCCATCCAACAACAAATTTTGTATAAATTTAATCAACTTGTTTGCGCAAGAAAAATGTCTACTTCAACTGGATTATTTGAACAACTGTAGGCTTATAGGCTGTGCTGAATAGGATACACTACATCTACCAGAAAGCAGAGAGGACAGATATTCCAGAACCACGGCATAAGTTTAACTGGCAATTCAAATTGTATATATAACCACCCAGTCCCCTTCCCGTATCAATCTCCAAAAAGCAAGATAGAATGTACTGCTGCCAGATAAACAACTCACCTGACTGCACATGTTCTAGGACTGACAAAGAGAACTGTGCGGCATAATGGACATTTGTTACCTAGTTTTCGATTCAAAATCAGTTAGGAAAGAATAGATAAGATGCAAGTGTTGTTGCTCAAGATCTTATGAGAACAGCAAAAAGACTGACCACGATCCATTGACTGAAAAAGACATGCACGACAGAAAGAATGCCCACATGGAGTTGTAACAGGTTCATATAATAACTTCAGACAGAGTGTGCAATCAAAATCATCACTGCGTTCTGGTTTCCTGACATTTGTTGGGGTTGGTCTGGGTACCTTTTTCCCCAAATTGTGAAGAGAAGCCTGAAGAGGATTGCTACACATCACCAGAATACTCAGTAAAAGGAGATGAATAGACATAAGCTAGAATAGGAACAAGAACCAGTAAATTTTGCATCATACTATCAAAGAGACTATGAGGCAAATGTGCAAGTACTCGGTACCTAAAAGGATCAAGCTGAAGGCCAGAAAGAATTACATCCCGGGCCAATTCATATTTTTCCAACTGCCAATTCATCGCAAATAAGATGTTGGCATGTCAAAAATGTTTATAAACTATCCACTAAACAGACTACCACCAGGCAATCTGTACAAGAAAGAGAAAGTTTCAATTGTTCTTACCATGATGAGTGCATTGGCCTTTAGGATGTAAGAACTGACTAAATTGCTTCTGATACTCATAACCTTTTCAGCATCCTTTAATGCTAGCTGAAGAGTCATGAATTCTGCTCTTAGAAAGAATACAAATTTTATAGAATAATGAGATAATTTCATTTCACAACATTAGGAGAACGGAGACATACTTCAGCATGTATAGTAGGATCCAGCCCATTTAATGGTCGACCTTCAGAAGCAGATGCAGGTCTCTGTTTCAGATATTGGCTAATCCTAGTTGAAAGAAAAGATTCATCACATAAATCACATCACGACGACTAAAACTAAGATTAACTGCAAATAAACAACAGAGAATATAGTTTATCATATCCAAGCTGACCTGATATAAGCGGCACTTCTATTAGAAAGAATGATGACATCACCCGGTTTCATGTTGTTGGCTCTTGAATAACAATTGATTGCCTGAACATCCCACTTAACCAATCAGCAAAAATATTCAAGCCATGAAAAGACAATGATACACGACATCATACCTACAATCAACCAACAAGTTCTTAATAACTAGTACCCTCATATTTTTCATTCCAGAAAATTAGCACTACAATAATTTAACATGCAACTTCAGTAGTGCAATGGACCTCTAAAATTAAGGGGAGAAAAAGGAAAAGAAGCTTGCCTCCTCAAAACGGTTCTCGCGGAATGCCTTGTTTCCATTCTGCACAAGCTCAAATACAAGACTAAACCTGTCCCATGGCAATGAACCATCCCCTTCATTGGCCTGCACCATTTCGTTATCATCAAAAACAAAAGAATCCATCTTTTAGACTCCATTTTAACTATTGCCCAGCCAACTTCAAGAGGACAACCCACAATCGCATATTTCGGTAATATAACCAATCACACCCCAAAAGATGATCCTAGGCCAAGGATTAAGAAAAGAGAACCCGGCCCTTATATCAAGCAAAAACAAAGGGTCTAGGACTTTCCAGAGCAGCTCACCCAGTTATAATCCTCAACATCATCAATGCCTTCCATAGTGACGGCGGAGGACGAGGGCGTTCCTTCGTCACCAAGCATCGCAAGCAAAAAATGAGGAGAGAAAAAAGTGCGAGAGAGACAGAGTGTAGTGTTTGTTTTGTTAATTATACTGAGAAGAAGAAGCAGAGACAGAGAAGAAGAGAAAGAAGGGCGCGTGTATGAAAACACGCGCGGACCTTATTTCTCTACGTATACTCTTTTATTATCTCCCAAGTCTCAACTATCCGCAACCCCAACTTCCACTTGTATTTATGTTGTGTCTCGTATCACTTAAGTCACTTACAAATCATAATATTTTATTTTATATAACTATTCAATACTATTAATTCCATTTTTAAAAATTTTGTATCAAAACGAGAGCAACGGTTGACCGGCGAGGCGGAGAGACGGACTAGGACAAATGTCCCAACAAGCAACCTTAAAGAAAAGAACACTAAGACTTGTTCAGAACCATGCTATTGTAGAAAACGTTCCGAACAAGCCTTTCTTTTTTGTTTTGTTTTCAAATTTTATGTGCTAATAAAGCCAGTTGACAGCTTCTATGCAATTATTCAATGCCTCTTCTATTGTTCTTAAATTATTATTCTTAGGCATGGTCAATGAGTAAAATAAACTTTGTGGAGCGGAGGGAGGCTGGATGAAGGGAGTGGTGGGTGTTGGCGTTGGTGTGTAGCTTTACCAAGTTGCCACGCTCGTCTCTTGACATCCACACTTTGAAGTTATGGAACTTGATTGATGGGCATTCGGTGACCACTTTTGGAAATTTCCCTTTTTCCAATTGAATGGGAGGTTCCGTTCCAACCTAATATTTATCCATATGTCTATCCGTGTTATAATTGTTGCCCGAGTTAAAAACCCCTTCTCAACAAGGTCGTATAACTTGAAGTATGCCAGTACATTTGGGCAAAGTGGTAAACAGTCCTTTGAATTACAAGCCTTACTGCCTTAAGACATAAGAAACTATGTAGGTAAACAGTCCTTTGAATTACAAGCCTTACTGCCTTCAGACATAAGAAACTGTCACCCACGAGTGCAGTCATTAGACTTATAAATATGTTTCTTAGATCTTATCTCCCTGTAAGATTGTAAGACGATAATATTCTTAAGCAAACCCAAAAGGACTTAATTAAACATATATAAATTCAAACATAGTTTTCAATACCAGGTTCTTCATAAGACAAAACGAGAAAGGTCATTGAACCATTCGTCGAAAACTAAAGAAGCCAACGAGCTTACTAATCATGTTTTTGATACCATTGTAATCATCTCAGCTGTCTGAACTAGCAAATCTGTCTCCAACACTTGAGTGGCCATGCACGGCCATATCCTCTTGTCACTTTGCATGGGAATCGGCGCAAAATATATATGCCGTCGAAGAATGTCAAAAGGGAACACAAATCGCGTAGACGTAAATCTGTTTGGTTCACGCATCTTTGTTCTTGACGGAACGTTCATGTTTCCTTCCTAAAATAGGCAAAATGCTATGAAATACCAAGAAGAATTGACAAAAGTGTTACCCCAGAGCTTCGACTTGTCTCGATTGACTTCTCTGGCTTTAATTCTAAGAAAATTTTCAATTGCAGTAAGTTCTTTTTTTTTTGTTTCTTTTCGAAGAAAATAAAACATCGTTCAATTGCACCATGTTGTTTGTTTCTTTTTACGGAGAAATGAGGGAAAAATACAGTTACTCAGATGGAGATAGGTAATGGGAAATAAAATGCGAAGTCAACTTTATATAAAGTTAGAAAGAATTCAATTCTGGATCTCTTTACAAGAATTCCGACAACATATGAGAACTAAACTAGTCTTTACTAATATAATCAACGTAACCTATAATAGATCTTTTAGATTTGATATGGCTGGAATAGACATAATGTTACCTATAAGTTATAACATAACATGTTTGTCCCACATTTTTTTTGATTAAAACATCGGCAATATAAGATCTCATATAAAAAGACGGCCTCTTTTTTTTTTTTTGGGTACATAATAGAGGTCAAAGATCGTTTTATTTTACAAAAAACCTACACCGAGCAATTCCTAACGCGTCTTTCCGCATAAGATGATGAAGAATCCCAGAAGGATTATCTAGTTTTGTCACCTTCAACTAACTTGCAATACCTAACTAGTTAGAATGTTAGATAGTCAACATACATGTTTACCTCCCGATAAGTATGAACTGAAAAAATAAACCACAACATGCAGGCATCTCATACATAAATATTGACGTAAGGATACATGCATAAAATCATATATATATATATACACTAACGGAAGCATAACCGAACCTCCAGCCATTGCCGACGATAAGCCTCGTGATCTCTGAGTGGTTTGAGTTTC
>JAOTAY010000007.1:20456450-20472362 GCA_025629805.1 Erythroxylum baracoense
TTTTATTAAAAAATCACTAATGTTAATTAAATTCAAAAGTTACTAAAAATATTTGATTTAATAATTTAGACCTTTATTATAATATTTGTAAAATATTATTAGCTGATGTTATGATCATTTAATATTTTGTTGAGTATGTAGACTTAAAAATTAGTCACTTATGTATGAATATTAAATTTTAATAATAAATATATCTTTTTAAAATTTATATGATTGCATATTGCTGATTTTTTTGGGCCTTTTTTTAAATTTGCCCAGGGCTTGTAAAGCGTTAAGAACGGCACTGCTCATCATGCCCATGCATGGGGCTACTTTGTACAAGTAAAAATCTTAGTTTGTAATTTGCATGTATAGAATGTTGTAACCTTATAAACTTTGGTATTAATATATTTAATTTCCAAAAAAGCCAACGAGTAATATCTTAACGATGCAGAAAATCTTTTAAGTTTCAAAGTTCCATCGCTCTGCTACTAATAAAATGTCCTTTAAGTAAATACATGACAAAATCAAAGTTCCCAAGAAGAAATTGATAGCTCTTGTTCTTGTCAGTGTTACTTTTCACGTACCAAAATCTCTTATGATCATCTGCCAAAAGAAAAGAAGATAATCTTGTTATTTATGTCTTTTAAGTAAATACATAATAAAAAATTAAAAACCTCTTGCTTGGGTTCTAGGCAGTTCATCATCTTTATTACCATGTCCTCTTCAAATGTCTCTTCACTGCCGGTATTTTGGTCCCTTAATCAAGATTATGACTATCTTTTCTCAATTAAATTCATATAAAAAGTTAATTGGTTCTAATTAAGAGTGTTCGTCGGTGCAAGGCTCATTTTGCCACCAACCGAGTTGCCCGCTTGCCTATTTGAAGCACGTCCCATAATAATAATTAAACTTTAACTAATAGGCCAATTATAGGTATTTATTCATTCTCATATTTTTATGTGATTATATTTCAATACCAATTCTTCCTTTGCGAGATTTCGGAACAGAAATTAAATTAAACATGGAAAATGATCTTAAGTTGAAAAGTCATTGCCCCTTCAGTCAACAGTATCCCTAGTGCCGGTAAGATCAACCTTTTCTTTCTCAACTGGCACATTAATCTCCAAGGCATTTCATAAAAATCTCCCCAGCCCAGTGTCACGGGCTTCGTCTTTTCACCAACCAACTGTGCAGCTTTCGGGTGCGTGACACCATACAAGGAGATAATAATTAAAATATGTTAAATACATCAGAATTTATTTTTAAAAAAATAAAGGATTGATTAATATAAAATCTCCAAAAATATATATATACAAGAGAAATTCCCACAATATACAAGACTGAGGAGGGTTCAATTTAATAGAAAACAATTGGTTCAACAATCATAACCAACAAAGGAGAAAATCTCGTTGATGTTAACAGCCTCCTCATCGGGTGAAGAAAATATCTGACGTTCCCGGTCCCATATTCCAGGAGAGTTTGTCAAGGTCATGCTCAACTCGTAGAGCTTCGATAAATACCAGTACCCTGTTTCATATTCCCCCATTTTGTAGCCAAGTTCCCACTGCATTGGATGAACTTAGATTAGGAATCTTTAGATCAAGTTTATAAAGACTTCTTTTTGAAGAACTCTAGAACTGCATGAGTAATGAAGCTCTTAGTGCGAATACAAAAAAAATCATTAAGATCATCTGGCAAAAGAATTTTATTTTCTTTGTGTGTTCAGCAGTAAAGGATTTGTTCAAGTTTAGAATTGTATCCTTTTTGATCAAGGTCGATCATAATATTTTACAGGACCTTGTAAAGTAAAAAAAGTCTTTATTTTACCTTTTTTTCTTTATAATTGTCATAAATTTTCACAAAGAACGAAATAAAACAAAATAAGAATAGATTAAAAATAAGCCTTAAACAGGTGTTCTTTCTTTCTGTACTTGCCACATCGGCCCTTTGTTTGATCTTTTTAGGCATGCATAATTGAAGAGCCTACGCAGAAGGAAAACATTAGGAGGAAGAGTCAAGTGTGCAAGTGAAATACTTGTGAGTTTCATAGCCGACTGCTCATGTATGTGAATGACTAGATTGATTCCATCTATAAGATATAAATAACTGATTTGCATGTGGGGTATAATGAATACTAAGGAAGGGAATATCAACGGCACACATGGGGCCGTTAAATAATCAAGAAAGAACCTCATAATCAACGGACGTGATTGGACACTGAAATCTGGATTATGCTGATGAAACAAGTGGTGCTTTCCCTTATTTTTAAAATCTTTGTTTTCCCTAATCACCAGATATCTATTTAAAACATCCCACTTCCTGGATTTTGTATATAATATTTTGTCTCATTTCCTTTTCTCGAGTAGTAATTATTATAAATTCACTTGAAAGCTAAGGATTAAGTCACTTAGCATGTGACACATTACCAGAAAGTGAAGAGACGACTGACCCTTCAACCACTTACTTGCCCCTTCACACTATGTATTTTATATTAACACAATCTAGATTCCACAACGTGATTTTCTTTTCTTTTCCTAAATTAAGATAAACCAACTTGTTAATATGATCCGTTTACTATTCCCAACTCAGATTTGAGATATTTCCAACAAAAACGGAAACTGTCAACTGAATATGTAGCGATTAAAACTATATTCTTTTACTTAAAGGAGCAAGTTGTGAATCTAATATAGTGACTAGAGACACACAAAGCATAACACGCCGTATCTGTTGTTTATTGATAAAATGGCTCAGTGGTTGCCCGTCCAACTAATGAGAAGCCAACCTATTACGTAATAGTGCAGACCTCCCTTATCTACCTAATCGATTAGGCTTCAATTCCCTTTTCGAAAAATGAAGATATAGTCTAATTCAAGAGTCAACTTAATCTAATGATAAGGCTCCTTTTTTTTCCGAGGGTCAAAGGAGGATCGACAATGTATGCAACCTTCTTTTGTAATTTTTATAAAGATATTATTTTCATAATTCAAATGCGACCTTATGATCATAAAAGGGTAGCTTTTAACTCCTCCAAAGCTCTTCAAAAAAAAAAAAAAGAGAGAGAGTATAATACATAACTATTTCCAAAATCTGATCATGCGCTATTTCTTAGCAAGAGTTGCTTAACTGTTCTGCCTTTTCGTCTCAACTATCTTTTCTAGTCATATACTTCAATTAAATAGCCAGAATTTGGAAAACATGTCAGAGACGGTGCTTCAAGTGCAAGCATTCGAAGATAAAAAGTCCCCACATTACAGTTTTTGTTTTTTAAAACTAACTTGTCCTTTTTCTCAATAACGTAATTATACCTTTCGAAATAAAAATCATTAAGAACACGACTTGTGCTTTTACAGGTCACATGTTGGACACAAATAAAAGTATGATCGGAGAAGTTGGCTTGCACTTCAAGCAATTCAAAGGACAGACACGGTTAATAGAACTTTGGCTTACTGTAGTAAACTGGACGATTGAAAATGAGGAATGCCCAAATTGTAAAGCCTTGGGCAAAGAGTCATAATCCGACTACCAAGATATTGCAATTATGGCGTAAATGTAAGGTTACATCATTGGAACTTAAGTTGAACTTATTTAATTTTAATTATCATAATTTGAAAATTACTACTTATTATTTAGTTAGTATACAATTTTTTATATTATATTATATTTATGTTGTTCAGAAAATAAATGATAATTTTTAAAATATAAAATAAAAAGTCAAATAATATAATATCTAACTTACGGAGTATATATATATATATATCTTTAATAAATCGACAATCCTTAATATATTATTTTATGACTATTTGAACCTTATATTTTATTCTTCTACCATATTAAGTATGAGAAGAAAGGTGTTGTGATCATCTCGGCCAACTAATACTAGAGATTTGGTGATAAAAATACCCTCTCAATGACTCCAAATGATTTCAAGCCATCCCCAAACAACTCCATCACTCACATGTTATCTTTTTTCAGTTAGCCTACCTGTTCATCCAAAATAACCAACCCCATGAACTCCTCTAACCTACCTTGAAACCTGGAGAGATAGAAAAGGTGAGTCATCAGGATAAAGAGGAGGAAACATAAGTTCTCTACACACTCCTCTCACATACACAAAACTCTTCTTATTGTTGCTTTCATGGCTATCTCTCTTTCTTCAATGGAAGATAACAACACAAGAATTCCCCCATGCAAGATCATCAGAAGATCAATCTACACTTTGCTTCAGAATTATCACTACTTCACCACCACCACCGCTCTTCTTGCCTTCCCTTTCTCCGCCGCAATTCTACTCTCTCATACCTTTATTCCCTCCTCATCTTCTTCTCTCCCACAATTAATTTACAGTCGCTTGGAGGCTTTCTTTGAAGCTGCAGGGTTTCCACGTTCCTCAGGATTCTTCACCCTTATCAATCTCAAGCTTTCTCAAACAATATCTGCCAATATTTTCACTCTACCCTTTACCTTAACTTTCTTGTTGGTCGCAAAAGTATCCGTAATTCAAGCTCTCAATCACCACAAACCATGTTTGCAACCTTCGTTCTCTTCAATCTTTGGCCATCTATTTGTCACCTACATGTGGAACTCTTTCTTGATTATCTCTGCAAATGCAACAGCTTTCTGTCTCTTGTTCTTTATTTTCAACTTTCTCGAAGGGCTTGGTTACTATACACCTACTTGCTTCCTCTTCCTGTCAGCTTCCGGAGCAGTTCTATACTCGATCATTCTTGCCAATACACTAATCATATGCAACCTGTCTTTGGTCTTGTCAGGTTTTGAGAAAAGTGGTGGCTACATGGCAATCTTAAAAGCGTGTATCATGATCCAAGACAGAGCTTCGACGGCTTTAACAATCACACTCCCTGTGAACATGGCCATGGCAGGAATTGAAGCTCTGTTTCAATACAGGATCGCAAGGAGTTATTATCATATCAGCGAGAAGTCTGGTTTTTTGATGGGTCTAGAGGCTATGTTAATAGCATATATGTACTCAATTCTTATCGTTCTTGACACAATCATGAATTGTCAGTTCTACAGAAGCTGCAAGGCAAGTTCTTGCGTTGACCAAGAATGGAAATATGCTTACAGGATTGAAATTTCAGAGGAAGATAATGGAGCGTATTTGAGTTTAAAGGTCTCTCAAGAATTTCCATGAAGTATCAAACATTGTAATCAAAGTCAGTACATATACAGATGGCGAGCCAAGCTCAGGGAAACAATGAAGTTAAGCTAGAGATTTTGTAGAATTCATCTTGTTTCCCACTGTTACACCATTGGATATTGAAAGTTGTCTTCCGTTTATTTTTCTCGACAGAATTATTTTCATTTGTAACAACGCGATTTTTTTCTTTTTCTTTTGTTTTTTGTTAATAACGGGAATCTGCGGTTGTCACTCTTTAGATGTGCGCTGAATAAGCGCTCGGTACAATTAATAGTTTGCAAGACAAGTCCTAAATAAACTGTTTAGGAGACTTTAATTGGTTTCACCTTCGCTTTCTTTAGTTTTAGTTTTCTTTCTTAAAAAAATAAAAATGTATTTAATTGAGATTTGTAATGAAAAATTAAAAATTAAAATTTTTTCTTAGGCTTATAATAAAAATTAAAATAATTTGATCTTATTATATTTTTAGATATTAATATTAATTTAAATTTAACTAATTTAATATATTGCTATTCAAAATTAAAAATTTTTAATTTTTAATATAATTAAATACATTTATACATCAACTTTATATAATAATAGTCTAAATAAAAATAAAAATATGTGAATTTATTTTGATTAAATAATTAAAGATGTTCGTCATTCTATAATGTCTTAAAAGTATATATAATAGTAAGATTATTTACAACAACAAAATATAAATTAACTACAACTTTTGGAAAGAATAAACATTTCATATTTATTTAACAAATTAATCTCGTTTTTAAAACATACATTAAATTGGAATTATATTATATTGTACTTGAAATTTTAATTTTTTATATTTTTATAATACTATTGTTAAATAATTTTTTAATAAATTAATTATTAAAAATCAAATGACAAGTTGGGTGAAAATAATTGTTAAAACTTAAAAACACAACTTCATAACTGTTTCTCTTATAATACCGCCTTGTGTCTGAAGAGATTAATTGGTGTATTCCCAAATTAAAGAAGGAAGAAATATTTGCAAGTTGGAATCCAGAATCAGCAACATCAAAGTTGACTTTGGATCCATAAATGTGACAGCGAATTCTATACCGCGGCAACCTAAAATAATCTCTAGTTTATGCTGTAGTCTTAGTCTGGCTGAGGATAACATGGCACGAGCAGCAATGTAGTTTATAAGCAACTTGACTACTTGAGAGGGTAGACAAGAGAAGGACTTCTTAATGATGACATTACCACTCTATAAGAAATGAAGCAACATCATCATAAAGCTTTGCTTTTTGTGTTATACAGCAAACCATCATTTCTTGCCTTTCTTCCTTTGTCAATTAACATCTGAAGTATTCGACGCCTACTTTGTTTCATAAATATCCGTCCATTTAATAAATGAGACTTAAAAATTAGATTGATCGATGCTCATAAAATAAGGTAGACACAGAGCAATAGAAATAAGGGATCTGAAAATTCTTTCTTGACCCGTTCTTATCAATTTATAATTTCAATTTTAAATTACCAGTAAAATGAAAACTCTTTGTTTTTTGTTTCAAATTTTAGGTACAGTAGATGTTGATGTAATGCTTCTTTTCTGAAATTTATAATTATTTAGAATATTTTGACCTAATTGAGAATGTCCTAATTGAAGAGGTGTCTTTTCATCTTAATTAAAATGATTAGGTTTGCGAAAATTAGACAAAAGATGTTTCTCATTATCGGTTAAATTCCAACTAATCAATTAGGACCACAGTTATAACCAAGTGTGAATGTATTAATTGTCCATTCAAATGATGGTTTACTTTATCTGGACCAGAGCCAACTTCAGACAAAAGCAACCAAGAATTCTAAACCTCCAGCTTTACATGGCAATAACTTTATACAACAACATAAACACGGTTGAATTGAATGAGTGTTTCCTTGTAAATAACAAAAACAACAGTGTCTTATTCTAAGATATCCAATGTGCAGTGCAGGCTGAAGGGAAACAAAAACCACAAAGAACAGGTGCTGTTTCCGCTGTAAGCCCAGAACATTGCATTATAAATGAAGGTCTCAAAATGTGAAATCTGTCTTGCTATCCTTCCCAGAAGAATGTAAATTAACAGGGCAGTTGCATTAAGAACACGGAACTAAATCTCAGTAAGAATAATGAGTAGAAATTGGAAGTAAGAAATTTTAATCTGCATCTTATATTTTTCTATGCTATCTTACAATTACAGAGAAAGTGACCCGTCTTCTTCTACTCACTCTATCTGAAGCTGAACAACAAACTATACAACAAACTTTTAGACGGGATAAATCAAAATCTCAAGTAGAAAAAACAAAAAGCCATGGAAGGGGATTGGGTCTTATGTTACAATAAAAAAGAATTGAACTCTACCGTTAGGACAAGGGGTTAGTGCTTTGTACAGTGTTTCAATGCTATCAGTGGGACGTGTGCTTTACAGAACCGAAGACGCATCCGCTCTGGTGCTGAAAAAATTGTGCCCAAAGAACGGCTAAAGTCAGAATGCAGATCAACTACTTCCATGAATAACACAACCTTCTCTTCAGGTATTGTATTGATACCATAAGGGTCACGCTCGTCACTTCATAGAACATGTGATAAACCTGCGCTACTCACTCAGCATTTCTAACTCCCAGACATTTTCGCATGAAATCAAGCACTACGGCTTAAATTAATTGAGCAATGTCATCTGATATAGTGTGTGTACCGCATGCCTTAAGCTTTGCCAGCCTTGAGGAACAGCTTTTCTGCCACATCTGCTCAGTTTCTTAATGAAGTCCTTTTACTGCAAGCAGAAGCGATGAAGTGCAGAATCGTGCACTTTTGACTAGTTGTCAGCAGCAATTTCACTGTCGTTCACTATAAGGTATCACAGCCGAAGTCTGCTGCATATGGAAGCTCAAGTTTCTATACCAGGGAAGAAATGCATTCACGTCTCTTTTGCACCCTTGGAGAAATTTATTCCCTTTGCCTTCTCCATTTCAGCCTCCTTTTCAGCTTTTTTCTTCTCCAATTCGGCCTGTTTCAAATTTTCCTCATGGGCTTTCCGAAACAGCCTCACAAAATTTAGAAGAGTCGATGTAACTGCATTCACGATTACAAAGACCATGCTAAGTAAAGCTCTATACCTACAAAATTATGAACAGAGTAGAACAGAACCATTCGAGTACAAGCAATAGCACCACCTCTTGCCCTCTCTCTCTCTCCCTCTCTCCCTCTCCACATCCTTGTCAACTCTCAATACTCTTACCTCATGGCGATTCAAAATCCACCCAAATCAAATCCTACATACAATCACTGAGAATATTCCAAAGCCTATATTCTGTTACAACCACCTAAACTACCTTTCCCTACAGTGCTCAAGTCAAAATAAACAATCTAAGGAACTAGTTTGAATTTTGTGAACAATGCAATTAACTCAATTTTTCAGATATAAACCTATGTAGGAAAGATGACCGAGAAAAGGAAAACAAAGAAAACATCTAATGCGGCATATATTAATAGTATCGCAACTGGAAATAATACTTCTAAATCCATCAAAATAAATGAGTACCTTGCTCGAAAGGGCAGCGAGCAGGATCCTCGCCAAAGTATAGTGCTAGGGCATCTGCATTTCTACCCTGTCAGCATAGAGAACGAATTAGTGACACTATGAAAATCAGATATAGAAGTTATTATGCCTAGGATAGTTGGAAAATTACCACCACAGAATACAGATTTGTCACAGATGCCACCTCTGTCTCAGCAACAGAAATGAATTCCTTCAATGTCTAATAACAACAAGAACCACATTAGTTGCAAAATAAAATGGAAATGACAGGTAAATAAAGAGATAAATGAAACAGGAAAGAAGTGGATAGGGTAACGGAAGTAGAGGCTGCTCATGCAAAAGAAAATACAAATTCAGAATCTTATCTTTGAAAGGATAAAAATTTGAGAAAAGATTTTCACACAAGAAAATCAAAATTAGCTCTAAATGCTCATACAAAGAGAGATGAAAAATAGAAACAGAAGGAAAAAACGAAGGTAAATACTTGGGCTGTTTCAGTGTATCAAAACTAAGCAAAAAATAGTAATATCAAAATTTTAAAAAATGTCTGAGAACAAAAACTAGCTAAAAATTCATATATACCTTACGAAAAACTTCAGATACAGGACCATCATTTTCTGATGCTGCCAGCTCTTGCTTTATCTTCTCTAAGCCCTTGATTATTGCTTGCATTTCTTCTGCCAAAGACTTCAATTGTATCTGCAGGGATTCAACACCATAGCCTTAATATAATGCTATTGCAGCTTCTTATTGTTACAAATTTAAGACAGGTCTAAACCTTAGATGCAACTTCAAGGCTTCCAAGGTCAAGGTGAAAATCTAGCAGTGCTGGTGATTTAGCAGCAAGCACCTGAAGGAATAAAAGAATCAAACTTTTAAGATGAAGATAAATTGAAAACAAATATTCAAATTCCAAATAGAAAAATGCATCAGGATTAAGTGTGCTGAGAGAAGCAAACAAAAATATCTTTGAGAAATGGGCTTGTGACTTTTTGCTTCCTTCTGTAGGACAATGAACAACATTTATATTACCTAACCTTTCTTCAGAATTCATTTACTTTCAACAGAGATGAATACAGAATGCTGCCCACTGTAGAAATTTGGGCCACCGCCGGCATCTATTAGCTCTTTTCTATAGTTTGTGATGTAAAGAGATGGCATTGTTATCTGTGATTCTAACAGCAAAATCCAAGTTTGACGAAATCCAAGTTTGATCAAAATTCTAGGCTCATACAATTGCCGGTTTAATGATATAAAACATTCCGTTGATGTTTGAGTTGAGATGCAGGAGAACTTATGATCTTTTTATGGAGTCACTCAGAAATCACATCAAGAGTAAAACTGACATCCTCTATTTCTAACTCCATAGAAATGACTGATAACAGTTGGAGAATTCCATAATTAGCACTCAGCAAATTATATCTGAACAGTAAAGCTACAATTCTGTCAACTGAATTTGATGAGTTATATTGATTGACCTGAAAAGTGCTAAATAGATTGACCTAAGAGGTGACCAGCCTTGAACAAGAATTTTTACGCTAAATTGTCTTTGTATCTTTCCAAATTTCAAGGTCAGAATCATGATGATCTCATTTCACAAATTTTACCTTTGGAACAGTTATTATGCCATATAGTTTTCCTTTCTAAGAGTCCAACATAGCAAGTAAACTTACAACTAGTAGTCAATGAGTTAGAGATTGCTTTGGCTGCATATAGAAATAATATAAATCAAAACCATAGAATTGTAGTACCTTGCAAAGATAATGCATGAGTGTCATCTTGCTGTTAGAAGCACGAGTGTCAGTGAGTTTTAAAAGACTATCCAACTTGAATCCAACAGCAGAACCTTCACAATTTGGATACATATCACAATGGTACCAAAGAATTATGATTTTCAATGAAAAGAAGACAAAATATTTGAGCATTAGTGAGCAAACAAGACAGTGTTTGGTATACAATTCTATCAGAACTTCAGACTTAAAATTTTTTTGGTTAATAAATATTGAAATCAGCAGGCCTATATATAGAAAATAACGTAATATTCACACAATTCATTATTTTACTTCATCAGAGTCTAGAACTGGAACTTCACAGTTTGTTGAGTGATATGGTTTTACTTTCTAGTCGTAGGAAAATCTTCACATATTCCTTAGCTAGAATAACACGACTCTTAGCAACTCTTGAAGCAATAATTACGCCACTGTGTGCAAGGGCGAAGATAGAAATTTAACTCAGTGGGGAAATTTTTTTAAAACATAAAAGTTATAATAACAAAATATATATTAATTCTCAAAATAGATTAAACATATATTATAATTGATCCTAATGAGTTCTCATATTTTGTAACAGATGTATATTTTTTTTATTATGAACACCATGGAACACTATCATTTTCAATGCAAGTAATTAAACAAAAATTACGATAAAATTCTTCCTTTAACAAAAAATTCATTTGTACTTAATAAATAGTATTATTATATAAAACACAAATATTTTTATTAAAAGAATAAAGTTATTCAAAGATTTTAACTCTTATAATTTTCTGCTAATTAAGAATATTTTATGTTATAGACAAGTTTGTTTGAATAAGAAAACCCACTATACATAAATATGAATAAGAACTACAATTAATATAAAAACATGAAAATAAATTTAGAGGAACAGTAAAAATAGTTCAAAAGTAAAGACGAACTCATAAAGGTAGAAAAGAATTTGAATGTGTGACAAAGAGATAACACATTGGGAAACATCATTGAGAGTGAGGGAGCATTCGGAGAGAGAGAGAGAGACAAAGGCGTGAAATATTATGTTTTTGTTATTTCATCAAAAGTCTTAAGAGGTTAGAATTTTTTAAAATCTTATTATCTTATTAACATATTCTTATTTTTATAAAAATATGAATGGTGGTGTTAGTGGAGGCTTTCATCAAGAGATCTGGAACATAAATATACTCAGTTATTAAGTGGTCCCAACATAAAAATGCTTCTGAAGCAAGGGCGGAGGTGGAACCAGGAGATATGTTCCCACTCACCCATCTTGGCTCCGCCCTTGACTGCATCTGAACCAACTAGGAACTTCAAGAAGTGCCATGAAACGGATGATGCACGCTTAAATTTTACCTAATAGTTTATCTTGAACTCAGTAGCATCCTAAGACAATACTGAAGACAACAAGAACATGATCCAATAATTTGTTAAAAGTACAGTTCTGTACAGAGCAGCATGGAGAAAATCTTATAGCATGTGAAAAGATAATCAATAGACATTTCAGTACTTTCCTCATGTCTTTTGAACCTACTGATTTAATAATCAAACCTAAAGATGTATAATAGGATCCTATAAGCATTTATTTAATAATATGAAACTAAAAGTCTCTTCACATGTTTAGAGCAACATTATGGACAAATCAACTATCAAGAGATAAGCATCACCTTTTTTATATCAGAAGAAAAAGATACTAGGAACCTGAATCACTCACCCCTTGCAGTGCCTTGGTTTAATGTATTACCAAGATAAAGAATCTTCTTCATTATCTCCTTCAATTTGGAGGAGTTCCGAACCTGATATATGGATAGTATATCAAAAAGAATGAAACATACTCTACAGAATCTTTGAATTCATTGTCCAGGCATACCTCATCACATGCAGAGTTTACAGTATTTAAGCTCTTTTTAAATTCTGAAATCTGCAAAATTAAGTCAACACTATGAAAGTAGGACAAAAGGAGGGAGGAGAAAGAAATGTCTTATTAATAGCAAATCACATTAACAATTCAAATACTGCCAAACCTGCGAGCTGAATTGAATCTTGAAAGAAAATACTCTTAGTTTTGACTCAACCCGTGGCACTTTCATCAGCTCCAGAAAATACTGAACAAGTAAATATATAAAATTCTATTAGGGAAACAGAAGGTAGAGAAAGCAAAACGCATAAAAATTGTTGTAATGGACAAAGTAGTTCTTCAAACACTGACAAAAACATGAAAGGTGGATTTGATTGAACTTAATTTATTGATCATATAGTTATTAGAACAGTATCTGCATACCTGTTCACATTTTCCCAGTTTCTCTTTGTCACCAGTGTAACCCTGTTATTGGATGAAGGTATCAATGTCACACATCAGATATTAGCCTCGAGAATTAGTCAATATGAGCAAAAGCTTACTAATAGTATCTTCAGAAAGAGGTCATCCAAGTGGAATTGACTCCACATGGTAAACCCAGGATCAGATATATCAATATTTTAAGTGAAAGTTCACCTTGAGAAGTTCCATCTCTTCCTTAGTGGGGCAGAATTTTATAAGATTTTCTACTTGATCAACATCTAATACTGATTCATCCATCGCCAGCACCGCAGCCTAATAATTTGCAGGTAGTGAAGTTAATTAGAAAGTTGACCAGACCTAGTTACAAAGCCCAATAACAAAAGGGAAACACGTGACATATATCACAACCCTTAAGAATAAAAATTTTTGGATGATGATACTAGTCAGTTTTTAAAACTGTAACTTTCCCAATATGACAAGTAAAAGGAATAACAATCTTATGTAGATATGAAATGTGGAAAACCTAGAAATTAAGGACGTGCTAAACCTCCTATCTTGTTGAATATCAACCTAGAATTACAGAATTTTGCAATAAAGACAATGTAGACAGAGCTAATGCCAAAAAATCTGTCAACTTCCCACACATTTAATTACGACAGGAACACCACTCTTTCCTCTCTCTCTCTCTCTCTCTCTCACACACACACACACAGTCACTTCCCCTACCTCATACTTTCACGAGGACACATATTAGTATCATCTTCTTTTGTCGAAGTTCAAACCTAAGCTTATACAGATTAAGATCAACAGATGGAATTCAGCCAAAGGTAAATAATCTGCAAATACCTGAACAAATAGGCCACATTCCTTTGCAACAGAGTCAATTACAATTGCACAGAAACCATGCCTAACAAGTCCCATTAGAACTTGAAAATGGTATCAAGAACTCTAAAGGGGGCAACTTTCCAGTTTAACAACCAAAATACACAGCTTACAATAAAGATTTACTGAAAGCATCATTACAAGCATATTGATTTTCAGCAAAGACGTACAATCAACTGGTGACAAAGATAAAGAGAGGTTTCCATCTTACCATCATGTCTGAAAGTGGCATCTTCACTTTCGTGAGCATTATTTCAGTGTTGTTAGCCCTTCTCAGGTCAATCTACACAAAAACACAAGATACCCTTAGGACATTAACAGAGTCAAAATTTGTTTTGCAATGCGTCAGAGAAATAAATTATTTCATCAGCATCATATTGCAAATTTTCTTGTATCTTGAACTATCAAAAAAACAATAAATGATTTTTTCCAGTATTCAAACACCCAAAAAAAAAAGAGATGAAATGCATAGCATAGCCTGTTACCATACAAAGATAGAAAAGGAATCATAAATATCTAATGCAGGCACATACACATGTTAATAAACATATATATCAACACTTTCCTTAATTTTTAATATGGTAGTTATCAGACTACAGGCTTGACTTGAACTACTGATCTTTTTCATTTGAACCCCACTGTGACTAGGGCTGTATTATGCAGTATGTAAAACCAACATCATAGAGTTCAAGTCTTATCTCTTGCAATTCAATACTCTGTAACTTCTATCTATAACTATAACTCCAGTCTACGTTCATAATTATTGGAATCCTTAAACTTAAATGGTATCTATGGAATTCTCTTGTAACTATTTTTACTCATATTGGGCGTTGAAATTGGATGCTCTGGATCTCGAAATGGAAGATATGCTGCTATATATCTGATGTTTGAGTGCAGATTATCGGTATACTTATAAACATAATTCATAAATAATAGCCCTCTAGCAGAAAAAGTTTGACTGATGAAGATGAGGATAATGAAAACTCAATTATCAGACAGTCAAATGGGAATCCAACCTAGTTCAGCGACAAAACTTCGAAGCATTTATGCACAAGCATCTGAGGCCTCCACACAAAAAGCTACAAATGTATTGATTTTGTTCATAGCCTAACTATCACCATATCCATCCATAGTTGTATGTTCGCCAGGACAACCAACCATATAAGCTAAGAAAGCAACATAAGGTTTACTTGGAATAAAGGCAACTAGAAAGCACCTAAAATCAAAAAATGCAAGAAAAGGAATTAAAATAAAATGACATCAGAATAACACAACACTGAACAGAAAAGTGAGCCATGTGTAACCTAAAATCATGAAAGGCAACATGGAGACCAAAGGATTCATTTTAAAAGTACCAGGTGAACTTTGTCAGTTTTTGATCCAGCAGATTTCTGTCTTCCTCCTTTACCTCCTGAGTCAGCAGGTTTTGGGACTGTGGCAGAAAAAAGGGTCTCTAGCTCCGACACATCAAATTCTGGTGCACTGAAGAAAATGATACAACATCATAAAGGAGAATCATGATACAACATCATAAAGGAGAATCATAACTAGTAAGGCTTGATAATATCACTCCAAGAAAATGTTACAGCCATAGAGAATAAAAATCTAGAAAGGTGGATTCAAATAAAAGAAAATCTACAGTACATTTGGGGATCTCCATGTCTTTGTAGTTCTTCCCACAAGCTTCCTTGCAATGCCCTCGTCACCTTGCTCCAATGCAACGGTTTTAAGGAAGATCTTTTGGGTGCTGTTCCAACTGAGGCACGTGAAAGTCCACGACCTCTTCCCGCAGTAAGGCCTCTTGCATCAGCACCTTTGGCACCTAATGGTGGAGGTGGAGGAGGTCCTCCACCTGGAAGTCTAGGTGGAGCAGGAGGCCCAGGAACATGAGCTCCAGGAGGAGGTGGAGGAGGTGGCCCTCCATTTAATGGAGGTGAAGGAGGAGCTCCATGGAATGGAGGTGGTGGTGGTGTTGGGGCTCCATGTCTAGGAGGAGGCGGTGGAGGAGACGGGACACCACACCTTGGACGAGGTGGTGGAGGAGGTGCTCCTCGTATTGGAGGAGGAGGAGGTGGTGGAGGTGCTCCTCGTAATGGCGGAGGTGGTGGAGGGGGGGTTCCTCGCAATGGAGGAGGAGGTGGGGCTGGAGGAGCTCTACCTAAAGGTGGTGGCGGCGGCGGTGGGTTGGGTTGTCCAAGCATTGATGGTGATGAAGGTTGACTTCCACGTATATGGGGAGCAGGGGTAGCAACAGGAGGAGGGGCCTCATATGTAGGAGGCGGAGGCGGAGGCGGTGGTGGTGGTGGT
>JAOTAY010000007.1:20478353-20495281 GCA_025629805.1 Erythroxylum baracoense
AACCCCAACCCCAACCCCAAGCTTTGATGGAGACATATCGACTTTATCACACGCCTGGCCACATTGAAAAGGCTACTGTCGTCGTTGTTACTATAAGCTAAAGAGTTGGTCATCTTTCTTGTTCACAGTGAAAGTGAAAATGTAAGAAAAAGAAAGAACAGTCACGTATAGGATTAACTGGAGGGAGCTGTAGCCCTCTAGTATGGGATGTAGGTTGACAAATTTAAATATTGAAAAGTTCAATATTTGACAGTTAACAGTTAACAGTTTGCGGCTTAAGATGAAATCTATAGTTAGAACTTAGAAGACAGATCCCACTTTCCCACACGAAAGTAAACCATACGTGTCAAAAGCAAATACGTTTGAAACAACTCACATCACGTGCATCGTACGTGTCTTATACTAGGGGACAAGCAATCCAGCAAATATATAATACTCATATAGAGTAGATGAAACCATCAAAATTACAGTCAATAAAGCTTCAAAGCGAAATATGCTCAACAAGCTTCAAAGCGGTGCGCAGCTTAGGAATTAAGATTGAAGTAATTCAATTGGTTAGGGTTGGTGTTAATACGAGGTGCCATGCATCCGACTCTTCTGCATCAATCATAACGATATGGACGACATCAACACTTAAGTTGTGCTTAAGGGTTTAATTTCTATCGATAATTTTTTGGTAATTTATTACGTAAATTTACAAATAAAATATACATATTAAAATTTTTATTTACTATACATTTGGAAAATAATAACCACTATAATTTATAATGATGATTAGAGTACAAATATTTGTTGGATGATTATGTTAACATTTTTATTAAGATTGTGTATTATCGGACTTCTTCAAATTTTATGTCTCAGGACTTTAATTGATTGTTGGTGACGATGATAGTTTATTTTGATCTACCGTTAAATGAATAAAATTTGTTTGGTATAAAAACAATAAATTAATTAACTAAACTGCAATTTAGAAAAAAACACTTTGTTAATATGAATTATGTACTTATTAGATTTATGATAAAGAGTAATAATAAAAATATTATAAGTATTTGCTAGATTTTTTATTATTATTTAAGTAATTTTTAAGATATTCAATTAAAAGAGATGTACAAAGTCACAATTAACAAATTTTTTATAGTTTTATTCAAAAAAAAAGAAATAATTCTCACATTATATTTCTTAAGTATGAAGCGGAGATGATTATGGCGGTAGTGGAAGAGGGATTTCTTGGGATTCTTACAATGTGAAACGAGTGAAATATTGTTGTAACCAAGAGTTGCATAATTGGTATGGTTGGAGTAATGATAGTCTAAGACAGTTATTATGGCACATTATCTTTGTTTCGAGAGGGACCACTTCACTTGTTTTTCCCTTACAAAGTCAGACTCCTTTGCATAAAATACAAGAGGGATCTTTGGTGTGTGTGAACTAGATAGATTATCATCATATTTATTTTCACCATGCTTAATTTAGTTCTTCTCTCTTTATAAGAGTATTATGATAATAATATGCAAGTGAATTAAGATTGAATTCTATTGCAATAACCCAAAAGGTCTATCTTAAATATATGTACTAGTCAAAATTATGGAATAAACTATCTAAAATTTGTGTGATTTTATTGACTTTAAAACATTGTATAGTATAAAAATTTTTAAAAAGTAATTATTTATTAATTTTTCATTAAGTTATGCTTACAATAAGAGATAAGGTCAGAAATATAATAGTAAGAAACAAATTGAGAGTAACTAATACTGACAGTAGCTTAAGGGAAATAAGACTTAAGTATTTCAAATATATTAAAAGGAGATACCTTGACGCTTAGTAAAAAAAAGTGAAAAGATTGTATTTACAAACTGTAATAAAAAAAGATGAAAATCTAAGAAAAATTAGGAGGAGGTGGTCAGATATGATATGACCTTACTAAGACTTATTGCAAACTTAACCTTCAATAGAAAACTTTAGCGAATTAAGATATGAGTATATAATTTTACAGAGAGGGGTCCTCTTTTTTTTTTTTGGAAAGAGGTTTTTTTCTTTTTATATGTCTTTTGAATTATTTCCTTCTTTTTTTTTTGTTTCTTATGTCTTGTAATTATCCTAGTACTTCTGTTTATAGTATTTACTCTTTAGTCATTTTATTTATTTTCTTTCTTATCTGTTTATTTATTCATTTACTTTTATAAATATATTTATATTTATTTTGAATTTGAATTTTTATTTGAATTTTGAAATTTAGTCTTTAGTCTTTATGTCTTTATTTTTAAATTTTAATTTTAATTTTAATTTTACTTTTAATTTAATTTATTATTTATTTATTTATACAATTATTTGTTTATGTATTTGTTATTATTTTTTCTCTTCAAATCATTTTCAAAATTTGTCTTCTTTTTTCTTTCTTTTTTGTGGATCTATTAAAAATAGCCTTTCTACTAGTTAGAATTAAGACTATGTACTACTAGACTTCTCCAGATCTTGTATCTCAAGGAAATTTCTAGTAGGATATTGTTGATGTTACTTAATAATCAGTTATATAATAATTTATATTAATTAAGTTTATAAATTTATAATTTTAATAATTTTAATATAAGTTAAATTATAGTGAAATTTGTGCCTTTTATTAAAAAATATTTCAATTAATATATCCAATAAAGTTTTGTGAAGACTATAAATAATTGATATAGAGAATATAATTACTAAATCAAATTACATTGAATTTTTAAATGCCTACTCTCTTCTCTTATTAAATTTTTGGGAAGGATAGGAAGTTTAAACTTTCCAATTTCTTTTCATTGCTAATGATCTTCTAAACGGCCAATAAGCAAGAGACTCAAATTTAGATGATCCGGATAGTAAGGGAATGATTGCCATTTGGTCTGGAATGAAACAGAGGGACCACTTCAGGATAAGGAAAGACTGGCTAGCTTCAGACTGGTGAATCCAAAAGAAACCAAACATAAAACATTTTCATGACATGAACTCAAGATGATACGTTGACGTCTCATCAAAAGAATTCAAGGGTAAGGAGCCAAAACATAGTTCCTAATACTTTGATTACTTGTTAATTTTTCTTCACAAAGATGGAATGCTTCCAGGTACTCAGGTACAATAAACGCCTACCCCAGTGGCCCAAAATCGCCTCTATCACCTTAATTGTGGCTCTAACGTGGTGATTTTGGAAGCTCTCTACATTTAGAGTTGGTCCTTACTATTAAAAGTAGTCCACCGATATCTTTTCGGAGGTAGTCCAACTGGTTTGTCTAATCTTTCTGACACTTTTCCGAGTATTGGAAATTTTGCATTCATAGTTTCACAGGCACTTCTTAAGTATTACGAGATTTAGGTTATATTACATTGAGGTAGTCTAAACATAATTTGACCTGCTAAATGTCTTAACTTAAAATATATTATTGGAATTAATAAATTATCTGATACACACTAAAAGAATAAAGTTAAACAAAAGTCAACAAATAATTGCACCCCCCTAAATAGTGATGTGCTTAATATGTTTCATCGCTGCTTGGTCTTTTGCCAGCCAACCGCCTGACGTTGATTGACATTCAGTCCTGGAATTCAATTCTTTGTACAGAATGTGCTTTCAAATGAATTTTCTTTTTCCCCATAACAAACGACAACAATTTCGTAACTTTACACTCCATGACAAAAGTACGATGTTGGACATGCATGAATTTGAGGTTACGCAAAGGCTGTGGGTAACGTCAAGGACCAAAAGCTACACGTAGAGACGCTTTACACAAATCCAAGTGATGGGTATTAGGGTTTTACTGTTTAATTTGGACTGGATATGAGTCGTTATCTTCAAGATCTTCAAGTTCTTGGCATTTGAAAATCCTCAATAGCTAAGATTGCTCCACGATTTCTCCTAGTATTTCACTTTGGACTGATTACAATCCTGAAAGTGCATGATTTTGTAGCAGTTGCAAAAATGTCTGTTAAAAGGCCACCATCCCAACAAGAGGGAAAATGGCTTCACCCTGACTTTTGATTGAAGAAAAATCATGGTAGACGGCTGGATGTTTTTGTTTTATCTTATAGTTCTGGAGAAATAGAATGGGTGATGGGTTACTCGAATAGCTTGACATGAACACTTCCATTTCAGGCTTATAAGGTAAAATTTTAGTTAGGATATAGTGCCACAATTTTAAAGGTTTCTGTAAAATTTGACCTAAACATTCTTGGAGCAACCTTGACATTAAACTTAGGTCACCAAACTAAGGAAAAAAAAATACAGAACTCTTGTAATTTTATTAATACAAATTATTATTTTTAACTATTATTTAAAAATATATTACGATTAATAAAATAATTAGGTTAAAGTAGTATAATCAATTACATAACAATTTTGTTAAATAATTTAACAAAAATTTCGATAGTATGCTTTTTAAAATGTATTTCTAATATTATAAAGAGATAATGTTGAAAGAAGTGTAACTATAAAGGCTTTTAAATCGAGCAAACAACCTCAACTATTAGTTTGGACCACCCAGAAGCCCTATTAGTCCCAGTTGGACCGAGGCTTACGAACCGAAACAATTCTAGGGTTACTACTGCATGGAGGCAAAGTCGGAAAGCCCACCTTAATGAAAACCTTTTCGTGTTATTGACAATGAAGTTACAATAGAAAAGGAAAAAAGAAAAAGAAAGGATAGGACTAATTCAATTCAATGAAATATGGAGCATATGTTATCTTCCATACAGGTTAGCGGGCAAAAGTCGTATAAGCCAAGTTATTTTAAGGTGTTCTCAATCATAGAATATCATAAATTCATCATCGAGTACAATATTGAATGAACCCAATCTAAGACTTCTTAATTACATAAAGCTCTAATATTTTGTCAAGAAATCATTTAACTTTAAAATGTTATTTACTAGGTAATATCGGAAATAATATAACCTAAAAATCTCATTTACTAAGTGAGATTTACAGAAAGATCATATATTTTTTTTTTTAAGGAGACAAAAAGATCATATATCATTTTAAAGAATTTGATTAGGTAGCCGACAAGTGATCATTCGTGGTTATTACTTACTCGATCAATATTTTTAATAAATGTAATAGCAATAAAGATAATTATCTAACTTCATAATATAGTGCATAAATGAATAAATTTATATTTATTAACTTATTTGAAAAATCTCAAAATACCTCTTGTCTAAATCTTTTATTTGTCATCTTCTTATTCCAATTCATAATGTCTTAGAGGACTCTAAAATGAAGAATCCAAATCTCTCCTACGTCTCCTAACTCATTACATGTTAGACACTCATACAACAAGATAGCTAGTGTATTAACTTACCAATTCAACAATAAGTATGGTAAGCAGACAATGCCACTTTTCCTCTCCTCTCTCTTTACGGTGTTTTAGATGTTAATATTCTACATCCCTATTATATTTGTTTAGACATGGTATGTGGTTGTTCAGTCTCTTGAAATGGTGTTAGTTGTCGAGGTCTAGTGTAGGAGACAATGAGATGTTGTTTGTTTGTGTTTTTCATAGTGATGGATAAGAATTTGTAGCTTATATGTCTTGTGTGGATTTATTTGCATATATATTTTCATTTTATGGTTATTTTATATGGTTTTCATGGTGATTCATGCTTCCTCCTCCTCCTCATCATCATCACACCCAATCTGAAGTCCCGTAATTAAGCGGTGTCTAGGGAGGTCTGATAGTATGCAGCCTTACTCCTACATAGTAGAGAGGCTGTTTCCGGTAAACCCACAATGCAGATGTGATAATAAATAAGTGATGCAGGATAAAGAGTAAATAGGTAAAACTTGCACGCTAAAAGATTATGAAAATAGCAGTACAATAAATACATAAATAAATAAAAATAAATAACCAAAGGATATACCTGATATGGTGTCCAGATCTATTAGTACCTAAAAAAAGAAAAAAAACTGATATGGTAGCCAGCTCTGCTAGTACCTGATAAGCTGTCAAGTCCGGCTCGTCTTGTCTCTATTCAAGCTAAGAGTCTTTGCTCAGAAACACTGAGGGTATGACAATCTGACGGTTGCCGACAACCTTGCGAGATCTTTCCCCATACACCTGTCTTGAAAAGCCAAGTTGTAGGCCCGAAACTTTTGTCCAAGCCTTTCCACTAAAAAAAAAACAGAAAGGACATAGGGTTGTTGGTCTCCTATGTGGTACAGACGTAGCACGAGCGGTAAGGTAGACCTCTCTTAATAACTTACTTAACTGTTTTGGTGAACGTTAAAGGCTAATCCTAAACCCTTATCCGATCACCCCAGACTTTTTTATTTCTAGCCACTACCTCAGTAAGGGCCAAGTCTGACATATCTTTCTTGATCACTTCCTTCCAGTTCTTATATGGCCTTCCTTTTCACCTCTTGTAGTCACTAAGGGTTATTTTCTTACAGCGTCGTACTGGAGCATCAGAGGGCCTCCTACACACATGCCTAAACCACCTAAGCCGGGTCTCTCTTAACTTGTCGGCAATACTACCCACCTGTAGGCTGTCTCTCACCACACGATTCCGAACTTCTTCTTTTGGTCGTGTCACACATCTATCGAAGCATACGCATTTCTGCTACCAACAACTGTCTTGTATGTCTACGTTTGACGGGCCAACACTCTACCCCATATAACATGGTTGGCCGAATCACCATTTTATAAAACTTCCCTTTAAGTTTTAAAGGAATCTTCCGATCACATAAAACCCCTGATGCGCTTCGCCATTTGATCCACCCAGATCAAATACGATGTACTATATCAGCATCTATATTACCATATCTTTGGATGATGGACCTGAGATATTTAAAACTCAAATTTTGTGACGTCAGTACCAATTGCTACCGCCTCCTTATGTACCATCTGGCTTCCCGAAAAGTTGCATTTTAAATACTCCGTCTTAGTCCTTATCATTCTAATACCTTTCGATTCTAACGTGTCTCTCCAACATTCTAACTTGAAATTGACCCCCCTCTTTGGTCTCATCTATCAAGACAATATCGTCCGCAAATAACATACACCAAGGTACCTCTCCTTGAATATGTTTGGTGAGTTCATCTAACACTAATGTGAACAAAAAAGTGCTTAAAGCGGAACCTTGATGTACTTCAACACCAATAGAAAACGCTTCCGTGTCACCTCCTATCATCCTTACACTACTCAATGCTCCTTCATACATATCTTTAATTACTTTAATATAAGTCCCAGGAATGCCCTTTGCCTCTAAATACCTCTATAAGAGTTCCCTAAGAACCCTGTATATGCCTTTTCCAAATCAGTAAAAACTCTATGCAAATCTCATTTTCGTTTCCTGTAGCATTCCATTAGTCTACGGAGTAGATGTATTGCTTCTGTTGTGAACCTACCCGGTATAAATTCAAATTGGTTGGCCGATATAGAAACAACTCTCCAAACTCCCTTTGCAATTACCTTATCCCACAGCTTCATGGTATGACTAAGTAATTTGATGCCTCTATAGTTATGATAGTGTTGGATGCCTCCTTTGGCCTTGTATAAGGGGATCAACCTACTTAATCTCCATTCATCGAGCATTTTTGCTGACTCGAGGATCACATTAAAGAGCTGAACTAACTAGTCAATACCGACCACTCCTATCCGCTTCCATACCTCTATAGGGATCTCATCCGGCCCTACGGCTCTTCCACTCCTCATCCCCCTCAAAACTTTTGTAATTTCTCCCCTCGTGACCCTTTCATATAAGGGCGTATTAAGAAAATGCTCCGACATGAAGGGTTCGCCTAACTCTATGTTGACCAATATGTCTTCGTTATACAGGCCATAAAAGTATCTCTGCCATCTCCTCTTGATGGCTTGGGCCTCCGTGAGTATCAGTCCTGCTTCATCTCGTATACAACAGACATGCTTCCTATAAAATTAAAATTATCAATTGATATATACCTATACAAAACGTGCGATTAAATTAAATTATTAGTTTTTACATATTTTTATCTTAAAGAATACGCGTGAACTAACCCTTTAAGTGAGGAAAGATGGTAAAGATTAGAACTTTGGATGATATCAACATCAATGAGGGGTTGGATCTTGACAATGTCTTAAAAAAGGAGTATAAGAAGTCAAAGGCAATGTTGTTGTTAGAAATTTATTACAAAATTTAAATAAATATTTGTGAATAGTTTAATTGATTAATATCTTAGCTATATTATGTAAAGGGTTGATTATAAAAAATATCACTCAACTAAGTATCAAGATAGTTAGGAAGCAATGAAAAATATGTGGAAGTCTTTGTGAGAGGTTGTAAATGCAAAAGGTAATGGTTAACTTGTTAAATTATAGATGTCTATAATTTTTGATTTGAGCATGAATAGTTGTTAAAATTTTAGTTTAGTGATAGGGAAGAGAGAAAGTTTTGAGGTAAGTTTAGGTGTTGATGAAGAGCATAATTGTGAAAAAATTGGTCTTGAGGCACGAAGATATATTAACGATGGAGGAACATAACTACAACATCATAAGTTATTCCCTTTTACTCCATCAATTTCCCTACTACCTCAACCAAACAATCCTCCATAAGGTCCTAACAATGAACAATCTTGATATCGCAACTAGACCACCCCACATAAATCCCATTTCACCACTGATAAGTTATCTTAACACCTCACCATCCCACACGAGTCCCATTTTGCGCCTAATAAGCAATCATGATACATCAACTAGATTCACCCACTTAAGCTCCATTTTTTCTAACCAAGAGGCAATTCTTTCGACAAAATCGCCCCACTTGAGCCCTATTTCACCACTGATAGACAATCAAGTGATGTGTAGTATATTCTGGTATACATACTTGTGACTATTTAACACATGTTGGTATGTATTGTATTTTCCAATAATATATTTTGTGCAATATAATGGTATTTTCTAAACAATATAATAGTATATGCGGGACAATCAAAGGATTATGTTGTGAATTATTGTTTAAAAATTGATATAAAGATTATTACAACATTTTATACCAATTTGTTGTTATTTGAAATTCACTGTACATTTATAAGGTCTTTGGGTGCATTAAAATGATTGAAATCTTTTTTAGTTCGTTCTTTATTTCCCACAAGTTAAGTTTCTCAAAAGATGTGTTTGTAAGCAGGAAAAATGAATTATAAAATCAATTGACAAATATTTCATTTATGACCCATTGTAATGTGCTCATTTTGAGAATAATTTAAAAGGAGAGTGCTTAAGAAATTTTATAACTTTATCCTCCATTTCCACTAATACAATTTTTAAAATTAAATATTATGAGTAACAAATTAAAAAATTCAACTCAAATATTTAAATATCACTTCTCCAGTTTGCATAATCATAAGCTTATAAAAAAAATAACCACCATGCAATGAAAATCATTCTAAGACAATGAGAAGAATACAATAACTTGGCTCTTTACATATAAGTGACACTTTAAAGTTACCATGTGAATCCAAAAAATTAGCATAAGCAGTACCATGTTTCAATACAAACTAGTTTGTACATCCAATACTATGTATATAAAAAAAATATATCATTACTCATTATAGATAAGCAACACCTTCATTTCAATATACGAATATCATAACTAAGTATAAAGAATAATATGCCTCAGAACAAATTATATTAAGACTTAATACATTATATAATACAGTTATGTACAAAAAATACCATCAGTCATTACATATAAGTAACACCTTTATTTAATATGAGAATAAGATGGCTGATTACATAAAATACCATGAATCGATACCATACATTCACTCTATACATAAAATATACATAAGTAATACCTCCACTTCAATATTGGAATAACATTATTGAGTACATAAAATATCATCACTCATTAAAAACAAGTAACAGCTATACTTTAGTATGAAAATATTGTGATTAAGTATAAAATTATTATGCCTCAATACAAACTATATTGTAACTCAATATATTCAATACCATATCTTTGTATAAAAATACCATAATTTATCTTAGATAAGTCACACCTTCACCTTAACATGAGAATATCATGATAGTATAAATAATACTATGTCTCATACAAATTATAATATGACTAAATACATTTACTACCACACTTTTATATTAAAAAAAACCATAACTTGTATAAGATAAATGATACCTTCTTTTTTAATATAAGAATATTATGATTAAATATAAAGAATATAATGTCTCAATAGAAACTATATTATGATATAATACATTACATATCATGTCTATTTATAAAAAATAATAACAATCATTACAGATAAGTAACACTTTCACTTATCTAAAGGCATACATTATAAGACGCAAGTTGGTGGATCATGGTATGCTAAAATCATGACTATGATAGAGAGAAATGAACAAAGTTTAGTAAATAGTCGTGTATCTAACTATGTTCATATTAGATTTTTTGAAGGGACATTGTAAAGGACACAAATTGGTATATAACTATGTACCAAACTATGTCTATTATAGGTTTTCTTGAACATAGTTAGCTATATGCCTATGTGATCAATCATATTATAAATAAATGCATGTTTATGGTTCTTTATTTAAATATGGGTATTATCGTGTCTGTATGGTAAAATTATTAAATTACACATTACAAAAATACCATATCTTCATAAAAAAAATACGACCACACTATAATAAATAAGAACCACCTTTTTGTAATTTTTCAATAGCATAACTTAGTTAGGATAGCTACGTAATTTTTTATAATGTCTTTGTAGAAAGGTTCCTTAGGAAGCTGCAATTAACTCCTTATGCCCATGAGAATGTAGTCTTCATCATATCCTTATTGTCGAATATAACCCCAAAGCAAACAAGCTAAATTTCTATTAATTCTCTAATCCTTTGTGTTTTAAACACCTATATAAGAAGGTAGTTAGTGCATCAACATACGGATCAAATAATTCGGCACTAGACATAATAAATAGAATAATGTTACTTTCCTTCTTCTTTTTTTCTCTTTATAGATTTTATATGTTTAATATTTTGTTGTTCTAATAAATTTATTTAGATATGCATTTACACATGGTTTTTATAATGAGTCTGCTGAAAATGACTTAGTTGGCAAGGCCTAGAGTATAGGAAAGTAAGGTGTTATTGGTTTATGTTTTTTATGGTATTGGATAAGAATCACTACCTTATAACTTGTTCTGATGTTGATTAGCATATATGCTTTGGTTTTCATGGATATTATCTAGTTATAATATTTAGTTTGGTATGGTTGAAATTTAAGATTTTATTGTTATGAGTCCATAAAAAAGGTATAATTACATCACCAACTCCACCATAAGAAGAGAGAAAAGGGTCATATAGAAGAAATAGAAAGTAATTAGAAAAATCGTTGAAATTAATATGGTGACTATTTTGTAAACTTATTTTGATTAAAAAATTTAAACTATAGGTTGGGATGATGTTATTGCCTATACGATAAGCCAAAAAAAAAAGAGTTACAAAGAACAAGGTTTGATATTTATACCGAATTAGACTAAATTATGATTTAATTATAACTATATTGGATAGGTATTTATAGAGTTGTTAAATGCATTATTATCTAAAGAAGGTCTTTAAATTGATGATGCAAACCTTTTATAATAGGATTCAATGAACTTTAAAAGATGGAGAGGTTTAGGATAAGGAAGGACATTTAATACTGGTTGTATGGTCAGTTTGATCTAAAAGAGCTATTATTGAGAATAAGGGAGGAAATTAGCAGTGATAGTGATGTAATTATGGAGGTTATAAACAAAATCAATCGAGTACGTACAAAAGATGTTGAGCATAAAGTTATGAGACTTTAGGAGGAGTTCAAAGTTAATGATCAACAAATCATGATTAAGTATGTACTCAAGAAAATAAGGGTGCATAGATGGAAGAGTGTTTATGACGAAAATTATTTATGTATGTGTTAGGTGTTTCTATGACTAATTACAATATTAACACGTAATTGTTGGATGCCGTAATCAATGTTGATGACTGCAAGTAACTTAGTTGGGAACATTTTGTCTTAGCAATATTTGTAAGTATGCTCATAGATTCTACTAAACTATAGAAGACAAAGGTGTTGTGCCTTATATAGGTGGATGCATAGCTATATTGATGATCAGTCATGCATCTAATAAAATTGAAATTGTCAATTGATAAGAAAACATATACAAGATATGTAGTTAATTAAAATTGATTTAATTTTTAATTTTTTGCATATATTTTATCTTGATAAGGTATGCATGAATTTGCACGATGACAAATATTACAATTTAGGATGATATTAGCATTAATAATGCATTGGATGTTGAGAAAGTCTTTGAGCGAGAGTATAAGAAGTTGAAGGTAATATTGTTGTTGGAGATTTATAGTAACATTTGAATAAACTATTTGTCAATAGTCAAATTGATTAATATCTTTAATTATTTTAGGCGTGGATGGTTCACTACAATAAGGTCACCTAACAAAGCGTCATAGTGAAAAAGTATAAAAGGCTTTTTAAGAAAAGGTAGATGCAAAATTAATGAGTCAGTAACTTGTTAGGTTAGTGTATGTATATAATTTTTGGTTTACGGGTGAATAGTAATTAGAAATTTAATTTAATAAGTATTAACTTTAGTTAGTGTATGTATGCAATTTTTGGTTTGTGGGTAAATAATTGTTAATATTTTAGTTTAATGGTACGGAATAGAAGAAATACTTAGGTACAAAGAGGTGTTAATGATGATGAATAACAGTAACAAAATGATCATGATGGATGAGAAAATGTCAATGTTGGACTCAAAAAACAAAAGATATCCTAAGATGTGAAGAGATAACAATGATTAATAAAGATAAGGATGGGGGAGTCTGAAGGAGTGTGGAAGTATCAATAATGGAGAAAATAAGTGAACTAGTCTTAAATTGTATGAAATGATAATAATGGATCTAAAATAAAAGATGTCCTAGAGTATTATGAGATATTAATGACAGAGGAAGATAAGGATGAGAGTGTTAGCAAACAAGAGGAGACATCAATTAAGGAGAAGACAAAGAAGAGAAAGTTTAAGAAAATGACATATATTAAAAAACCCTTCATTAAATTTAGGTTATATTTTTAATAAAATAAGACATTTTAGTTTAAATACAAGCATCATTGATGAAGAGTTAGGGCCACAATAAGACTTAAATGATGGACGTTCAAGGGACCAAAATAAAATAAGAAAATTTGGGCTATAGTAAGACTTCTAATTTGGTGCTAGTTTGCTTTTGTTTAGATAATGTTTTAATTTGTTTAAGATTAGCACCAAATACACTACTTATACATGCACTAGTTAGCCTTTATATCCTATATTCAATCTTTAACTTGATTTTTCTACTTTTTTTCGTTAACTCTCCTCCTCTATGATCTTAGCATATTAAAAATAATATATATGCATGAATTAACACAAAAAAATCCAATCTAAAATAGGTAAAACACCAAAATTGAAAAGAAAATAAGTTAATTAAAACAAAAAACAAAAGGAAAAATCTTAAATACCCCACACTTAATAAATAAAATAATAAACTCAATTAGAAAAGACAATGAAGGTAAAGAAATCTCCCCTTATTCCATACAAAGTTAGTGAGCTAAAAATCTAAGAAGTTACACAAAAATTTGCCTACAAAAGAAAATAAGAATTAGAAAAAAATAAAAGTAAAGTAAAGTCCAAGTTGATGGTTTGTCTCCCAACAAACACTGCTTTAGAAGTCTTTTAAACTAAACTTCCCTCTTAAGCTCTTCACTTATTAAGGATCTCTAATTAGATGAGCTTGATTATCTTCTTGCACAGAAATGAGAGAACATAGGACATTAATACAATAAATGTTATTATATCCTAAGTGTGAATAACACCAATAAGGAGTTAATGTCTTCAATTCTAAGTCAAGTACTTTTTCGTAAAAGGTAGGCTTTCCTCCTTCAAACTCCTTGAAAATATTAAGATGTTTAGGTTTATAGCTCTTTCTTTCCAATCTAAAAGCATACTCTACGAGTTGGTGATTCTTTTCTTTATCATTAAATCCTAAAGTTCTATATGTTTTTAATGAATCACCACAACTAACTTAGGTACTTCATACATAATAACGTTGATTATGCCCATCCTATAACGTTCATCATGAAGTGCACGAGGTCTTTTCAAAGCCTTGGAAATATGGAAATTCACCTTCTTCTTTGCCACCATAAATGTCAACTTACCTTTAGCTAAATCAATTGTTTTCCTTCCATTTACCAAAATTGGTTTCCCTAAAATGTAGAAACCTTAATGTCATACTCCACATTCATTATCAGAAAGTTGACAAGAGAGATGAAATTTTCTTCTTTAACAAACATGTCTTCCACTACCCTAATTGGGTACTTAATATACTAATATGTTAGTTAGAGTGACACATTTATAAGCTTTAGTTCTCATATTCAAAACTTCCTAAAAATAAATAGAGGCATTATATCAATTTTAAACCTAAATTACTGAAGCATTTAATAATATTAAAATTATCAAATTGAAATAAAATAATAAAATTCTATGGACCCTTTAACTTTAAAGCTAATTTGTTATTGAAGATCACATTATATTCCTTACTTAAAGGCATCATACTATACTCCTAACGTTTATTTTTACTGGAGATTATTTTTATTTTTTTTATATAACAACATTTGAGTTAATACTTTCCAAGGATGTATTGATGTGTAACTTCATGAAGATATCTAAGAGCTTAATAATTTTTTTTCACCCTTCTTCTTCTTTAACCTCTAAGAATATATAATAGGTGGCACATAAGGTTTTACAGTAGGTCAAGTGTTTTGCTATTGATTGGTATCAGTTGAAGATATAATTGATGCTGATTTGCTTTTATCTGTTCATTCTTACTCTATCCTCAAGCTTTTCCAAATTGTTTACTTTCTTCTATTTAACATCTTCAACATGAAGTATTTAGTTATGCCTAAGTGTAATGACTAACACTTAATCTCTAGAATTCACCTTAGTGTTACTAGGAAGCTTTTCTTGACCTTGTTCACCTACCACCTTACTTAGTTGGCTTACTTGTACCTCTAAGTTATAAATAGATGCACAATTAAATTACATCACCTTTTCAATTCTATATACTTGGGATTCAAATCTCCCCAAATTTTCTATTTTAGCATTAGATATGTATTCCTTAATCATCTTTTCATCATCCAGATTTACGGTGGTGCTTATTGTCGAAACTAAGGTCATTGTTAGAACCTAGGTGGGCTTATTAGTTTGCCAACTCTAGCACCCTGCTCCTTATTAGAAAAATTTGGATGATTTGTTCATTTTAATTTGTAAGCGTTAGAGAAAGGGTTACTCTTATCAAAGTATTTCATTTATAACCGGCCTTGTAATTGGCTTCTTTATAGTAATCAAGGTTGGTTTTACATTCATATATGCATGGGAAGGGTACCCATATAAGTTACATTGATAACTTGCCTCTCTATTACCTATGTCTTAATTTATAAACATCTTCATCTAGTTTGAAAGATCAGTTACTTATGATTCTAAATCTAAAGATGTTTAAATCTCATTAAGGGAAGCCTTTGAATTTCTCCTTACCACTTTAGTGATAAATTTTTAGCTAAGGTCGTAATGATCTCTTTTACTTCATCAACCATTTTCATAAATATTTTTGCTCTTACTACTATGTCAACTAAAGCTTAATATGTTAATGTGAGGCCTTCATTGAAGAACTACATTACCAATTATAATGAATATTGATGGTGTGGGCATTAGCTAAGCAAGGCTCTATATCGTTCCTAAGCATTCATTGAATTTTCCCCTTTTTTTCTTGTAAAACTTTAAATTCGCATTCCCAGTTTGGTGGTCATATATGGACGAAGAATAGTAATATAAAGGCATCATACACTTGATCTCACTTCTTAAAAGAGTTCACCTTGATCGATAATAACCTTGTTCTTGCTCGATCCCTAATATGGTAAGAAAAGCATCTCATCTGAAGCTTGTCTTTTGTTTGGCTATTTAATGAAAGTGCTCAGATCACTGAATAATATTCTTTGATAACTGTGATCACGTCTTCCCTAGGTGATCAGTCAAAATGTTGGTAATAAGTGAAGATGGACTTACTTTAACTCATAATTTCATCCTTTTGACTCAGTTTAATGCATGAGAGGACTCGTACTATTCTCTCTTTCTTACTCTATTTTGTTTACATATTTGCTTAATTTCAAGGTCAAATTAAAGTAGGTTATCTAAGTTTTTACTTTTAGATCTCTTATCTCACATCATCTAATTAAAAACAAACAAGAGAAAGTAAAAATAAATGAAAAACTAATTTTCAAATATTTTCAAAAAATAAATGAAAAATAGAATTAACAATATAATAAGTAACTAGTCTCTAGCAACTATGCTAAAAACTTGATCGAATCTTTCTATAAGTGTACAAATGATTGCAGCAAGTAATAAATTTTGGAGTACTCCATATTATCGATCTTGTAAAGACTATATTATGTTTATTAATTCTAACTAAACAATAACACTAAAATTAACAAGATTTGGGAAAAAAAATTAAATTACTAACTAATAAAAATAAGAAAATTGAAAAAGAGAAATCAATAAGAAAAATTTTAAGGTTTTAATATTCACTTATATGTAATTACAATTATGATGCAAGATTGATCATCAAGGTTGAAGTGACAATTAACCTAATGTATCTACGCCCTTACTTGAGGCATGCATATATATACAACAAGGTAATTACCACCTCTCGATGCACAATTCAACATAATCAAACTTATTAAGCATACCTAATCTATTTAGTCATCACCATAGTCTAGAAAATCTCTTTCTCTAGATCTAAGGTATTTATTCTCCTAGTGTAAAAATCATACTTAATCTCCTAATCCTTCATATGATCCCTATAATTGAATCTATAATGGTCATTCACAAACTCAATAAC
>JAOTAY010000007.1:20530904-20546452 GCA_025629805.1 Erythroxylum baracoense
TTAACTACGTAACTATTTTTGTATAACTTTTGTGGTATTCTTTTAATAGTTGGAAAAGTTCTTAACAAGATATATTACAGTTTTTGTATTCACGAAAAGAATACACAATTCAACCCCCCTTTTTTGTATCTCGTATATTATATTTGAATTCTATATTAACGTGTGATTCACTTCAAAGATTGAACCAATTAATTTAGAAAATTTTGAGACTTATTACAACAATCTTAATATGTTTCGGACTAGCTGCTTTAATTGTGAAAAATATTCTTTTTAGACTAGTGATTACTACTCAGACATTACAGATATATTTTACTCCTTCCCTAAATAATTATTAAAGAAATATATGGGTGTACATGTGTGTAAACATCACAGGGATGATCAATTGTATGTAAAAATAGTCATAAACCATATATATAAAGAGCCACTAGATGTATAAACCAAAAAAGTTGTATTGTCGATTGAAGATTCGAGTTAATGACGTGTAGTTCCAAGTCTAATTAATGAATAATAGCCAAACATTTTTTAGCACAATGTTCAACATTGTTTTATACTGATGATATAGGTTCCAACTGTATATTTTTAGGATGTTGTCTATAAGATTTAGAGTCAACAAAGATCACAGTTGTGTGTAAACGGAAATACGACCAATGAAAGAGAGATCTTCAATGGAGTGGCAAGCGTTGTTTCACCAGGAGAAATGATTTCCATGCTAGGAGCTTCGGGCAGTGGCAAAACAACTTTGTTAACTGCATTAGAACGCAAACTCAACAGTCCACTCAGTGGAAGCATAACCTACAACTGGAATTCATTTTCGAATGCAATGAAGTGAAACACATGCTTTGTAACTCAGGACGATGTTCTCTATCCACATTTAATAGTGAAGGAAACATTGGTTTTGACAGCCCTTCTGAGGCTGCCCAATACTTGGAGTAAACAAGAGAAGATACAGCAAGTAGACACGGTTGTTACTTAACATGGTTTATTAAGGTGCAAATTAGCATTGTAGGAGATCCTAAGTTGAAGTGCACAGTTACGATGATACGGTTGGCGTTCAATACCTGAGTTGCCACCTTCACAAACAACCTTCACAAACATATTGGAAAGACCCATCAGCACTCCAACAGCCAAGATTCCTCCACACCACCACTTTGGTTTATTTTTTCCTCTCTATTTTGAGAAAATACTTTGAGAATAAATGTCACCTTTCGGTTACTAACAGAAGCTAAGGCAATTTATAACAAAGCAAAAACATAATGAGCAAAAAGTTCAAGCATCAAACTCATACTTCATGATGGGCTCACCCCTAAAAGCTCCATGATCGTAAGAGAAAGAGTGTGCATGGCTTCACAGTATTTTTGGTAAAGCTTCCTACATGAATCAATCGCAAAGATGTTTAATGTTAGAACGTTTGACATACAGTGGAACCTATTTTTATGAAATGGGTATCACTTCAAAATTTTTAAAAAAATTTTGAGTAAAAAAATACCACGTTAACATGGAAGCCTAACTTTGTTAGTGCTTCCATCCAGTGAAAGTCCATTTTAAACATTTTTTTAAATGTTAAGGTTCATTTTAAAAGCTCTAAAATGTTAAGGTCCAATTCAGACATCAGTGACGTTAGGGGTTGTTTTGCTCTTTCGGCCTTATATGAATAGTGAGAAAGGTTTAAGAAATTATGTGCCAACTGTCCACATCAACAAATTCCCAACCAACTTCTGATTCAGTGCTTTTATGAAGGACTATTATCAATAAATTAGAGTATGGTTGATGCAGCTAGTGGAGGATCTTCAGTAAAAAAACACCTGAGGCAGCCAGACAATTGATATCAATTATAGGAAAAAAATTTCAATTTGGGATAAGGATGGATGGAGCTATTAAGCGTTTGAATGAGGTAAGTAATACACACATTGAGGATAAAAGTTTAGATTTAACTGCTATAGTTCGTTAAATGGATGTAGGTCAATTGCAATCGGCAAGAGTGTGCAGAATATGCTCATTCCTTGGATATCCTACAGATATGTGCTCTACATTGTAACAAAACTATCTTTAAGAAAATAACTTAATAGGGGGATTTCCTAGCAACCTCAACGAAAATATGACCCTTATTCTAGAAAATTATAATCCAGGATGAAGGGATCATCTAACCTTGAGCTATGGAAATCAAGGATGGCAATAACGATATCAACCTCACAATTTTAAATAATCTCAAGCCCCTACATATGCTCAACCTCAATCTTTAAATTCAGGTATGTAATTGTTAAGGCACTTGTTGATAATACTCAACAATTTCAACAGGAAACAAGGGCATGCCTTGAAAACTTAGGAAATTAGATTACTCAATTAGCTACCTCGGTAAGTAAATTAGAAGTGCAAGCATCAGGAAAATTACCTTCCCAAATGGTGGTAAATCCTAAAGAGAATGAAAGTGTAATGATTTTGAGAACTGGTAAAGAAGTTCAATTTGGAACTTTTTTAACAATGGAGGTAGAAAAGCACAATGATAGAGAAAAGAAGGAAGAACTTCCAACACAAGAAAAAAATGATTTATCTTTATCAATATCAATTAATGCACATGTACTCCCTTTTTTTAGCAGATTGGATAAACCAAAAGAAGATGAGCATGAAAGAGAGATCTTAGAAACCTTCAAAAATGTCAAAATCAATATACCACTTTAAGAAGTCATCAAGCAAGTTCCAAAATATGCAAAATTCTTGAAAGAGCTATGCACAAATAAAAGAAAGTTGAATGACAATAAGAGAATAATTGTGGGTGTGAATGTATCAGCTATGATAAATAGAAACTTACCAAAAAAATACAAAGATTTAGGTATGTGTTCACTTCTATGTGTTATTGGTAATAAGAAAATTAACCATAACATGCTAGATTTAGGTACATCTATTAATGTCATGCCATACTCAATTTATAGAGCTTTAAATTTGAATTCTTTGTAAGAAACTAATGTGATTATCCAACTAACTGACTGTTCGTATATGGGTCCTATTAGAGTTATTGAGGATGTTTTAGTCCAAGTTAATTGTTTAGTATTTCCAGTAGATTTTTACATCTTGAAAATGGATGGAGATAATGTTAAAAATTCGACATTGATTTTGATTAGTAGGTCATATATGAAGATGGCCAAGACGAAATTGATATGGATGAGGATACTCTTTCTTTAATGTTTGATGAGGAGATAGGAAAGTTCAATATTTTTCAAAGCAATGAAATACCCTAATGATGTCCAATCTATCTATTATATGGATATTATTGATTCATTGTGCAAGATATGTTTAATGAAAAAAATATTGAAGATGAGTTAGAGTTTAAGGTCAAATCAGAAGTGAATGAGCAAATTGGTGAAACTTGTGAAGTTGTAGAATCGTTATCAGCAATGTAAATAGATTCAAAAAATTTAAATGCTAAAATTACTATAAACCACAAGAAAATGCTACCTTCTATTTTGCAAGCTTAAAAGATCAAATTGAAGGCCTTACCTAATCACCTAAAATATGTCTATTTGTGTGATGGAGAGTCATTGTAGCGCCGTGTTACCATGGGGCGCACACTGAAACACCCTGAGGATATTCCAATACATAACCTATGATAATGGTGCGCTATGTTCAATCACAACATTCACTTAACATGGCATCATCATTATTTATTCTATTATAAGACATCATCAAGAAAGTAACAATATTTTAAAACCAAAATTTTCTCCATTTTATTTCATAAATCTGAACGTATTTACATTACAGCTTTTAAACATCATACATGTACATTATCATAACCTAATACAAAATATGCTACATGAAAGAGGAAATTACACAAAAAGTCTATCTAATCTTTCCAATCCTAACTGACCGACCTTTGAGCCATTTCTTCTTCTTCCCAAAAGTACAAGACTATACTTCTTCTAGCGTCTCTCAGTAGCTAAAGTCCTCTCTCTCAGTCCTGAAAAATCAACGTTGCAATTTTGGTGAGTTTTATAAACTCAATGAGGTAAACATCATCGATAGTTCACTCAATTAATGCAACACATCACACATGTAACATATATTTCACATCTTTACATTTTGCATAAATTATCACATATCACATTCTCACTTAAGGGTAAGACAATTTTGCATTTGAAATAATCAAACATACTTATTAAAATGTATATGAAATGCTCATGTGACCTTTTTCCAATTATTGAGTTGTTGTGACCGAATTCCTAAATTGTTCCATATCCATTGTGGATACCGGGCTCATTTATACTGTCCCTTATCCGTTGGGAATACAGGGCTCATTTTACATAGTGAGCCTTTGGCTCTTAATCACATTTGGAGCTTTAAGCTCGTTTTCGGTAACTACTCAGATCACAACTATCATTATCTGATCATGCATTATGGAATGCATCTCTCATAATCAATCAATCATGTCAAGAAGCATTTAGTTCATCATATTCACATACAAGTAGCACTTCAATATCATATTCATGCATCAAGTCTTGGACCTTTATTGTCCGGCATCAACATAATCAAATCACATTCATATCATCATCCAAAACATATTCTAAAGCAAACAATTAATTGCGTGAAACCGTCTAGGTTACTCACCAATTGCTCCTAAAACTATGGCCTCAAAGTTCCAGCAACGTCTAGATGTTGAAGTTCCAATTGCTCCTCTATATCAAGCAATATACACATATCACACTTTTGCACAGTTATAAGTGTTTGTTAATGAACATGTATGTATATGAAATATGCACATGTATGTTCATGACAATCCCAGGTATCACTCTATTATTCTCATCATGTAAACATTCATATTTCCAAACTCACATAAGTATCATTTATACTAATGGTTTATACCTTAATAAAACTATTAAAATCAAAATTCATAACTCATTTCGTCAATTCAGGTTTTTCATGAAACATACCTTTGAAGTCCACTATACATGATCAATATGACAATGAAAACGAAGTAATTTGGCCATACTTTCTTCTATACAAATGTTCCCCATTGTCTTAAATTTCTAATGACACTAAGATCATTCAATTTGGTTTAGTATTCCAATAGTTATACTCCAAATAATTCAGACTATTTGTCAACTATTATAGTATTCTATACCAAACTTCAAGTCAGATTCTAAAATTTTCAAGATAGAATTAAAATTATACTTCTTCATAAAAATTGTATACCTATGTCTCTAGATTAATATAAATTAATAATAATCCCATTTAGATAACTACATAACAAGTTATGCCTAAAATACCAAAGCATGTTTAGTGAAAATACTCCAGTTATGAAATTGCAGAACTCCTCATCAATTCCGTCCCAAATTCATCAATCAATCTCCTCCAAATGATTTCAGATGGTTATAATTTTTAGTGGAGATATAGAAAAACGTGTTTTGAATTTGTTGGTTTAAATCCTATGTCATTTGGAGGTTGGGAGAAGATGATATGGCCAAACGGTCAAAGGATGTTTGAACTGTCTCCAGCCTGCACGATCCTTCATTTTTCTGTACATTTATTCTCTTAAAACATCTCTAAAAACACTCAAAATAGAACATATTCTCATACTTTCAAAACAGAACATAAACATATACATTCATCCACCAATTTGCTACACCCAGTTCTCAATTTTATGTTAAAATTTGATATTCTTAAGGGAAGAATTTAAATTCGATGTCTTCATAAAAAATGTAACCTTATGTCTCTATTTTAATCCAAATTAAGAATCATCTCATTTGGATAACTACAGAACAAGTTATGGCTAAAACACATAAGCATAATCAGTGAACATGTTACAACTACATTTTTCAGCATTCATCTTCCAATTTTTCTAGATTTTATTCTACTTCATTTTCTCTTCATTATCAACTCCATTTTAACTCAATATCATTCACAAAAAATTCATGATCTATATTTGATCATTAACCTAAAAATAGAACATATACATGTACCCATTCATCATCAATTTTCTGTACTCATCCAACACCATTTTAATGATCATTCTAGCTCAAAATCATCTGTATAACAATTTATGGGTCATTAATCATCATACACATATACGAAAGCAAGAAATTTACGTACACATTTCATCACTCACGTTCACCATACATACAACATCAATTTATGTCCATTTAACCTTTAACAATCATCAAAACATGTTTCATTCATCAAAGCCATAAAGATTAATAGGTTACTTACTTGATTTACCCAAAGCTTCTTCAATCACCATGAAACCCTAGCTCCTCCATCATATACGATCATCACCCTTTTAAGATGGAATAGTTTGGGTCTTTTAGTAACAAGATGGAGAAGACAAAGAATCTTGAATAAACAAAGTGAAAGAGTTGAACAAAAATCAATATGACGAGGGCGAGGTGGGATGGTCATAAGTGAAGGAGAGAAAGATGAAAAAAAAGAAGATGATGAAGAAATGAAGCATATATCGTAAATGGACAAGTGAAAGACCATAATATGGTCTTTAATTTGGGTAAAAGAATAGTAGTGGTGAGTGGTAGTGACACTTGTCACTTTTCTATGATCCCATTTTGGTCTTTTAAATAAACTAGTCCAATTATCTCCAATTTTTAATTCAATTTTCTCCTAATTCTCAATGACACTTGTCATTAAATCTTAATGTCACTTAAAATTTCTACTGCCATTTGACATTTATTTCTACTACCATTAATCAATTGTTCTGCCACTTGACATTTTTCCTAGTCCAAAAATTACTCAAAATTTCCTAAAATTCACCAAAAGTTCTAAATCATTAAATACACTATCCAAATCAATTTCAACATATGAAAACCATAATTCTCAATATAATCACATTTACAAATCAATTATACCTAGAATGTCAATGAATGCATGTACAATCATTTTAATGTGTAGAATTTCAATATTCACGTGTATATGCGTGTCATATTATGCATGATCATGAAATGCACTTTCTAATTTCTTAATAGTCTCTCATATTTACTATTTTAACCTCAACATGGGTAACGTGATGTTAAGGGTTCTTGGTAATAGAAAAGAAGAACAATACATACAACACGACACACGATGTTATTAGCTCAAGGTTTATTCTTAACGGTTTTGATTATAACTATATAATATTTTAAAATTTAAAATGGATTTATTACTAATGGGTTTATTCTTAAAAGGAAATAAAATCATGAGAAATACAATTTTTTTCTTGCAGGAACCTTCTTTATGAACTTACCTTATTAAGAACAGTTTATTTGAGAGAATCATACTAATTATGAAGGTTGTACATTAAGTTGCATGATTACTGGAAGATTTTTGGCAAAGATGACATCAAAGTTATTCATATTTAAATCCATCCAGTTGACTAAGGATGTAAGTGAAGCAACGACTAGTTGAAAGAAATGCCTGCTTAAGAAAGAGCCACAGCTTTTACAAACATAGATCAAACTTTTAAAATATAGCTATAGCATCAATTCTTTTGAAAGTGATATCATTGTAAAATCTCTTGTTCTTTAAAAAGTGAAAATATTTTTGAGATAGATCAGTGTAGCTTATATCGAGCAAACTTCATTTTCTGTTGAGAGCTTGTAGAGGATAGCTAAATGCTACTAGTTTGGAAGTTTGGAGAACCTTGAAAAATATTAACTTGTGAGCTTGGAGAGGCTCATCAAATTACTACTTGTTTTTATAGTGAAATACCTAACTTGGATACTTGGGGACTGGACGTAGGTTTGGGTTGTAAGCTGAACCAGTATAAATTGACTGCGTCCTTCTTCTCTTCTCTCTTAACTTTGATATTTCCACATTATATTTTGTGTGTGTGTTTATTTCAGCAAGAGGCTCCTTCACTTTTAAAAGGTTCTTTCTGTTTTCAACTTTAAAGAGGTTCCTTTCAGTTTTAATAGGCACCTTCTGTTTCAAATTGCTTTTAATAAGACTTTTTGTTTAATAGGCTCCTTTCGTTTAAACAAGATCCTATCATATAACAGGCTCTTATTGTTTTAACTACTGAGAGGCTCCTATCATTACTTCTTGAATTGAAAGTAGCTTGCAAATTTTTTTTATTCACACATAATTCAGCCCTCTTGCGTATGTTTGCTTTATCATTTGGTATCAGAGTTTTACATTTTTGTGTTTAACAACACGTGATAGATCATGGAAAACAATATGAAAAGTCTTGAAGGACAATCTGTTTCAAAGCCTCCTTACTTCAATGGAAACAAATACTCTTAATAGAAAGAGAGAATGACAATATATCTCCAATATGTAGATATCGAAGTATGGCAAGTGATTAAAGTTGGAGCTACAATTCCCACTTCCAATAGCATAAAAGCATGAACTGATGCTGATAGGAGAAATGCATAACTAAACAGTAAGGCAAAACATTACCTGATATGTGTGCTATATCCAGAAGAACACGAAAAGATATCATACTGTTCTACAGTAAAAGAAATTTGCGACAAACTTCAATTTACTTTTAAAGGGATGAATGAGGTAAAGAAATATATAATAAGTCTTTTGGTACATCAGTATGAAACTATTGACACGAAATAGGGAGAGACCATAGGCGAGTTCTTCGAACGCTTTAATAACGTCATCACCGCCTTGAAGAATCTAGGAAAAATATATCCTAATGATGAGCTCATAACAAAGATTCCAAGGTCACTACCAAAAGAATGGAGACCTAAGGTGATAACTCTAGAAACCGAAAAGGACCTAAGCACTATCTTACTCAACTAGCTACAAGAAAATATGATGATCCATGAAACCGAGCTTAGGCGAGATAAAGGATTCTTCTATGAAAAAGGAATGACACTAAAAGTAACTGATGAATCAAACGGTAATGAAAGCAACACTAAGTTGCAGATAGATGGAGATGATGAATTCAACTTCATGGTTAGAAACATGCACACTTCTACAAAAAGAAGTTAACAAAGAAAAGAGAAGGAAACAAGAAGGCTAGAAAGAGCAGGCCCCTATAAAAAGGCAGCAACAACAATAGCAATAGCAGTAGCAATACACAAATCATATGCTACCATTGCAAAAAGCATGGGCATACTAGACCTGAATGTCCTCTCCTTTAAAAGGATAAAACAGAGAATAGGAAACCTAGAAAGCAAGCTATGATTGCAGCTTGGTCTGATGAGGATTTTGAAAGTTTTGAAGAAGATCAACCTGAGGTAGTTAGCAACGTCTGCTTTATGGCTGAATCAAGAGACGATGAGGTACACTATTCCGACTCTAATATTAAAGTTGATGAATTGAAAATGCATATCATGAATTGTATGATTAGGAAAAAAGGTTGACAGTGAAACATTTCAAAAAAGTTGAGAAGTCAAAGAGCAATGATGCATCTCTGAAGAGTAAGATTAAATAATTGGAATCAATGAATGTGAATCTGATGTCTCTTAAAGTTGAGTATAAGCAAAAGGTATCTGAAAAGGACGTACTGGGAGAAAGAATAGCCAAGTTTGAAAATACATTGCTAAAAATGATTCTAAAAAGGTGAGACAGTTGGAAGAAAAAGTTGACACCTTAGAACTTGAGAACGAGAAAAGTGCTAGAAAGATCTTATCTCTAAAAAATGAGCTAGCAAATTTCGTTAATAGAAGGAACAAACTTGATGCATTTCTTGGTAGCGGTAAATGCGTTTTTGATAAGGCTGGAATATGATACAATGAAAAAAATAATATCAGGCCTTACAAGAATTTCTTTGTCAAATCCAACAGTAGCATAATCAAAATAGCAGGAACCTGACATATGGTAGAAATTATGTCAATTCTCACTCATCTGTTATGTGCTTCTACTGTGGTAGACATAGTCACATTAGTCATTTTTGTAACTTTTGTAAAATGGAGAAATTATCTCAAACATACATTTGGAGACCGAAAGGTCAAGTTACTAACCTGAAAGGATCTAGAAAAATTTGGGTACCTAAAATGAGATAATATTTTTTATAGATATGTTTCAAAACAAAGACAAGAGAAAATCAATAGATAGTTGATAGCGGCAATTCGAGACACATGATAGGAGAAATATTGCATTTCAACTATATTGAAAGGAAAGACGGAGGTAATGTTGTCTTTGCAAATAAAAATAAAATAAAGGTCACCGGAGTTAATAAATTGGTGATTCTGACTCTACCTCTATTGATAATGTTTTCTTTATTGATGATTTGAAACATAACCTGTTAAGTGTGAGTTAGCTAAGTGTACAAAATCATTTTCTATGCATCTTATTGTGAAATGTCAATATTCATAATGATAATATAGTGTTTTTTGGTCCTAGAAATTAGAATATATATTATGCTTTAATTGGAAGATATGTCCTCGCAAAATGTTAAGTGTTTTGTTTCTCTAGAAAAGGATTTTTTTATCTAGCACAGGAGATTTGGAGATGCCAGCATGAGCATTCTATCAAAATTATCCAAAAATGAGTTACTAATAGGACTACCTATTCTAAAGTTCGAAAGCAATCAAGTTTGTGAGACTTGCTTAAAAGGTAAACAAGTCAAAAGTAGCTTTCTTCCTAAATATTTTGTGCCTACTAGCCAACTACTTGAACTTGTGCACATGGATTTATTTGGTCCTACTATGACTCAAAGTTTTGGTTTTGTTTTAGTAGATGATTATTCTAGATTTACATGAGTTTACTTTTTATCAAATAAGGATGATAGTTTTGAAGTTTTTGAGAAGTTTTGCAAAAAAATTCAAATCGAAAAAGGATACTGTATTACTTCAATTCTAAGCAATCATGGAGGAGAATTTGATAATAGAAAGTTTGAAGAGTTCTGTGACAACAATGGTATAACTCACAACTTCTCATCTTCAAGGATGCCTCAGAAAAATGGACTTGTAGAGAGAAAGAACAGAACTTTGATTGATATGGCCAGGACCATACTGTGTGAAAATGGACTACCTTATAGATACTGGGCAGAAGTAGTATCCACGGAATGTTATGTACTTAACAAATGTCTTATAAGACCCATTCTAAAAAAGAATCCCTATAAGCTGTAGAAAGGAAGAAAATCAAATATTGCTTATTTTCGAGCTTTTGGCTGCAAGTGTTTCATTCTAAATAATGAAAAAGACAATCTTGGAAAGTTCAAAGCAAGATCAAATGAGGCTATTTTTCTAGTATATAGTAATGCGAGTAAAGGATTCAAAATTTATACTAAAAGAACAAGGAAAATAGAAGAATCAATACATGTGGTTTTCGATGGAGCACTACTGTCGACAATTTCAGCTGATTCAGATGAAGAAAAACACCCCCTGGCTCCTAAATATACATCGAAGACTCTAACTAGAGCACCTTCGAAATCACAAGATCAAGAAGGTTCCTCTGAAGCTAGAATAGAGCAGGCTCCTTCATCTTAGCAGGAGTTTATGCAACAAAAAGCACTAAGAGAATAGAGAGGTCAAGATATACATCAATACGTTCTGAGAGACCCTTCTGAAAGTCTAAGAACAAGATCATCGTTTAAGGACAACTTTGTTGCTTTCATTTTACAAACAGAACCAAAGATCGTTGAAGAGGCCTTGACTGACAAAAAATGGGTTTTAGTCATGAAAGAAGAACTGAATCAATTTACAAAAAACAAAGTTTGCAATCTAGTACGTTGTCCTTAAGATAAGTCAATCATTGGGACTTGATGGGTTTTTTGAATCAAACTTTACAAAAATGGTAAGGGGGTAAGAAACAAAGTTAGACTTGTAGCTTAAGGTTATAATCAACAGGAAGGTATTGATTTTAATAAAACTTATGCACCTTTTGCTAGGTTAGAATCTATTAGAATTTTACTTATCTTCGCATGCTATAGAAATTTCAAGTTGTTCCAAATGGATGTTAAAAGTGCATTCTTAAATGGTTACATTAACAAAGAAGTATTTGTTAAGCAACCTCCAGGTTTTGAAGATGAAAATCATCCGAATTACATGATGAAGTTAACTAAAGCTCTATACAGGCTCCTCGAGCATGGTATGAGAGGTTAAGTAACTTTCTGCTTAAGAACAACTTTGAAAGAGGAAAGGTCGATAAAACCTTATTTATTAAGAAAAAGGAGAATGATCTACTTATAGTATAAATTTATATTGATGACATAATATTCGATGCTATTAATCCATCCTTTTGTGAAGAATTCTCAACATTAATACAGGGGGAGTTTGAAATGAGCATGATGGGAGAATTATCATTCTTTCTTGGATTATAAATCAGACAAACAGAAAAAGGAATCTTCATCAGTTAAGATAAATATAGAAAGGAACTCATTAAAAAATATCACTTTGAGAATGTCAAACCGATGGGCACTCCCATGTACACTGGAACTAAACTTGATAAAGACGAAGAAGGCAAAGCTATGGATGAGACAAAGCATAGAGGAATGATTGGATCCCTACTATATCTTAAAAGCTCAAGACCAGACATTATGCTTAGTGTGTGTCTTTGTGCACACTTTTAATCAAATCCAAAAGAGAGTCACCTTTAAACAGTCAAAAGAATCTTTTGATATCTCTACAGAACTATGGATTTTGGACAATGGTATCCAAAAACTGATTCATTTAACATAGTGGGCTATTGTGATGCAGATTATGCAGGTGATAAAGTCGATTGAAAAAGCACAAGTGGTCACTGTCAATTTCTTAGAGGATGTTTGGTATCTTGGTCCTGCAAGAAGCAAAATTGCAAAGCGCTTTCGACAACTGAAGCAGAATATATAGTAGCTGCCAGCTGTTGTGCTCAAATCTTATAGATGAAGCATCAACTACAAGATTTTTCTCTAAACTTTTCTTATATTCCTATATTATGTGATAATACTAGTGCTATTAGTCTATCTAAAAATCTTGTGCATCATTATAGGACTGAGCATATAGAAGTCAAACATCATTTTCTTAGAGATCATATTTTAGAAGGAATTATTGATCTTTTGCATATTAATACTAAAAATCAAGTAGATAACATTTTCACCAAGCCACTTTTTGAATAGATTTTTCATGTTAAGAAAAGAGCTTAGTATGTGCAAACTCTCTGATATTATTTCTGCATGAATTCTCCGTGCTATTTGTCATTGCATTTCATAGGCTCCTTCTATTGTGTTTCCTTAAAAATTCTCTCTCAGTCTAATAGGCTCCTTTTAATTTTAGAAGGCTCATCTCGCTTTAACAGAGAAGGGTATGCATGTCCTAAAAGGAAATGATTTATGGCATCATTTTAGTTTTTAAAAACACGCGTGCAACTTTTGCAAGCGGCTGTACAATACTAACAGAAGATACACAGACAATCACACTTCCTCCATTAGCGTATGACCCTTCATCTTTACACGAGATCAATGCTCAGAAATCGATTAAATATGTCAAAAACATATCTCTTTTTTCTACTCATCGTATTTTTCTAAAAAGCACCACTTATTCTCTCTGCACCTTAACTATTTTGCATTCTTATTAATTCTTGATATGCAGATTCTGCTCAAAAAAATCTCTAAGTCATTTCACTAACTTTGTTGCTCTTTACATGGCTTATTCGTATTTATGATATTATCTTGCATGTCAATGATATTATTGTTATCTTCCTCCTCATTTCTCTTTTTTTTTTATAATGACAAAGGGGAAGAGCTTATATGGATATATTTTTGCACATATATGATATGATTTCTCAACGCTACCTTGATTATATCTGTGATTGATTCTGCTGTGAAAATCTGTTATACATATTTGATAGGATCCTTTCTTAAGAGACAGCCTCCTTTTAATCATGTCTGAACATATAAAAGTCTCAGGTATCTTTCAAAATCATCCATTATTTTTATGAATTTTGAAAAATATATCTATTATTACTTGTTATCAACAAAAAGGGAGAGATTGTTAGCTCAAGGTTTATTCTTAAAGATTTAGATGATAACTATATAATATTTCAAAATTCAAAATGGGTTTATTACTAGCGAGTTTATTCTTAAAAGGAAATAAAATCATAAGAAATACAATTTTTTGCAAGTTCCTTCTTTATAAACTTACCTTATTAAGAACAGTTTATCTGAGAGGATCCTACTAATTACGAAGGTTGTATATTAAGTCACGTGATTACTAGAAGATTTTTGGCAAAGATGACATCGAAGTTATTCAGATTTGAATCCATCTAGTTGACTAAGGATGCAAATGAATCAACGACTAGTTGAAAGAAATGCTTACTTAAGGAAGAGCCACTACTTTTGCAAACATAGATCAAACTTTTGAAATATAGCTATAGCATTAATTCTTTTGAAAATGATATCATTGTAAAATCTCTTGTTCTTTAGAAAGTGAAAATATTTTTGAGAGAGATCAGTGTAGCTCATATCAAGCAAACTTCATTTTATGTTGAGAGCTTGTAGAGGATAGCTAAATACTACTAGTTTGAAAGGTTGGAGAACCTTGAAAAATATTAACTTGTGAACTTGGAGAGGCTCGTCAAATTACTATTTATTTTTATAGTGAAATACTCAAGTTAGATACTTAGGGACTGGACGTAGGCTTGAGTTGTAAGTTGAACCAGTAGAAATGTAACACACCACTACCATAGGAAATATGCCCGAAATTCTTGAGAGTATTCGAGCACATACCCTACGGGAATGGCATGTTAGAGTAGTCGCATTCACTTAATATAGTATTATACACATCAGAAGTAATCATAAAAATAACTTATATCATTTCATTAACAAAACATGTTTTACACTATTATTTCATTACAAATTGTTCATATATTTACATTACAGAAACCATCTGTGATCGCACTGTTTTAAACAAAAGATTCTAAATGAAATGAAAACTATACAAAGTACTTTATCTAAAATCCTTAGATGAGCTGACCTGACATTTGGGCCATATTTTGATCCAAAATGGATAGTACTAAACTTCAGTTAGCTTGCTCTACTAGCAAGATCTTCTTTTAGTACCTGAAAATTAATATTGCAATTTTAATGAGTTTTGAAAACTCAGTGAGTGAATCATCATCTATGTGTTCACTTAAAACAGAACACACCTATACATCAATGAATAACATTCAGCTCAATCAAAGAAATGCTTCATTCAGAGCTATAACTCATATTCTACAATTTGCATCATAATACAAGAGGCATTTAAAAATACAATCAATTTTTAAGTCATTCCAGAAGTAAATTCTGAATGCAAGAATATCATGTTATCATTTCAGAACATAACACTCATTTATCACAATTCTTTATATCACCATAAAAGTCGTAAGCATTTCTCAATATCAACACAATATAGTTCAACATTCATTTGCAATCAATATCATAAACACGTTTAAAGATACAAATGCAAAAGCAAATGAGACTCGTTCTATTTTAACTTTGTTGTGACCGAATGCCTATTTCACTGTCCTGTATCCATTGTGAATACCGGGCTATTTTCAGAACTACCCCGTATCCGTTGAGGATACTGGGATCATTAATTGTTGAGCCTGAGGCTCTGATGCGTATAACTGAGCTAAAGCTCTTTTCAAAAGATTCTAAATGAAATGAAAACTATACAAAGTACTTTATCTAAAATCCTTAGATGAGCTGACCTGACATTTGG
>JAOTAY010000007.1:20551702-20562724 GCA_025629805.1 Erythroxylum baracoense
ATAATACTAAAACATGATAAACCCGCTATAGATGAACATAAAATGAGCATAAACGAATCTGAATTAAGTCCTAAAGAACCACTCAAAATGTCCATTAACAACCTGCAAAATCTAGAAAAACTTTAGACATAAGTGTACATCTTGGGCTACAAAGACTCATGAAGTTTCCACATTGAGCTAGGAATTTTATCAAACCCTCAATGTCCTTCAAACAACAAACTAGGCCAACAAGAAAACAACCAGTCCAACTGCTCAAGTACAAACGAACAAGAAAAGGGTTCCACTTGGTGGAGAACATGGGTCAGCGTAAATTGCAGGTTTTGCGATAGATAAAGTGGTTCGAATAGGAGAAGGAGCTGACTTTGTACTAATACAAAGACTATATTCAGTGGAACGAACTTTAACAATCGATATATCACGGACCGGCGTCATTTCCGAGATGACATGTTACGAAGCTGACCTTTTTAAGCTTTATATCCCAACAAAACCTAATATGTTTTGCCGTCACCAGGCCTCTTGGAATCCTATCTATTGTCACATCAACTCTATCGGAGAACGTTGGAATCGAACCCATTTTAGGAAGGGAATGAACGCTGTTTTATTGGAGAGATTTTTACCTCAATAGTTGGAAATCATGACCCTATTGTTGAATGAATTCTGGCTTTTGGGTCCTCAAGTTTCTTTATTTATTGTTAACTGTACAGGGAAAATGACTAGTTTTTGTTTTCACTAAACGATCATGTTTGCTTTTCTCAAAATGAATAGCGTAAGCTTTAATTGGTTCATTTAGTTGATTGCTTTTTCTCTCCAGTTGGATGTTCTATTTTTTTATGGTCATCGGAACATTCTCTAAATGTCAATCAACTTCAAGACTTCGAATGGTTTTTGGTTTTACACATAAAATGATTATAGGCTTTTGTCTTAGAATCCTAAAGACCTCATGTCAATAGGACCAGGGCTAGTTTACCACGAATATCTCATTCGTTAATATTGGATGGTTGTAGTTAGAGTGAAGACCAAAGGTTGGAAATGGAAGTTGTTTCAGTATCTGAGTTCCTGCAGAAATTGACAATTCCATGGCTCCTTGGCAAATACTGTGAACCTTTTTAACTGGCTTACTTTATTAACGAACTATTAAACAAGTTTACTTTACTCTCTAGTCTTTCGCACTATGGTATTTTCTCGATTTCATGCATTTGTTGTGATTTCATTGTTATTTGTTGAACATGTTAGCAAGCATGCTCTGGCTTGAACATAAACGAAATTAGCATGTCTGTAAAATTTTTCTTTTGTTGGAATCCGATGTTCATTGCCGATAAGGGAAGGTGATTGTTGTGTCAGGAAATTCAGAAACTGAATCTCTGGTGAGATGGTTTTCGTGGCCATATTTCAATTCCAGCAGTTCTCCACCTTTATCTATGTTGTTGTATAAGCAAGCACTGAGTCCCCTGTCATCGCTTCTAATTGATAACATTTACAGAACCAAAAGTTTTAAAAATATTGGTGAAATGTTTACCTTTTGATTGGCTTTACTTTTATGCAGATATGTCACAGAGCGCCTACCCTCCTTTGGCTACAAACAGAATTTTAGATTCTGACTAAATTTTGTTTTAAACATGAAGGCTAGATGGTGGTGAGATTTTGAATAACATGTTAGAAAATTTGCCATTTAATGTACAACAATTAATTGCATTTTAACATTTTCAATAACTTATCAGTTAAGTTACGTAAATTTGATCTGGATAAAAATAGTAAAGTGACATAATAAATAATCTAGATTAATGAGCTGAAGTCTAGGAAGAAAATAGACTCTCGATCAGTATAGATTGGATCTATATTGAACCTGTGATGGGGAGATCCGATATGAAGACTATATATAGAAAGATTTGGGTCTCCTATAGTTGCTATAGTAAATCGTGAACGTAAGGATACTCTGACCCATTTAGAGGTTCATGTATACAAAAAGCTACAGAAAGGCTTTAACGTGTCACGGTAAGCAGATCCCGTGAAGGTGCCAGTAGATTCGCTCTCGTTTCGGCTTAAGAAAGCTCATTTGAAGTTATGGAATCGAAATTAGGTATTTTGTGCACTTCTTCGCTTATTTCCCTTTCACGTCCAATCTAGGACACGAACTAAGGCTCTTGTTACGTGTTACATGTAGTATCAGAGCGGTTACATGATCGGGTGGTTAAAAGCGAAGATTTTTTAGTTTTTTTCATAAGGTTCTCAGATAATAAAGTTTCATTTCTCAGTTTTTTCTTGGTTATTGTTGCATGAAAGTGATATACATGTGTTTAGCCTTAAAAAAACGAATTAAAAATGAGGTTAAAAGAGCAAAAATTGGACTCGAAAATCACAATTTTTCAGCAAGGGGGAGAAGCACCATCAGGTGCATATGGTGCACGGTCCCGACAGTGCACAATAATAGGCGTTGAAGGTCGTGTCACACGCCCAACATTGGTGGGCATGTCTGCGCGTAACAATACGTACATGACACGTGCCACGCATCCCTCGAGCATAGGAAGTGGGCAGGTGGTGAGCATGAGCTATCTCGCCCACACGCACATTGACATCAGCGATATAGTAAAACAAAAAAATTCAAAAATTTATGAATTCCCGTAAAGATATCAGGGTCATTTTGGTTCAGTTTTCAGGACGGAGGAATTTATAAAGCAAGTTTTAAACTTTTCTAGATTTATAAATTAAAGTTCATAAAGCCTGTTTTGAGTAAATGTTCATGCAACAAACTTGACATAAGAGAGATACTTAATGTTTTCGTATCTTGTGTGGTAGGTTCGATGTTCGGTAACACACGATAGTCGCTCTTATTGGGAGTTTTCACCATAAAAGTCTCAAATAATGTTTACTGACAATGTTTTAAGCAATAATGTGTAACAATTAAACTGTGCATTCGAGTTTTGCATTTATTAACATTACGTTGTCACATATTGTATGCCCATGCATAAAGAATGTGAGAATAACATAGAGATATATCCCTTATGTTTGTAGACCTTTTGGGTACTGATAAGAATGTAGTTACCAGAATGACCTTTCGAGTCAGTATTTTAAATTTTTTTGCTTGCATGTTTGGGGATTTCTCTAGTCTCATGTTTGATTATTCTACCCACAGGTTTAATTCAAAATTATTCATATGTTCTAAGGTATATTCTTAGGTGAGTTCACATCAGCTGATATCATATCTTGGCTTTAAATCAAACATAGGTATACTTTTCATTTTCATGTTATTTAAATTCTATTATATATATTCCTTTGTCAAAAGAACAAAAAAAAGAAAATTGTGTTCTTTATGATCTCTTTTCGTCTTATTACATCGTATTCTTGCTTTTAAAGTTTTTATATTAAAAAACTGCATCGTCATCTTATTTTTTTAGGGTTTATCTATCTCCACCTCTGTGTCATGGTTTCTTCTTTGTTCAATTTCTTATTTCATGACGTTCATATCAATTGTTTGTGCGTTGTGAGAAAATACAAGAATAGAAAAAAAGTGGTGCAGGATCGATGATCTAAAGAAATCTTTTTTTTGAAAATAGAAAAAAATGTATTAATAGAAAATATAGTTACAGAGTCTTGGATGCCCAGGGGGTACCCTCATCCCATAACATACATTACAATAATTACCAAATCAGAGACAAGTACTCAATAGTTCGACTACCAGTATAGGCTTAGTGAGATAAGATATGGTTTTGTATTAAAAGAAGCTCTCAGATCCCTCTTATGATGTCCGCTGTTAGTATGCACCAGGTTTCACTTGTGCCCTAAAATCTTCTTGCATTACGTTCTTTCCATATGGCCTATACCGTCAATCCCACAGTGATGATTAGTGTGTCACGTTCAACTCTTGGAAGAGCTAGAGAGGAAGTCAGCTGGTGGATGATACCATCTAGTGAGTTAACCAAAGGAGTCCCTCCCAGAAGGATTGAACATGCGTCCAAACCTATGTAGCCTTGGGGCACAAGAAGAAGAGATGGTCTCAGGACTCGGTTTGCACCGAACAGAGAGGGCAGTATCGATTCACTTCAATGATGAGGAGACGGTTAGCAATGCTAAGCTTGTTTTTTATGGTCAGACATAGCAGGAAGGATACTTTCGTAGGGAGGTTTCGGTGCTATACAATGTTGGTCCAGGCAACTTGAGGCTCTCTCACCCCAAGTAGGTCAGTTATACATCTACACTTCAACTGGTGGATAGGGCAATTTTTCCATAAGAATAAACCAGGGTATGTAGATGGGGGATAAGGGGGTTGGAAATGGCGTAGGTAAGTTGGGAAATCCCAAGAGTTCCTTCAAATAAAGGAGCTCATCTGGGTGGTAATAGGAACTACGAGGAGAGTTAGAGTCGAGCTGTGAAATTGCATAATAGGGCCTTGGCTAATCCAGTTATCAAATCAAAAGAGGGACCGTGCGCCATCTCTAACTTTGCATACCACATCATGCTGAACCTTGTTCTTGAGAAGGATCATCTAGTTCAAGAAATGGGATTGAGAAGGTTAGACACAAGCTTTCCATATACTCCTTCCTTTGAGGAAATAAGAGTGGAGCCAACAGATCCATACCGATTGCTTGTCATCTAAGATCCACCATAATCGCTTAAGGAGAAGAGCTTGGTTCGTTAGTTTTAATGGAGTGATGTTTAAACCACCTTCGACTTTAGGAACGTAGGTATTAGTCCATCTCACCTTGGCTACTCCTCTAGCTCCAGTGGAGCTATTCCACAGGAAGTTTCAGAACAGATGCTCCACCATTTTGATCACATTTCTGGATAAGAAGACATAAGAGCTCCAATATATATAGAGGGAGTTGAGGACTGTCTTAATGAGTTAGAGTTTTCCTGCTTGAGTGAGAAATCTGTTAACCCAGAAAGATAGCCTTCTTTGGATTTTTTCAAAAAGTGGGAGACATTTTGAATACCTTAATCTCTTGGTTAAAATGGCCAGCCCCAGATATAGCAATGGAGGTGTCTGTATAGTCATTCCAGTTGCCTAATTTATGGACTCTTCCAAGTAAAGAGCACCTCGAGAGAGGATGAAATGGCTCTTGTGAAAATTAATCTCTAGGCCCGATAGGGTAGAGAATCGCATCAAAGCTCTTATAAAAGTGTCAATGGATTCAAGCTTTGCTCCACAGAATAATAAAAGGTCATCTGCAAATGAGAAGTGAGTTAATTTTACCTTTTTGGTGCGCAAGCGGTAGCTGAAGTTTGAGTTGTCTTCCACTTCTTTATTGATAAGGGAGCTTAATGTTTCCATGCCCATAATGAACAAGTAGGGCGATAAGGGATCTCCTTGCCTTAACCCTCTAGCTTCCTGGAAATAGCCCGAAGGGCTTCCATTGATGAGCACTGAGAAACTCGTTGTAGAGATACACTCTTGTAGCTAGTAGATAGAAATGGGAGGGAACCCATACGCTTCCAACGTTGCCCATAGAAAATTCCAGTTGACATATCAAAAGCCTTGCAAAAGTTAACTTTAATAGTTTAGTTAGGCTTGGAATGATGATGTAACCTTTTAGAAGCTCCTGTGCAATGAGGTTATTGTCTCTAATCTGTCTATTACACAAGAATGCACTTTGAGTATCACTGATGAGGGGGGCATTTTTAGTCTCCTTGCCAAAACCTTCGAGATGATTTTGTATACGATATTCAAACAAGCTATTGGCCTGAAATCACTAAATTCCAAAGAGTTAGAGCATTTAGGAATCAAACACAAGAAAGTTTTGTTGATTTCCTTAAGTAGTCAGCCCTAGGAAAAAACTCCTAAACTGCAGCCTTTATAAGTGGTCTTGTCACCTCCTATGATTTTTGGCAAAAATACACATTTAGTCCATATGGTCCAGGGGCTTTATTTCCATCCATAGCAAACACCACTTCCTCAATCTCTTTATCCTCCACTGGCCGGATTAGGGAACGAGCCTCAACATTAGAAAGCCTTTTTGAGATAATTCTAGAGAGATGTTCGTGTGAGGCCTGAACCGTGTTAGGAGTTCCAAGCAACTTGGAGAAGTAACGTGCAGCTTCTTGTTGAATGCCTTTGAGATCATGGAGTTAGCTTCCGTCTTCCTTATTGATAAGGTGAATACGGTTTTGATTCCGTCTAGCCATAACTGTACTGAAGAAAAATTTCGAGCATCTATCACCATCTTTAAACCAGCTGATCCTTGATCGCTGTTGGAGTACTGAGGAGTGGTTTTGGATAGTAGTCATATATTTCATCAAAGCTTTTTATTCCTAGTCCCTATTAAGATGATCTTAGGGAGATGAGTCACAAATCCTTTGGATGTTGATCAACTCATTTCTGGTAGTTTGTAGCGTTTGCACGGTATCAGGATGTAGTCAGGAGTTGAGGGTCTTTAGTTCAGCTTTGATGGACTTTAGTTTCTGAACACACCGATATTGCATGGTTCCACGTATCTCCACCACAACCCCAGTTTGACACGCTTTCATAAATATGGGGTTCCTGGCCAAGAAATTGTTGAATCGAAAGGAGTATCTTTGAAAAGTATGCTAACAGAAATTGGTGATAACAATCAGAGTATGGTCAGAAAAAAGAGGTTCTTTGGAATTGGCAAAGCTTTCTGGAAAGGAGGTTAGCCAAGCTGCATTGACAAGGGCTCTATCGAGTTTCTTCTTAATGAACCATCTGGAGCTTTGCTTGTTTGTCCAAGAAAAGGTGTACCCTATCTATTTCAAGTCAGCCACACCAAGGAGGTCGACATAATCTTTAAGGTCGGGAGTAAAACTCTTAAGGTTACAATTGCCTTGAGCTTTTGAAAGGTAGAAAGCGGAATTAAAATCACCACATATCAACTAAGGGGATATGATGTGGGAGCAGAAGGATACGAGATCATTCCATAAGACGCGCCTCTAAAATATGAAGTTGCTAGCGTAAATGAAAGATAGAATGGAGGTCATATTCTACTGAAGAAAGTGGACCTGAAGGTGTATCACCTGGTCTGATATGTGAAGAGTATCCACTTGGGTTGCATTATCATTGTAACAAGCAATTATTCTTCCTAAAGCATGATGAGAGTGGTTGGAAAGAAATTTCCATTGAGCCCAAGCATCTTTAAGCTATCCACCTTATCATGTCTTATTTTGGTTTCCAAAAGACCTACAATCTGAGGCTTTTCCCTAATGAAAAAATCCCTCAAAGCCAGTTGCTTAATTGGGCAATTTAACCCTCAGGCATTCCATACTATAATGGACATTAATGAGTATAGCGGGAAGTTTTCTTCTTGCTCCATTGGGAGCGTTGTCTCTCTATTGTCTAAAAAATAACAGGAGTTACTAATGGCTCGTTATTGGATGTTGTTATGTCCACAGGAGCTAAGGGGGAGCAGGCTTCCACACTTGATTCCAGTAAGCCCAGGGAACAAGTGGTCTCAACCATCGGGAGGGGTATTGCTGCTGTCAGGTGGGGTCTGAAGGTTCCCTCAGCTGAAGGACTTAGGGGGTTTTATCCAGGGGTGGTATGTTGGGAGGGTTTGGGGGTGGTTCAGGCTCCTAGAAGATGGAAGTCAGTTCAGGCTTCTGCAAGATGGGAGGGTTCGAGGGTGGTTCGGGTTCTAATGGTGCCACTTGGACATTGCTTGCGAGGAGGTCCTCTTCCATTACATTCTGCTCCAAATTCATTAGTTCTTTGTTTGAGGCCGTCTTGAACATTTTACCTGCTGCTTTCCAAGCCTTCTTAGGAGCCATTGTCGAGGGTCTCTAGTGGTAGGAGATTGCGACTGTATCCTCCCTCAATCGATGGTCCTCATCTAGCCACATTATATGTATGACATCAGGTATCCCCTTCGACAATTCTACACTTACACAGATCCTTGCGTAACCGATTCTCTTCTTCATTGTAGTGTTTTCATTAAAACATAGAGGTTTCCCTACAAAGCTGGCAATCGAGCTGAGTCCCTGGGTAGTCCAATACTCAAGCGGGACATTGTGAAAGTTAATCCACACTGGAACATTCTGCATTTTGATAGTCTCCAGATTGAGACTAGGTTGCCATTGTTGGAGGAAAAGGGGTTGGTTGGCATAGTGCCATGGTCCCTCCTTAGGCACTTTGTGAGCTTTGGCTTTGGTAGAAAACTTGAACAAGATAAGGTTATCTTCAGAGAGGAGGATATCAAGCAAGCCCTTACCTTTTCATTGTTTTTGAGCCCACCGGTGGATGAGAGGAAAGGGGGGACGTTGTTCAAAAAAGAAAACGACCAAAGTGGCCTCCCAACTCTTGACTCCTTCCGCTAAGACGTCTAGTTCTGGGTAGACTATGAGTTTGCCTTCTATCTGCTTGGGTAGTCAGTAAGAGAGGTTTGTGTCAATAGGATCTCCTATCACTTGTTTCTAGCTTTTTCACAAGGCCGCATGGGGGTGGGTGATGGGAATGGATGTCAAAGGCTCATCTGGGGGAAGTCAGTTGGGCAAAGTTGGAAAATAGGGACTGGCAAGGTGGCTAGCTGTCGGCATCTGAAAGGGACGCAAGCTGGGAATGGAAAAAAAATTTTCGCAGAAAGTCACAGATTTAAAAAGTAGGTACAAAAACATAAAAGAGTTTTAGGCTGAAGGGTAGGGGAGGAGGAGAAAAGGCAGGAATACCCTTAGGGGTCAGGCGGCTGGACTCATGATGAAGTTGAGGCATTCGTGTGAAGTGTCACATGAATAAGTGGTCACTTTCTAATCTAAAGAAATCTTTTCTAAATATGGTTCAGAACTATAATAATATTCCTTATTTTGTTTTATTTTCGTATTTTTTACTTAACTCATGATTTATTTTCTTTCTTTGACCATTACTTCCTTAGGTTTACAAGGATAATTTCTTGTTTGATTTTATTTAATTCTTTAAAGAACTTATGCAGGAAACAAAGAGTGGAAAAAGGTAAAGGAGTGTAAGATTAGTTTTGAGAAAAGACAAAAATTTATGAATGAAACATGATTGAATTAAGTGATATTAATTAAAAGAAACATATGACCGAGTGTTGCAAGGTTATTGAAAATTATTTTTTACATGTTGAATCATGCCTGATTAGAAAGGAGTCAAAACGGAAAGGATAATTTATTCATATTTCAAGTTATGTAACAATAATTTGAAGGCATGAGTATGATTTTTGGCAAAAATAGAAATCAAATGGAGTTATCAAATAGTGACATAGCCAAGTTACAAAAAGAAAAATGACTGCAAGTTCCTAATGCATATCAAGAATCAATAACAACGACAAGTTCTGTAAAATGATTTCAGCGATAATAAAGAGGGGGATGTCTTGCATGATGAATACTGGTGATAGCCTAAAGTGAAATTCAACCCATTGGTCTATAAATTAAAAGATCTAATTGCTAAGATTTTTTTTAGTCAACTAGATTGCCTAGAAAATTCTTGGGCACCAAAATTATTAAAGAAGTCCAAGAGTCAAGAGTTGGGACGATTGAAGGGGAGTCAGATAAATCACAAAGCTTAAATAAGAAAATGCACTATCCTTTACTTAAATTTATTTATATTTTTTACCCAAATTTTATTCTAACATTGTTTAGCTCTTTGTAAATTAGAATTATGTTCTATAAGGTTTCTAAAACCTAGTTATATGGTTGATAAGAAGTCAGGCACAGTATTGGGAGAATTTCTCCCTAACATGCTCGAATTCTAAGTTGGTCATATAACTGATCAACTCGTTGGACCACAATGCCACATACAAGTAATGTCAAAGAAATTGTAGTGCCTCTAGTTTTGGAGGAAGAAGTCCCTACTGTAATAAGGAATGAAGATTTTGCATCCAAATGATTGAAAATCTGGAGAAGACAACATTGCCTTCAACTAAGTCTCCAGTAGGTAAGAGTTTGAAATCATTGCAACTATTAATAAGAAATGGTATTGTTTATGCAAATGATATTTTGAAGTTGAAGTCCAATTCGACCTTTATGAAGCAATCAAATTGTTAACTAAAGACACGAAAAAACTTTATGTTTCTTTAGTATAAGTTGCTGGACAAAAATCTCCATATGTGACAAAGCAAATTTTTTAAGGATTAGGGAGTAGCTTTTTAGAAGTTAGTAAGTGTAGTTGTCTTATAGCTTCTTCCTTTGTAGAAGAAAGATATGTTCCTCCTTATAAAAGAAAGGATATTGTCATTGTGCATCTGTGCATTAATCTTAAACATGATCGACCGGTAATTAAATTCTAAGCTCTTGGAAGTTAAGGATTTGGTCTTGGAATCTAAACTAGTGGACCAAATTACTACTTAGGGGCAACATTTTAGATGTAAACCATAATCATGCTCCTATTGTTGCTACTCCAAGAATGAGGTTTCAAGTTGATATGAAAGTTGTTAAACAAGTTGTTCAAGAACTATATGGGCCTAGCTTGAGATAGATTGGTGGTCCAGAATTTCATATGCTTTATCAGAAGCATTTTTAACATAATTCCTGAGTTACTTTATTTTTTGGGGAAGATGACCAGTCAACTATTGAGCACATTGCCATATTCACCACTAAGTGTAGTGAATTGGCTAATTACAAAAATTTCAACAATTTCAAGTTTAGGTTATTTTTGAATTTATTTACAGGTTGAGTTTTTTCTAGTACTTTTGTTACCCAAGAATTTTGTCCTTTTTTAATATAGAAATAGAAAGACTATTTCATAATCAAATTTTTAAAACATAACTTGAAGTTAGTATAGCATAATTGTTGAGTTACTCAGAAAAGTGACCAGGATGTAGACATGTTTCATCTCTCAATTTAAGAGAATAAGGAGTCAAAGTCAAATTACACTATTAGGGCCTGTTTGGTTGGAGGGTTAGTAATGGAACGAAATAAAACATAACACGCTTCTATCGTTTAGTTGAGGGTTTCATAATAGAATGGAACGAAATGAGATGGAAGCGGAGGGTTTCATGTTACGTTCTATTCCATCCTAAACAATAAAAATAAGAAACCTCCGATTCGAAGGGTTTAGGATGGAACGTAAACTAATAAATACATACTACCTAATATACCCTCAATAATTTTTCTTAATACCAATTA
>JAOTAY010000007.1:20593324-20604363 GCA_025629805.1 Erythroxylum baracoense
GAGCATTCATATATGTTTGGGTGTGGTTCATTATTACTGGCTATAAACATATTAGCCACTGAGCTTTCCGGCTCACCTCATAAATTTTCTACTCCTCAGGTGAAGAATCAGTAGATCATTATTGAGCCTTGCAAAGTTTTGGCAATCTCCAAGAATTTCAGACTTTTATAACTAAGTTAGTGTGAATCATTTCTGGTGATCTTAGAAGCATATCAGCATAAACATTTTTGTATGTATTTTGCAACTATGATACTGATATGGCATTTTGATATGAAGTATGAATATGTGTATCAACTTTGTTATTGTAAATTGACAATGAAAGATGACAGTGAACGTGCAGAAATTTCTTGATGTATGTATGTAATAGATATATATGCAGATTCTTTTTCTTCTATTGAGTTGGCTTTGTGTTGAATGTTGGGAGATCTTTGGATGGACTTGTTTGAAGTAAATTATGTATCAAAGAAGTTTTGATATGTAGGGAATTGGATGTTGGTTCGGGTCCTTTGGAATTTGTATTGGAAATGTTGTGAACAGATAAATGAAAAACAGAGAAGAGAATAAAAATGTGATCTGAAAATTTAAGGAATAAACTGCATTGATATAGGTAGATTTAGGCTAAGTGGTCTTCATAACATTATTATATTATTCTGTTAGCTTTCTAATGGTATAAAGATTGAAATTTTTGGACTTCAGACGCAAGAGTTATGGCCTTTGTAAGATAGCAGTATTGGTGTACAAATTTTTAACTGAAATGGTAATCTTTACTTAAACGATTAAACTGTATTGATACAAGCTAAATTAGATAAAATTGTCTTCATGAAAGTTGTAGATCTATGTCTTAAATTTCCAATGATATATAGTTTTCAATTTTTAGACTTCTGGATTTAAAGTTATATTGTTTAGAAGTAAGGATGTATAACTGGGAAGTCGCGATCGTGACACAGTACGATCGCAACAGTCCCAGAATTTCACGACAATCGCGATCGCGACGAAGAGCGATTGCGACAGTGTCAGAAAATCGTGATCGTGACGAAGTGCGATCGCGCTTCGTTGTGGTCGGAATTATGATCAGGACGAAGCGCGATCGCGATCACAACACTGTCAGAAAATCGCGATCGCGACCGTCCCGAAATTTTCAAAAGGTCGCGATAGAGACAGACCTAGAATTTTGCAAAGTCGCGATCGTGACACAGTACGAATGCGACTCCCCTATCTTTGTCTCTCTCTCATAGGCGTGAGAGAAAAAATCACGCCCGTGACTTTTTCCTCTCCAAGTTATTTGCCACAGGCGTGACTATGGAGATTCACGCCTGTGACCCTCTCCCTTTTATATTTTGCTTTTAACTTCTTAATCCAAATTGCTATTAATTCGTTTCACATTCAAATAAATTTATTCTTTGATCACTTTTTCTAAGGAAAATTTTTCATTAAATTGTTGGGTATTATTTTTACTTCTTCTTTAAATTTTATTTATTAATAAAATTATTATCTATTTCTTTTATTTTGATAGTATCTATTAATTGTGTATCTTTTTAATAATTTAATTGTTTAAATTAAATCATTTTTAAAAATAATTTAATTTAATGTCTAAAATCATTCTATGACATTTTAATTACTATTTGCTTATATCAGAAAAGTCCCACCACAAAATTTTCCTATCTAGACTTTAATTAAACTTATATTTTATTTTATTGAAATGTTTCCAAATATATTTATGATTATTTCAAATAAATCCCAATGGTGACATATAGTCGCCATAAAATTCATATGGAGACCCGGGGCCAACACAAAGGACAGCGGAAGATTCATTTGATAGGATGGTCGGTGGTCACTCAGCCTCGGAAGGCAGGTAGGCTAGAGTAAGGAGGCTAAGGAAGATGAATGACGACTTCCTTGCCATCATCAACGAGAAGGAGGCATTATGGGTACAAGTCTTGGTGCACAAGTATAAGATTGGTGAGGGTGTGCTTCTGGTTTTCTCAATGCACTCGAGTCCTTCTTGGCTTTGGCGGGGAATTTGTGACGTCTGGCCATGTATTACGAGCGCAGTTGGATGGACGATACAGGACGGAAGCCTTGCGAATTTCTGGGATGATAACTGGGTACCTCAGCTTGGTCCCCTCTCCTCACACGTAATGGGCTCCATTCCTGAAGCAATGCAGGAGGGAAAGGTGCAGCTCTTTATGAACGAGACAGGTGGTTGGGACTAGTCTAAGTTTTTTGACCTTCTACCCACGACATAGATTTTACACATTGTTGCGCAACTAGCCCCGAGCCTTGGTAAGGGACAGGATACACTACGGTGGATGCCTGACCCTCACGTTCTTTTCCCTATCAAGAATGCATGTCGGTTCCTTACAGCTTATGAAGCTAATCAGGGAGAGTGGATCTAGAGGTGTATATGGAGATGGCGAGGGCCACAACGGATTCGCATGTTTCTCTGGCTTTTTATGCACGACTGGCTACTTACTAATGAAGCAAGAACCTCGAGGGGGATGAGCAATGATAGTTCTTGGCCCAAATGCAATGCATAAAGTGAGTCAATCGAGCATGTCTTTTGGGAATGCCCAAGATCAAGGGAGATATGCTGGCAATTGTTCCCAGCACAACGAAGTGGAGGCTTCTTTAGCACTCCCATGGATCAGTGGATGTTAAGGAATCTACTGAAATCAGAAGCAACAGGAAATCAGGTAGCTTGGTCCCTAACGTTCGACACTATGTGCTGGGTGATTTGGCATAATAGAAATCTGGCTGTGTTTGGAAGAGACGGCAGGGCCGAGGCATTTGATGCAGCTAGAATTGTCAGGCTGACTTTCTCCTATGCTCGGCAGTCGTTGTTAAATTGTCATTTTTGTACTAATTTTGGGAATGAATCTCTTTAATGTGTTGAATTTATTGTTCGAAATTAATGAACTTGTTTCTTATTGTTCTCAGATGATTGTTAACACATGAAAGATGAAATTGGATCGAAAAGATGGAAAGAAAAGAAAGACAATTTGAATTCCCAGCTGGCAGAAAAATAGTTGACTAAGCGTGGGCGCGTACAAGGAAAAAGATCATCTACAGAATCTGATTTGAAATCAGATTCAATCCACCTAAAATCTTCATGATTTTAGGAATCAAGTTGTTGTCTCACTGATGGGGGTATATGACCTATGTGCGAAGTGTATCTGTTGAAGATTACAAAAGGAAGGAAAGGAGAGGAGATCGAAAATCATTAAAAAGATTCACTGTTCACATTGGAGTGGAGTCTTGATTTTGACATTTTCTGTAGTAGCTTTTTCTATGTTCTTTAGGATTTTTCATATTTTTCTGGAAAAAGACCAGCGATGGACACTTTATCTATTGATATTCTTCTGTTGGTTCTTACGTTTCGTATGAGTAGCTAAATTTATCTTCTTGGTTGAAGGGAACCACGTTATCATCTAGTATGTGTGATATTTTCAATTAAAGTTTATTTCATTGACAAATATTAAGTGTCTTACGAATTGCTTTTCATAATTGAATTGATGGATTTTTAGGATGCACAACATGAAATTGATTTGTTTAATTTATAGCCAGATTAGTAGGATTTGACGTTCAGTCTTGCTAATCCAAATTGGCAATTAGGATTACTATCTTTATGTTAGAGTTTGGAAATTCTAAGAAGACGATTAACTTGATTAAATTTATATCGTATGTGTGTTGTCTTGTTCATTGGTTTCTTAGTTCTTAAAGCTATTAATCAATTAAACTTAAGATCATATCTAAGTTGTTGACTAATAAGAATGATTAGAATACATGTTTCTATTCATTTAATCTTAAGAGAAACATTACCCAATGAATGTTTGTTAAAGGACTGAGTTTTATATCGAGGATCCATATTAAGTTGATAATGTAGTTGACCCAAAACCAAGGTTTGTTTACTAAATTTCTAGATCTGATTATTTTTGTTAATTTTCAATTTCTTCCATTTTTAATTTCTTAAATTTACGTTAATGTAAACCCCCCCCCAATTTGTTTTAGTTTTCAACTCGTATAATATTTACCGTTAAAGTTCCTCGTGGGAACGATCTCAACTCTTCGCTAACTACATTTTTCATTGCTAAAGTTGGTATTAATTTAGTTGCAGGCGACAACATTACCAGAAATTTAGAGATATTAGATGAGATTGTGGCTCACTATTTTTGTAGATAAGTTACAGAATATTTTTGTTGTAATCTACTCCTTGAAGGCTTAAAAATGGGATGTCAAATTTTGAGTGCCTAATTAAGTCTTTACTAGATATATTGATCACAAATGGAATCATAGAGACTTACAAGTTAGTGGTTGATGTTGAAACACTATCATCAAGTCTTTGGCTCATAGATTTTTACTAAAAGACAATTTCACCTTACCATCTTGGTATTGTTTCACTTCATTGATTTTGGTGTTTAGACTTAAAGGCACTTATGGATTTGAATCAATTGCACCCTTAATTATTCATTCTTTGGGTAGGTTGATGTCTTTCCACTTTATGGATTTTGGAACTAAAGTGTTGGACTTTGACAGGATTGTTTGTAAAAATAAAGTTTCATCTTTTTGCCTATAGATTAGTGTTTCAGAGACAAATGCAATGTTCATGGATCTATAATAAATTTTATATATTAAAGCTACAAGAATGAATCCTGTGTTCATTTTGATTTGTAAAACCAAGGCATTTAAGATGTTTTTATCTATAAAGAGAAATTGTTAAATTTGGATAGCAATCAAATGATATGGGACCGATGTAAAGACTATACTATATGGAACTTAACAAGGAATCCTAAAAGTTTTAGAACCTAACTTCTCTCAAAACAAAGAGAATGGAAGTGTTTAATTCTTCTTTTGTAAGGGACCTCTCTCCCTCTTGCACTAATCCAATATGGATGTATTTGAAACATTTCTTTTATATTTATTCATTAAGCTTTAGGTTAAAAAATTAATAGTTTTAAAGGGCTTTGACAAAAAGATATCACGTTCTTCGATTTTAATTCTATAATCCATTTTTCAAAAAGATTTTGAATTTTTTTCTCAACTTATCAAGGTTTACAAAGCCTATTCAAGTTAGGATAAAAATCTAAAACATAATTCAAACCCAAGAATATTATATACACATGGCCAATTATTTATATTAATTTAAATAAAATTTATATTTAAAAATGGTACAATTGATATCATTATGAAGGACTAAACAGATGGCATATTCTATAGTATTGTGTTCTTTTATAATGGAGTGTAGTCTCATTTGCTCTTTTTTGTGTAAAAAGCGCTTTGAACTTGTCATAAGAGGGTTTTCCTGCGTTTTGCCTCTCCTGATCATTCTTATCAAGGTAAAAGTATTTTTTCTTAGTTTTCCATCCTTTTTGTATGACACCAACTTATTTATTAACTATGTTGGAAGGTGGAAGAGTGAATTAGAGAGGAAAATGTGTCACTCAAATTTTGGCTTGCTTGAAATGCTTGGTATAAGAGGTATTTATATGCAGCTTAGGATTACTCTAGAACTATAACTTAAATGCTCCACAACTTTCTTCCTTACTAACTTATTAAATGCTTTATAGAAAAATCTAGTGCTCTTGGAATTATTTATTCACAAGACTATTCTAGAAATAAATCCTAGCCAGACATTGTAATTCTAGAATAAAAAAGATATTTTCTAAGAGAACTCTAGAAACTCTAAAGTTCAAATTATATTTTTAACACTCTCCCTTAATTTGAACTTTTTTTTTCATCCCAAGTCTTGATATTAATATTTGAAAATCTTCAAACTTGAGTGTCTTTATGAACATATCCCCAACTTGGTCTTGTGACTTCACGCATTTGAGCTCTACTTCCTTTCTTGCAATGCACTCCCTATTGAAATGATAACCAGATTCTTAGCAAATGATTGGGCAGACTTATTGTCTATGTAAATCTTCGTTGCTTCTTCTTGAATTAAGTGAAATTCCTTTAATAGTTTCCTTAGCCAAATTGCATGATAAGTACAAGAGGTTGTTGTCACATACTCAGATTCACATGTAGAGAGTGTAACAAGTGGTTGCTTCTTTGAACTCTATGAAATTGTACAATTACCTATGTAAAATGTAAATTTGGTAGTACTCTTTCTTTCAAATACCAAAGTATTACTTTTATTGCCTTTATATGAGTTGTTGTAGGATCTTCCATGAAATAGCTCACTACTCCAACAACACAAAGAATATCAAGACTTATGCATGTCAAATACCTCAAACTTCCTACAAGGCATTTGAATAAAGTGGGTTTTCATTTTTTCCTTCTTCAAACTTTGATATTTTCATCATGGATGTGTTCACGGGGTTACAATCAAGCATCTTGAAATTTTTCAATACTTCTTTTGCATATTCTTCTTGAAAGATAAAATTCCTTCATCTATTTGCTTCACTTTTAGGCCTAAATAGTAGGACATGAGCCTTGTGTCGGTTATCTCGAACTCATAAGACATCTCCTTCTTGAACTCTTCAAACAATCTCGAATTGTTACTGGTAAAGATAAGATCATCCACATAAAGGCAAACTAGTAATATGTCTCCATTATCATATGCTTTCACATAGGAGCATACTCATTAAGGCAAAAAACAAATCATGTTCTTGAAAGTACTTGTCAATATGATTATTCCACGTCTTTAGTGCTTGCTTTAATCCATATAATGTCTTCTTTAACTTTAAGACTTGGTCTTCATACCTTTTGACTACATATCCAAGTGATTGTTCAATGTACACTTCTTCTTCAAGATAACCGTTTAAGAATGCCGTCTTCACGTCTAATTGATAGATTCTCCATTTCATTTAAGCCTCTACTGAGATAAGCAGTCGAATAGTCTCCATGCCATCAACTGGGGCAAACATCTCTTTATAGTCAACACTATACCTTTGCTTGTGGCCTTTTGCAACGAGCCTTACTTTGTATCTTTCCACTTTTTATTTTACATTTTGCTTCACCTTGTAAACCTATTTGAGGTATATAGCTTTATGACCTTTAGGAAGATTTGTTAGTTCTCAAGTATCATTCTTCATAATCGACTTAATTTCCTCATCCATAGCTTGTTTCCATCTTTTGTCTTTTGTGGCTTCTTCAAAGCTTAATGGCTTACTGTCGGTAAAGAGGCAATACAAACCAAGAGTTACTTCTTTGCTTTCATCATAAAGATCATCAAGAATTCTCATTCTTCTTATTACTTCATTTTAACTTTCACCTTGATTATTGGGAGTGGGTGAAGGAGGCGGAGTTACATCTTGTGTTGATGTCATGGCTTCTTCTTCTTCCTCGACAAATTAGGGAATGAAGTCAAAGTTGTTTTCTTTTTTTCTTTCCTAATTCCATGCTCTATCTTCATCAAATTGTACATCACAACTCACTGCTACCTTGCCATTGCTTAGGTTGTAAAACTTATAGCCCTTTGAGTTTATGTCATAGTCAACAAAGACATCTTTGACACTTCTATCGTCAAGCTTGCTTCTCTCTTGTTGCTAGATGTGCTTGTAAACAATGCACCCAAACACTCTCAAGCGATTCATGTTAGGCTTGTGTCCACTCCACGCTTCTAGTGGCATATGATTATATGCTTGATGTTGGTGATCGATTAGATATGTAAACTACACAAGAGACATCTTTAGCCTAAAACTCCTTAAGCATATTCTTAGCCTTCAATATACTCCAAGCCATGTTAAGAAGCGTTCTACTCTTCCTCTCCATGACACCATTTTTTTATGGTGATCTAGGGATCGTTAAAGGTTGTCCACTTCTATGATCTTCATAAAATTCAATGAACTCTCATGAGGTGAACTCACCTCCTTTATCAAACCTTAGAGCTTTGATTTTGTAGGCACTTTTCTTTTCTACAAGAGCCTTGAAGTTCTTAAATATAGCAAATGTTTCAGACTTGTTCTTTAAGAAGTAAACATATGTCTTTCTACTATTATCATCAATAAAGAGGATGAAATATTTGTTGCCGCTAAATGATGGTGGATTAATTGGCCCATAAACATCGGTGTGTACAAGTTGAAGTGGCTTGGTTGCTCTTGATGTAGCGTCCTTTGGAAAACTCTTCCTTACATACTTGCCAAGAAGGCACGGATCACAATTTTGATTAGAATGGTTAATTAAGGGCATCCATTTCACCATCTTCTTCTCTGGCATGTCTTTGAGGGCGTCAAAGTTCAAGTGTCCAAATTTCATATACCAACATCATGCATCCTCCTTTATTATATCCTTTAAACACTTTTACATCAAACATATTAAGATTCAATGCGAACATCCTATTCCTTGACATAGCAACCTTGGCAATCAATGTACCATTTTGATCTCGAAGCCAAAGATAATTATTTTTTATATGAATGTCATACCCTCATTTTCCAAAAGTTGTCCCAAGCTTAAAATATTTCTTTTTAACTTGGGAAAATAATAAGCATCATTTATAAGCTTATAGCTACAATCTTTGGAAGTGATGAGAATTGTACATTTGCCTTCGATTTAAATTTTTGATGAGTTTACAAAAAACACATTGCCCTGTGCATTTTCATCGAGCTCCACAAACTTTTCCTTTAGCCCATACATATGGTTTCTTACACCTTATCTAAATACTGCCAGCTCTTATCATCTTTCTCTTCCTCGTTAAGTGCTAGCAACAAAGTTGATTCATCTTCTTCCTTAACATCTACAGGATTAGCTCTTGTCTCACCATTGTTCAAGGAACTATGACATTCTTAAGAATAATGGCCAAACTTATGACATTTGTAGTATTTCATACCTCCTTTCATTTATCTTCAAATCATAGCCTCGTCTTTTACCTCTTGTACTTTCACGAACTCTACTTGATTGAAAATTTCTCGCCCCATCATTGAGGTTGTCTTGGTTACCTCTTCCTCCTCCACCTTGGCCATGTCCATGACCTTGTCCTCTTCCTTGTCCATAACTTTGTTGAATTTCTCCTCTATCTTCCTTTAAATAGGCCTTGGATTTTAGAGCTTGCTCTATTGCTTCTCCTTGTCTTCTATTAATCTTATCTTCATAGGCTTAGAAGGATCCTTCTAGTTGCTCAATAGTCATCTCCTCCAAAGTTTTCAATTCTTCAATAGAACACACCACATAGTTAAATTTTGGAGTGAGAGTTTGAAGGATCTTCTCCATCACATAAACATCCTCCACCATCTCTCCATATATCTTCATTTGACTTGTTATTGTCTTTACCCTTAAGCAATAATCTGAAATTGATTCGAATTACTTCATCTTCATTGCTTTAAAATTTGTTCTTAGATATTGAAACCTTACTTTCCTTACCTTCTCTACTCCTTGGAAAGACTTTTGCAAGATCTCCCAAACTTCTTTTGAGGTAGTTGCATTAGCTACCTTTGCAAATATTGAATTATCGAAACATTGTTAGATGATGGTGAGAGTTTATTAATCCCTCTTCCTTGTCTTCACCAACTCATTTCTTACATTTTGAGACAAAGCTCCTTCATCTTGTGACTTCTCATACCCCTTCTCTACAATCTTCTATGCATCACGGTAGCCTAGCAAGGCTTTCATTCGAAGACGCCAGTTCTCATAGTTATCCTCTGTAAGATGAGGATATTGGAATGAAACGATATCAAAATTGGCCATTTCTCACTCTTTTTCTCACAACTTACCCACTCTATTTTTTTTCACACTCTCTTTAAATTTTTTTAAACTAACCAAGCTCTGATACCACTTTGTTGGAAGTTGGAAGAATGAATTTAAGAGGACAATGTGTCACTCAAATTTTGGCTTGCTTAAAATGCTTGGTATAAAAGGTATTTATAGGGAGCGCAAGATTACTCAAGAACTACTACTTAAATGCCTAACAACTTTCTATTCTACTAACTTATTAAATGCTCTCTAGAACAATCTAGTGCTTTAGGCATTATCTATTCACAAGACTATTCTAGAAATAAACCTTAACCATACGTTATAATTCTATAATAATAAAGATATTTTTCAAGAGAACTCTAGAAACTCTAAAGTTCAAATTAAACTTTTAACAAGATGTTTGTGATTTTTCATCGTAAAGTCTTAGAATTTTTTCACAACTTATGCCTGCAAGTCCACTTTGGGTTTTGTTTGATATATATATAGTGCTGCTATTTCAAAGGGGTTTCTCTTTACAGGCTGTTATATAGCGACAATCTTGTACAAATTTTCCATTTCCAGTTTTAATGTTAAGTTGAGCAATGTTATTTCACGACTTGAAAACTGGTCACAAAAAGTTTCAGTTTGTCAAAGCCAAATGTTGTGGGGTATTTTGAAATTTTTGATTGGAATCCTCTTTTCCCTTGTCGAAGTAACAGAGAATATATCTAAGTTAGGAAAATGAAAGTTACTCCATTGAAGCTTGCTATCAAAAGAGAGTTGGCATATAGGAGGAAGGTGACCAAATTGCAATCCCCACACGATGGTGAAGGCCTAACACCACTAGTGGTGAGAATTGAAAATTAATTCTGCTATTAAGTGCTTGTTACTACTTAAGTTTACATATGGAAGGACAAAAATAGAAGAGCATTCACTAGAGTAACCAGAGAAGCAGATCAGCTACTTTAGAAAATTGTTCTACACTACAGGCTTACTCTGATAGCAAGAGGGTTTGTAGTGAAGCTCTCCCCCTGGAAAACCAGTATGTAAGTAGCATGAAAAATGTACAAACATCACAAGTGTAACATGTAAGTATTGAGTGCTCCTCCTTTTGCTAGAGGACTTTGACTCATGTTAAGGTTGTATTTCTCTTTAGGCATTATAATATATTACAGTAAAACCTCTATAAATTAATATTGTTGGGATCATGATATTTTATTGTTTTATAGAGATATTAATTAACCGATAAATTCATATTTATTAATTTAAAGAGATTTTTGTAATTGATTGAAGTTAAATTTTGATTACATCAAAAAGCATTGTACTCTTAGAAAAATTCATGTTTCATATTAATTAAATGAATCTAAAACATAGATTCATTGTACATAATATTAATGAAAACTAATAAATAATGTTCATTGTTTCTTAATAAT